>CM055970.1:30477500-31077500 GCA_029531755.1 Holothuria leucospilota
ACCATGCAGGCCAGTTATAGGTAGCCACAAGACCAATTTGTGACCTTTGCCTAAAATGATACAGTACATATTTTGCTCGTTATTGTGATTGTACAGTACCCTTATACCCTTCATTCTGTACTTAAGCTGAAGCCTTTGGCGCCATCTTTAAAATATTTCTCGAGATTTCATTTTAATATACTACTCATTATTTTTTTCTAAGAATGATTTTAACTCTGCACAAGTTGCTACAGCCAGTACCATATGCTGCATCCTTAGAAGTAGAGTTGTAATGAAAATTGAAATAGCAGATTTAAAGCAGAACCTTTGATAAAGTAAGATCACTTAAATGAAATTGGTTCTTGCATTATATTCAAAACAAATAATAAAGAAAACAACCTACACAATAAAAATAAAAAAGAATGCAAAATTAATACTAGCTGGTGTACATGAACTTCTCTGTAATATTACATGAACTCAAGTTGAAATCTTACATTCACCAAACTATGTTGAGTTGATATATACAGTAACTTCAAAAATACTGAACTGTATGGCACTCTGGAACATATGTCAATTAGTTTCTTGATGTTCAACAATTACTTTGTGCACAAAACAATTGTTAGAGAGTTGTGTGTAGTTAGTGATGAAATATGTACCATTTTGCTATACTGTATGATTCCATGGGAGCTGGTCTAATTAAAACATGTTACCTGTAGACTTAGTCGCTTTACACAACACTGAAAAGTCAGGCTCTGGTCTACTGCACTGCAAAACATATTTTATAACTGGGCATGATCCTCAGGTACTGTATGCTCTCTGCCCCTAGAGTACAACTATGGCCCTACAGTACTTCAATACAGAAAGTGCAAAAAGGCATTTTGAGTGGTGGTAAAGTTTGTCTTGACAGATTCATTTAATTTCTATAACCAGTATCAGTTTGCTATGAAAAATGAAAAGGCTGCAGGGATTTTTTTAGGGGGGGGCAGCTAATTGAACATAAAGAATCAGAATAAAGAATAAAGTTTTGACAGTCTTTACCTGGACCTTGTACCACATTGACTCTGGAAAAATCTGTACAATTTTGCAAGTTGGTGCACTTTCTTAGGATATTGTTTTGCTCTAATGACAATTCCGGCATTTTAAAAAAGAAATTGTTGACAAAGTGTTACGTCCGAAACAAGTATGATCAGACACCATTATGTTGGCTCATTAAGCTGTTCAAACTGAATCAAAAAGCTATAGTTTGTTCAGGATTTTGGAAGAACTGGGCAAGATTTTTCCGAATAAAATCTTTCGATACAGACACAGTTTACACAATAAACTGATGTGTGTAAGTCTTCGGGAACTACAACTAGTGTTACAGCAGTATGGAACATTCTTAATATTACATTAATTTAGAATTTTGTAACTTTGTGCTTAATTTCTTAATATAACTGTAAAACTGTGTTGATTTTCCTTCAACAGGAATGTTAACTCACCTTATAGACATTAAATATGGCAGAACTTTTGAACTAAGTCAAATTGTTGACATCTTGTTACGTCCGAAACAAAATTAGTGCTAGGTGAAAAATTCTAGACTTTAAAAGCTGTTCCAACTTTTTGTGTTCTGTTATATGGAGGACTCCTACATAATTACACAGTGAGAAAATAATCACCATAAACTGATTCCTGTGGTTTTAATGAAAACTTCTTGATGCAGAATTTCTAAAATCAAGACAGTTTAAGCTTATTTTTGCTGTAAAATGAGTAGTTTCAAAATCAGTTATTGTAGACTGAAAGTGACATCCTTGTCCTACATTATAACAAGACAAACACAGAAATGCTAACCTTTCAGAAGCGATGGGGTCTGTCTTGAAGTCCCACCTTTACTTCCTGTTGATGAAGATGACCTGTTTGTTGTTCTAGGGTCAGAGGTTGCAGTAACAATAGAGAAGTCACTTTCAGTTCTGAAAATTGAGAGTGATTTCAAAGCTGATTCAACTTAGTTTTATGATAAAAATTGGCACAAAGGGCTTAAACGTTTGGGAAGGGAGCTGAGCTATTTTTCTACAAGGTTAATTAAATTTCAGAGCTCTATTCTTTCAAACAATATTCCCCAACATATTCCAGTAATGATGAAACCATGCACATACTCACACAGAAGTGTATCACTGCAATTAACATTTTATGTAAATCTGCATGTGTCCCTAACACTGCTTTAATGGATACAATCCCCTACTGACCTTGTATAGGTTAACAAATTAGACCAGATGCACCTGTCTGTGTTTGTGTTGTCTGTAAATCAAGTTTTAAGGTATTTTAAAACTTTTACCCTTGTTTAATTTAAAATAAACTAAATACAGATTCCAAGGGGAGTAAGGCTGGACACTGTATCAATGTCCTTGACTAATGAATTAACATTATAACAAGACCTGAATTGGCATTGCATCACTCAACATTATGTGATGTACGAGAACCATTCCTTTTTATTTAATTTGCATGAATTTGATACTTTTCCTCATCATATTTTGTCAACATCCTTTTCAGCCACGTACGATGGGAACTCTGAGAATGTCATTCAAAGAAATCCTCTGCCCTGGCATAACATCTCTCAAACAGATTGTAACACATATTTTGAATGGTCTTCTTTGTGGAATAGTTTCAAACCTACCTTGCAGAAGTTGGCACTGAAGCAATGGCCGAGTCACCTTGCTGGTGAATGCTGCTACCAGTTGCAACCTGGTTCCCACTACTGCCACCAGTTACCACTCCTTTTTGTATATCTGCTATTTGCATTTTGATTAGTTGCTCCCTTTGAGCAGCCTGGAGATCTTCTATTAACCTCTTCTGTTCATCTAGTTGTTTTCTCTGCTCCATTAACATTTTTTGCTGATTTGCATACCTTATAAAGAAATTTGAAAGGAAGTAGTGTAACAGTGTAACAGTCCCCGGAAGGGCTACCCAACATGAATTACCCCTTCCAGGTCCTGTTTGAATACCCTACTAGATGAAGTCTAATCTCAATTTTCCTTTCACCCTGACTCAATGGCATCTCCACACCTTCAAAGGGACGCGGTAGGGGTAAAATGTTCCCCAGGAAGGCCACACCAATATGAAATGTTGAACAAGCCTGTGGGTGACACGAAGCACTTCCCAGAAGATGTTGGAGCCAAAGGGGCCCAATGCATGTCCAATGCATGCTCTATTGGGTTTCAAGCCCTTGGGGGTCTGGGAGTATTTCAGTCATTGGAATAAAGCCTTAATGTCTTCCAGGTATGCAGCCCGGGGGGGGGGGGGAGGGCCACATTAAGGCATGGAAGGTGCATTTAAAGCTACAGATCATTTCCCACAAAATATCATCGGGAGAGGGGATCGGCAAACTTTGGGGGCGTGTCCCTCTTTTAATCCCCTCCCTCAATGACGCCAGTGCTGAGGCCAAATATTAGGGGAATGCAAGGGTGCCAGCTCAAACCTAATTGGAGGATCAGTGCCCTGAACAACTGGGGTCACTCATCATCATGAGAAGAAGAATCCTTATATCTTACCCCACTTGTTTGAGGAGTGTGACTACCAACCATGAGATGAGGAATTACATTCATACCTTTAAAATATAAATTGAGGAGCACATTTTTAGACACCCTTTATTATGAAGTAGGAGAAGTATAGATTGTCTATTTGAGGTCGGGTAGAAGGAGGGAGGTGGGGGCTGCTAGATATAGAAAAAAAGACAAATACAAGCAGTTTGACGAGGGAAAGAAGACACTTTCTCTGAAATTTGTAATGGGCCCTGAAAAGAGCCCTCTGGTTTTCACATCCTTCAGAACAGCAGCTTGTTCCATGCCCCTTCTGCGTCGCCTTTTGCCTAACATTTGCTGCACCTCTCTTTGGTCGAACCTTCTTTGGTTCTGACGAGTGCCCGGTCCAGGATTAGGTTTTTTGACTTCAGAGCCTTCAGATAGGTTTTCATGAGTGTGGCATAGCCCCGGTGGTATGTGATGTGAAGTCCATCCACGGCAAATAGGTGACACTTTCGACAACTGTTAGATTTTTCAAACGGAACTTCAGTGTTAATGATGAATGCGTCCTTCTCCTGTCAAGTTCTGCACTATCGCCGTGAAGGAGGATCAAGGAAATGAAAACTGGTACCAAGTCGCCTGCACTGGATGTATTTCCTCTCATCCAACTAACAATACTCTGGAATTTCTGATGCCAAGACGGACAGTGTAAAGTTGTCTGCGCCCAGGTTGTTTGTACCAACGTGGATGATTATCCAGTCCAGAAGGTGCCACCTGAATACGAGGTTTTGGAGCAGATGAAGAAGTTGACTCGATCTTGTCCTGGGCCAGCTCATTGTGAGGCTGTCTGCTATTCCGATACGTTCAGGGGTCATGTACTTGACCGTAGAGTCGCCGATGATAATGCCTGATGTTTCCATCTTGAGTTAATAGACAATGAATGTGACAGTCTTTTCAATCTCTTGTATATAAAGACCATACCACTCTACAACTTGTACCAAGCCTTGCAAAACCTAACAAAAGGAGTAGTTGTCATTGATATGCGACGAGATATTTCTATTGTCTGCACATCAAGCTGGATTAAGGGTGGGCCATCCGGTGACTTGTCCGTAGACAGAATGTTCATGTGCTGCGTAAAGCCTTAGATATGTGGGAAATATATCATAAAATTCAATCAGTTTGTAAAACATTCTTACAATCAGAACTCAGTTTGAGACTTATTTTAAACACACAATGATATAAACCTCTACTGTCTCTCTGGGGTCTTTGTATATACAGTACATTACTCTTGTATATCCTGTTTTTTTCATGTTTCTTTTGGGGAGGGGGAAGTCCATCCTGGGTGAAGGGTCTATCAAAATTCTGGTTTATGTACAGTAGCCTAGATGCAATATGGTGCTATCTTTGCCAAACTTTTGATCTGATTACTGTAGATGTTTAAGTTCAATACTTGGACATCTTGCACACCCATACAAAAAGTAAAAGATAGAAAGCCCTAGTATACTTTTTACAATTTTTTGAGGGGGGTGTGATCTTGAGGACAGCTATTCTCACCATCAATGATAAGAAAGTTTCACAAGTAGGCTTCTGGATAGATCCCTAAAATTTGAATCATCACCTACACAACCATAAAAAAGTTTTCAAGTTTTTAAAGTTTTCCTCTAAGAGACTATTTCTGGAGGAGGCACAAATTTGGAAAATTGAAAAACATCTCCTGAAGAAGAAAAACTACATGGCAGTTTCCCCAAGATTTTTTTTATATATTGGTAAAGTCATCAACTGCAATAAATTAATGGTTGCATCAACCACAAATTCTGTATTATGCCCTTGCTTTGATTCTCACGGTGTGTTTGGTCCATGTATGGTTTGACCCACACTTTTCTGCCTTAGAGGTATGTAAATGAGTCTCACATTCAGGCATTCTTATACTTCTTGTGGGATGTTGACTCCTTTGTTAAAGCAGTATGTCTTGAAGATTTTGCAGGGGTGAATTTCAGACCTGTACAGCACACATCACTGGGGCATAAATCACGAAGTAAAACATACTGCAACAGCTGTCAACTTCACTGGTCTATAAATCAACTACAGGGAGAAACTTAACAATCCCCCTTTGGGTAAACCCTTTGCCTAGCACTTTTCCTCTCATGCAGACATATCAGCTACACACAACAGCAGACATGAGCCACAAATTGGCACAGGAAACTCCCTTTTTGCCTGTTACTACTACATAAACATAACAAAAAATGAAAAAGACAAAAAACATAAAATGAAACATTACATTCTCTCTGTTACTTATTTTTGCTTTCCCCATGTCTTTTTCAAAAATCTACCAAAATTTCTAACAAATATCCTGCTGTCTTAAGACCATACTTATGACAAGACTTCTGTAAAAACAGATCTTAATATAATTTGGAACATTAATACAGTATGTGTAATATACTCAACAAATAAAATTTTTTACCTGTGTTCAAAGTTATTCACTTTGTAACTGACAGCTGCCGATTTTTTCATTTGCAAAGAAACATCACTCTCTGCAATGGATGTTAAGTCCAAGTGGACAGAGGTTTGGTTTTGGTTTCGATTCAAGTGATCATCTTCCTCCCCTAAATGTGCCATTTCTTCTGCAGTCAGCTGTAAGTGTTTGCGTGTCACCTGCCAGGCATGCTTTGGTTTTGAAGGCCTTGTCATTGTATTTGGAGCTGCAGGCTTCTTTGACTGCGAAGTATGTTCTGACCTTGAAGGCAAGCTGGAGGAGGCACTAGATGAAGATGATCTTTGAGAAGCAGGATGAGATGAAGACTGTACAGAAGATCCCTAGGAAAGAAAAAAATGGACAGATTTTAAAGTGATCTGGGATAAAATAAGCAAAGGTTTGTAAGATTTAGCTGATGATTTACGATAAACTTTAAGCTACTGCTTTATATAGCTCTTTAGGAAGAATACTAAAAAGTGGTTGGAGAACATGCCTACCAGTGGGAGGATGATTCACTTCCCAAGCTAAGCTTTAAATATCCTCACAAACCTCAATAACTAAGGGATATTTCTATGACAACTTCCAATGCAACTTCAGACCGATTGCATGGTGTTGATCTCACAGTTCTGCTACATGTACATGTACACACTTACAAAAAACTTACACTACACTATATAACACATTTGTGTTGGTGTGTCATTAAATTTTATCTAACTAACTACAAAAAACTGAGACATACATGTGTGCCTCTCGGACATGTTTAACACATGAGGAGTGGGGAAAATTTTGTAATTATGGTTTGTACTGAGCTCTTTAAAAACAGAAAATGATAAAAATTTTGACCTTTCACCTTGAGCAAACTACAGTCAGTAGCCATTAAGTTTGGATTGAATAATCAATGTGTCAGTAAAAAGTGGTAATTGAACACAGTAAGCTATGCCTCTCCATACTGGCATTATTAGGACTGAAAGACTGCACTTGGAAGTATGGACAACAACCTTCCTTCATCAATTTCCTATGATGATAACAGACAAAAAAAACTAAGTACAGTAGCACAGCACACAATATGCAGTCGGTTGTTTGTTTAGAGAGGGGAAGGTTACGGAGGGGTACAGACAAGTGTACTGTATTGTAGCAATGACAGAGTTGCGACTCTGCATTAAACATGTACATGTTACACCAACAAGAGTATCAATTATTAATTACGTTATCTGAAAACAGTTTACCTATAAATCTGTTTCATAGACATGAAAATGAAAACTCTCAATGTAGTTTGGAACACTAGTTGCAGTGTTATGCACAATACCAACCAACAGCAGTATATAATTGTTTACTGTGCATACCATGTGATGCCAATCTACATGAAAAGTTGTAACCATTTTAGTTTCACATTATCGAGCCTCGTACACAAGACACATCTTGAAAATACAACCTGCATAATATGTAGCACATCATACAGAAACAAAACAATGATACGGTACATGATAGTAACTGTACTCTGAGACTGTGCCTTAACATTTGTTAAGCAGAGGGCAGCCATGGCCTCCTCAAAATACAAACATGACAACAAACTTACCCTCTGCTGCTAATTCAGTTGGAGGGCAGGGTGGGAGGAAGGGGAGTGGAGGGGAAGGGGAGGGAATGGGGAAATTTGTTACTGACAGTGGAAGGGGTTCACAATTGCACCTTTGTGACTTTAAAGAGAGCATGTTCTTAAGTGTGTTTGGAAAAGGCCAGGAACAGCATACTAAACACCAAAAGTGACAGCAACTTTACCTTCTGTTGCTCTTTCCCATCCCTTCTTGATGTTCCATCTGAATCATCACTTCTTTCTGTCCACAAACGACCTGATGCAGCAGCTTCTAGAAAAGCATCCATCTTGTTCCTTGTCTTGACTTTAGCTTCTTCGATCTTGGTGGCTTCTTCCTGACTGGCAAGCCATATCCTCCAAGCTAGGAAACATTTTCTCAGAAGATGCAATCTGTAATGGCTGTAGGCAGCCTGGTTTTTCCTGTGACAAAAGTAACAGAGGTTTTGTCACAGATCATTTATTTACTACTTTAAATTAGGGAATAAATGCAAGGGTGTCCTGTCTCAAATGAGATTTGTGACCGACAATGATGTCATCATAGAAGCTGAGTAGAAGGAGGTGATAACCAAGGTCTGCTGCCTTTGTTTTGATGTCATTGGAGGTCTCTCAAATCACATTTGAAACCAGACACCCTGCATTTATCCCCATTGATAAACACTTTCAGTAATATACTGAAAAAGACACCAAAAAGGAACTTTTCAGATAAAATTTCAAAGACTGAGTTTTAAATCTCCCTAGTATGTTTGGCCCCATTGTGATGTAATGACTAGCATGAACTAGCCATCGATGACAGACAAACATTTTGAGCTACAGGTAGTTGTCAATAATCACACTGTATTAATTTTGGCTAAGCAGATTTTGTTTGATTTTTGAAAATGTTATTACACAAGCAGACATTGTTCTTAAAAAAGACTGAATACAAATATCATACATCAAGTTAAAGATGAGGCTGAGCATTAATATGAAGGAAACTTACTTCAAGCTAGCTATTGTTTACAGTTCTACGCTATGAAGGTTCACAGCTGTAGTACGGTAAATACACAGTGCTGTACAGTTAATACAGTGAACTGCAGTACTGTGTGCAGTGCATGTGTAGCATTCATTTACTGCCGATATTTGACAGCAAGCTAACGCACTTGTGTTGAAGACCCATGACAGAGATGGCTATTTAAGCTGTCTTAGCCTCTTTAGAAAAGGATTACAGAGGCGGTAACTTTGAAAATGTGTTCAAGTGTCTAATATAGATCATGCAGGTCTAACATTAGACCTACAGTAGCTTAAACTATATACAATGCTAGTTCAGAAGTAGCTCCTAGCAATAACAACCATGCTCGGGTGATAGTGTTATGACATTTCATTGTTCTGTAAGCGGAATTGGTTCAAACGTAAGACCTGGCGCTGTCAGTGTAACCTGTGTTTACTGTTGCTATGCATATCATTGACAATATGTACCACAAGTCCCACGCTGACCTTAGCAAAATTAGGGACCAAAATCACTTTTACTTTATCACTCCAACTAAGGAGTAGAACACCAGTAACAGGCAGACTATGAACAAAATATACCCCTGGCTGGTATGCTTTAAGAGCCCTGCTAGTATCTGAAAAGAAGAATATAGTTTTGCTAGCATTCTGTCGTGGGATGATCCATGAGCATTATGCTGTTGCAGAGATGCCAACTTTCAAATGTGGCTTCCAGTACTTTTCACATCAAAAAAGCGTATTTTGGACATCAAAAGAGTATCTTCTTCAAACTAACAAACGCTACCCTAGCCTAGGCCTAGACTATGGCCAGGTTCTGAGGTTAGTCAACTAATGTTACTCATTAGGCTAGGCCTAATGTTACAGCTTTGCCCATATAATTTGGACTACTTTTAATGATGAAATACCACATTTTGATGTATTCGGGCTTGAATGTTTTCTTACTTATTTCTTCGTTTATGAAACAAACAACGGTGGCCTAATTAATCCAGAATAAGCAGTTCCATGTGCGCCATATTTCACCGAGTCCATCATGGTATGCTACATAACAATATTATACAAATATACAGCTGCGCTGGCACTAGCAGTACACATGCCTAACTGTGTCTCCAGTGTATACAAGTAACGAAACGGAGTCAAAGTTAACATAGCTGTATCTAATTGGTCGTATTCCGGAGGTGGCCATAAACAGACCAATAAATGAATTGGTTACTGTGCACTACAGGCAGCAGGTCAGGGTCGTGATATCGTGACCTCTGCTGTATAGTCTCCCACTCCAGTTGCACTTTTATTTACATTGTTATTTTTAAAGATCTGATTTCCGTATTTTTAGCGATCTTACTTCCATATTTTTACCAGGCAAAGCGTATTCCCATATTTCCAACCAAAATACGTACAAAATACGGGGAAACCGTACTAGTTGGCATCTCTGCTGTTGAATGGTTATAGCTACAGGGATGCTAGACTTAGCACAGTGTAAATATTAGTTTTTAGTACCTGGTGTCAGGCATTATGGAAACTTGTGTAGAGCTGAGCTAGCTAGATAGGTTATCCTTACTCAGATATGATTATGGTCTATGTCACCATGGTAACCTATCATGGACAAAGCATACTGCACAGTGCAGTGGTAACAGTGATATTCAATTCACCTTAACGTAATTCTCTTAACTGTCAAAGGCCAGCCTCAAATGCCATTTGAGACTGGTCTTGAATGGTTTTCAGCTAATCAGTATGCAGGAAATCAATAAGTGTTTATGAATATATTTTACAGACAAAATCGAAATGAAAACATATTTTATGTTCTTCTAAATTCTTGTTAGATGGTGACAATGCAACTGTAGCTCTGTTTTTTATCCACCAAACACTAAAAAGAACTTAATCAAACAGACTTAATCTGTGTTAAATTTACACACTATATGCATAAGAAGTGTGACTGGCAGGTTAATAATGGAACAGGCATGATGTCACTTTTTAGCAAAATATACACAGCCTCACAAGGAACAGTGAGTATCCATACTACTACTGTAGAAGTGAGTTTGAGAAATAGACTGAAGGGTTTCTCTCTTTGCAACTTTTCTACAGTGAATGGCTTCCAATTCAACTTTTTGGCTCAAACTAATACATATTTTTCAGCTAAGAAAGTTATTCCAGATGTAAAAAGCATGGTTCATGTTTGCAATGAATATAAACCCACTACTTTGAATCAGTTGTAAATCAGTTCCTCAAACTCTTCACTATGGAGGGACATACTGTATTTAATTCAAGTTTTCATAGGTTCCATTTCAGGATTTTCTTGTCCAAATCTCCAACGTCAGTTTCGATTCATAAATTATTCATAAGTAATAAGAAACAAACTTCCTTACATAATCTTTATATTACCTGTGTGATTCCTTAATGTATATTTCAGCTTCCTTGCTTTCCCTCTCAGCTTGGCAAGCCCTGTGGAATGCCCTCCAAGCATTCCATGACCTCAGCAAACAGCGCCAGTCAGACAGCGCCCTTGCTTTCCCCATTTTCAGTCTATTGTCAAGAACCAGCTGATACCAGGCCTGGAAATGGCGATGCTTGATCTGATGGAAAGATTCATTCGCAGTAGTAAAAATTACAGCACAAAATGGAAGAGGATTTTTCAGAGTCATCATCTTGTATCTGTGATATTTATTCTAAGTATTACTGAAGTAATAAGACAAACTTTGTATTTCACATTCATCTGCATGTCTTAGTACACTAGTCATTGATTTTCAAGTTATGGTACCAATGTGGGCTGAAACTTGCTCTATAGGCCCCCTGAGATTTAAGTGCTGAAGTTCTTAAATGATAACAGACTGGTTATGTTATGACCCTATTGATGATTTCCTTTGTATTAAGCCTAACTTATCAAATTAAAATTAACTAAAAGGATGAGGTGGGGAGCAATGAGAGGGGATGCAGAGATATGATCTCTTCAAAAAAGAGGAGTTTCTTGTTTGATCTCAAAGAGAAGGTACCACTAATTAGAGGTGCACTTTAGCTGAAAACTTTTATAAAAATCTGCTCAACCTATTTATTTATTTTTTTTTTTTTTTGCAGCCTGTAATAGCAACTACATTAAAATTAACGAGATATAACCAGGTAAGGATTGATATGACAATCACCCTTAATTTCTCTGCCTCATCCTGAGCCTTTAGCTCCACAGCTTTCTTCATCAGTTCATCTTTCTTCATCTGCAACTTTCTCTCATCCTCCATCCTCCTTCTTGCTTCCTCTTCTTTTCTTTCTGCCTCTTCTAACTCCATCTGAAATCTTGCTTCTTCTTCTGCTTGTCTTTTTCTACAACAAAGAAAAAGGAAGATGTCCACTTGCTTTCATGAAAAACTTTTACCTGTGTTCACATTAAACAATAAATACTGACACACACAACATGAAAAATTTGTTTCTTGCAACCCTAACAGTTCTATTCCTAAGAAAACACTCCAGTTATCATTTTACACAGTAAAGCATAATACTGCTTTTTACCAGTGGTGCAGTAAATAGGGGAAAGAGGACCAGGGTCTTAACTGCCTACCATGCCACCCCCCTCCCACCCTCTTGCCAACATAAAATTCTTTGCTCATAAAATAGGTGCATGAAAGGTCTCCAAATTTTGTAAGTAAAAGCTTTTCATGAACTTCACCCTTCTCAACCTTAACACAGGGACAAAAGTTTGACTATGTCCCCACCCCCTCACACAGCTCCAAATCTATCCACCCCAAAATGAAAGGGCTGGCTTCATGCCTGCCCTTTACAGAACCTGCATTACAAAAAAACACTATGACATACCTTGCAGCACATTAAATAGGCAAACTTCCAAAATAATAAATGAAAAGTTCAGTAAATTTTTCAGTCATCTGTACTTAAACCAATTTGGAACCTGAACAAATGTCATTTTTTTTTTACAAAAGATAAGTGTCATTGGTAAAACTGATTCTTCTAAATCACCTTTTCCTCTCATCCTCCTCCTTATGTCTAGCTTCCTGCATCTGTTTCCGGATGCTAGCCATCTCCTGTTGTATCTTCATCTCCTCATGCTGTTGTCTGATTGCTCTTGCCTTCTCTTCCTGTTTCACAATCTGCCTGGCCTTAAGCTGTGCATCCCTCTCAGCTTGTCTCTCCTCCAATCTCATCTTTCTTTCCCGTTCTTTTTTCTCCCGATTTTCTTTGACCTAGGGGCCAGAAAACCGCAAATATTAATGTTTTATAGCCTGTTCTTATTTGCAGTGGCTGGCAAGAGTTTCAGAGCCCCTTTTAAACCCACTTTCCCTCACATATTCTCTTATCCCCCTTAATTACCTAGATGTATATAGAAAAGGTGACAGACAGAGGGGTCATGCCCCCCTCTCCATTTCCTCACATGCCACTGATTGTGTACACAATATCCTAGACATCATCATGAGCATCCAGAGGAACATCTGTTATCCACTCACATGACATTATGTAATTAATTTAACATGCTAGGAAACAGCCCCTTAGCTACTTTTAAAATTTACTCCCTGTCATAGCAGGCATACGGTGGATGTCTTGGATTAAGGCAAGTTCAACAGAGTTCAACTGAGTATTGTGTGTGTGCATTCACCTGTGAAGCCACTCAGGAAATGTCCAGTTACCAGCACAATGGAAGCAGTGGGTCAGCATCCTACATTGAAGCATAACAGGATAACCACCCTGGATGTCAAATCTACAGTTTCTCTGCTTGAGTGATTCAACTTTTTCCAATATACCTTGAGGGCACTTTCCTCTCATGAATATATAACAGATCAATCGACAGTCCCAACCAATCCTCAACATAATATCATGCCTGATAATAAGTCTTGAGACTTCTAACCCCAACCTTATCTGGAGACATGATATTATGAATGATTTGCATGTCTCAAGACATGCATGTGACACCTCACAAAATAAAACATCAGTACAACTGACTTACTGTGATGTAAAGGATGTGACTCATCACTAATGTAGCAATGCAACTGGAAACACACATTGTTCAACCCATTGTGTAAGGGAGACACCTGTAGCTTATGGGTAGTTGCAGAATTGACAACTGCATTGCACACAATGCTATGTGTGTACTTTAATGTTTTAGGATACAAGCATAAAGTACTACTAATTTTGAAGTCTTATCTATGAGAGAGGGGGCTAGCATGTTTACAAGTCATCCACAAAATGGCATAAACTTTGTCCCAAAACAGCAAATTTTCCTCCCCTAAAGGAGGGGGGGAGCTGCAGACCCCAGCCCTACCCCTTACCCTGCACACCTCTGACAGTAATACAAATTTTATGTTCATATCACATTTTGATAATAAATGCTCAATATCACAACTAGACTGTTTATATCCTTCAATTACATGTGATGCTCCATGGTGGATCCCAGCCTGTAAACAACTGACCTACAGTAGAATCTATTGAACACAGTATATACTAGATATCTTGCTATGATAAGTTATTTAAATTTAGGGCATTTCAACTAAATCTTTAAAATACTGTATGTGATGAAGTCATAAAGTTACCTTTTTTGTGTTGGTACCAAAAAGGCTTCAAGCTCTTCATCACTGCTATAGGTCTACATCCACATACATAATACCTGATCTGCATTTAAACCTCACTATTTGTGTACTAGGCTGGGGGCTGGAGAACTGCATTCCACCCCCTATACACATACAAAACTTGCTACAGTATTTTGTAGCAAAGCAAATGCTAGTTTTCATAAAAACATGCATGGAATTTCAGACAAATGTGCTCAGACCCCCCTCCCCCATGCCCCTTATCCCAAAGGAAAGTGTTTTTGTACTGTATGTTCATGTGCCTCACATAAAATAATAAAATTTATAATTAAAGGGAAAATGCAGTCACCTCAATCAGAATTAGCCATATCCCATCATCATAATTTATGAATAGCTTTCTTTGATTGTGTGACAACATTATTGTCACTGAATTGTTAAATTAATGAAGAGTAACTCCTTGCATTACCTTAATAATATGGTTATGTTCAAAAGCATCTTCACAGGTAATTGGAAGACAAATAAGAGAAGATTTGCAAGAGTTTGCTGATTTTTAAAGCACTTTTGGTGCAACTATCTATTGCCTTTAAGTGGTAAAAGTGTGCATACAAGGGGTATAAGTGTGTGTGTGTGTGTGCAGGGGGGGGGGCTCAATTCAGAGCCAGTCCATATGACTTTACTAAAACAACCATCTTTACCTTTACACAGGACAACCTTTGAATAAAAGCTTTTAAACAAGATCGAGGGACTTCATTAATGATTAAAAAAAAGTATTCAAAAATAAAATAGTACTCTACCTTCTGCTGTCTGGCTGCCATGGTAACCAGTGGATCTTTCTTTTTCTTGTCTGGGTTTAAACCCAGATCCTTCTTAACAGCCTTTTCCCCCATATCTTTTTCCAAGAGATCTTCCAAAATTTGCTGAACAGTTCTATCATCGTCTCTGGATTCAATTTCATCAAATATGGCTGCAAAATAAAATGCCAGTGTATTAAAGTATTCCTTAGCCTATATGAATATCCCACTAATTCTTGCTATATTTCATGCTAAAATGAAAACGATCACACAAATTGCCATACTATGTTTCTCATCCACTCATAATTAGTCTGCCATCATGACAAGTAATTGCCCTCTTTACTAAAATAGACTCACCTGCCACAGACTTGAGGTAAGGCTCTGACAGTCATGACAATTTCACCTCCTTAAATATGGTCAGCTGTTAAGTACTTTCTGCCCAGTTTTGCCTACGGGTGTACAGTACTGTCCATGCGAAGCAATGAGCTTGAAAGTGCAATTAATTGACACAAACCTCTCAAAGAAATGCAGCTGGTAACATGATACACCCCACTAAGACAATAGTATGACTAGGGTCTAAACAACAGCATTTTTATGCAGTCAATACTGCATATTAAGAGGTGCTCAATTTTTTGGTTCTCTCTTCTGGTTCATAGAGCAGTTTCATATTTTGGTCAGGGTTTTAGAGAATAATTTTTCTTGTGTAACCTCTCACTTTGTTACACAAGCTCACCAAATTACTATAGAACATAATGAAGGTGAATGTATGACAGTCAAAATTATGAATTAACTTTCGTGTACAATTTTCATATTGCATGTACAGATGCTGTAAACCACACAATGCTACACTGTACAAAATTTGAATACTGTACAGTACCTGGCAGTGCACAACACTAATTTCTTCCCAAGTGTGGGATCAACTCCAACAGGACTTTTCATAACACAGATTTCAATGAATTTAATGAAAGTTTGTATTTTATCTGGTCAACAACCACTTCTGAATACACAACCATGCAAACTGTAGTAAAATATTTAAGTTCCAACAACTTGCCATTGCAATGACAGAGCTCACAACAATTAACAACCAAAATAATTTAAGCCAAATGGTGTTTAGCTGGCAGAAGGTTGCAAGGACACAAAGGCAAATTAAAGTCAATATTTTGCATAAAACACATGGGTACTACTTCAGAAAAAAATACTGCAGCAGAGAACATAACTTTAATGCACAACACTAATGGAAGCCAAAGCTTTGACTGTCTAGGTATTTGTCACACAAAGAGTCAAAACTAAATTTCATGGTTGCTGCCCTCTGCCAGCCAAGCTTTATCGAAAACCTCTAGTGAGTGAATGCAGATAATTTGCATAGCTTTCCCACTGTTAAGCAAACTAGCCTGATTTTAATCCCCCATGGGTTGTTGCAGGCAGGGCGTCTCCCACAAAAACGGGCAGTTGCCATACACCTAGCGATGGGGATGGACCAGAATCAAGGAGCCAACCTGATTTTGTCTCAGAAGGCCAAATAGTTATTCAGGGTGCCAGGCCCAATGCTTGGGCAGAAATATTGAGTAAATTTATACAATTCATCGCTAAGGTCCATTGCTTGAGGGATACTGGCGCTGAGGCCAATATTAAAATAAAAGTTGTGCATTTGAAGAGGTCAGTAAGCTCCTGGCATTTAACCCAACCAATCTTACACCGAAAGGCCCTTTCAGTACTCCGGAAATTCTGTACTCCGGAAATTCTGTAAGTTGTACTTGTTGCTGTTAAATCATTAAGTAACAGGTAAAATGCTATGTTAAAAGGTTGTGCATGTTTCAAAAACTGTTGACCTTCCTACTGTAGTCAGTACACTAAAAATGTGACGTCGGGAATGTACTGAATTAAGCAGAGTAAGAGTGTTTGTGTAATGTACAGTATATAGCAAACGATTTGCATCTAGCAAGGCTTTGATGCAACTCAAGGGTCAAAATAAGACTGTAGAAAGTTATTTGAGAAGCGAAGCTTTGGTGTATTAAGGAACTTAAGGGTGGTAATATTGCATCCTTGCCAACATTGTCATCTCAGAAAACGGAACATATGTAGCATATGATCCACTGTGCGCAGTGAGCGCACAAGCGCTAACCTCAATGGGTGGGGTCCAGGGGGCGAAACTCCTCTTTTCCTCTCTAAATGTTCACAAATCACAATATATGTTAAAATCAACTAGGTGTATGCAAAGATTGACTTTGTTTTTGCCAAGCTGTTGCTTCATGATTTTTCTGATCATTTACATTTTAATACTAAAAGTAAGGAAAACGGAACATTCTGATTTTTATGGGTTTTAAAGCTCATAAAATAGAACAGTTCCGCTCAAAACGGAACGGTTGGCAAGTATGATATTAATTGTTAACTAAGATGTAAATAGAAATGCAAGAAATACAATAACAAATGGCATGGTGGAGTATGAGAGGTGCAGGAGTGAATCGAGATCAAACTTATATTTAACAGCTCCTTGTAAAGTATTATGTTTGGCTCCAGGAAATATGAGCACAAATGAAGAATTTGTTTTTTGAAATGTATACTGCAAAACAAGGTTAACTTTAAACCAGGGTCATGATAGAGAAGAGTATTTTCATGCTAGGATATCCGATATTTTGACCTAGGATTTATCCTACTAGTGATGTATTATAATTTTGAGCACTTCACCAGGGTTGTCATGAGGCTAGTCTTGGTTTTATTCCTTACCATCGCCTTCATCATCCACTCCACTTAAGACCACCCTGTTCAACCATCTCTACTTATGTTAAAACGTAACAAGGTACTACTACAAAAGGTCCTAGCCTAAAACCTGTTGTCGGGCTTCGCCACCACCTACAGTACTTTATTTCGTGAGTTCCTGAGGTCTTCTTGTCTTGCAACAAAACATATGTTTTGCAATTGTGGGGTTATATATGTACGCACTCAACTGATATTTAAAGGGACGTTGTACCATATGCAAAAGGACCCAAATCTGTACCAGGACAACTCACCAGCAGATGGTTTGATTATTTTTTTGTATCCATGTTGTATGTGTGCATGTATGTATGAACAAAGAACGAATGTATTTATGTAGCCTACTTTACATACTTCTTTACCAAAGTTCGCAATATCAAGATTAAAATGCGTACAAAGTCAATTGGTGAGAAGTTGTTATTGGTGTTGTCATATCTGGGTGCCAACCCTTGAGAACAATTCGAACTTGGGCCTTTACAGTTCTCCACCTGTGACAGTATTAGACAGTCCTGTATACAACCACAAACTCACTTGAAAAACTACACAATGTGCAAAACTGGCTTGGGGCTGGGTAACTTAAAGATCATACTTTATTAACAGGTGCATAAAGGGTTTTAACTGATGTTTGCCAGTAGTAGCCTATTAGAAAGGTCTAAGCAACTGTAAATGCCCTTTAAAGTCAGTGGAATGTGGCTCATCTGTTCACATCAGAGTCAGGGTTTCTGCCAAAGGGGGGAAAGGGGGGATTTGTTCCCCCCTTTCCTGAAGAAGGTGGGTAAAATCCCCCCCCCCTTTTCATTTACATAAAAAAATTAAAAAAAATGTCCATATCTTGGTTTCTTACTTAAGAAGAGGACCACCTTTGCAGCAATGTTTGGACTTTCATAAGTAAATGGCCTTTAAAACCCTTCAAAATGTACCTTATAGGGTCTTGAAGCAAGCTTTTATGTCTCCCTGAACCCACCTTGTAACTTTAGCCAGGGACAGCATCAATTTGACTATACGGGTTTAGGAGCAATAAATCCCCCCCCCCCTATTTTTTGCATTACTGGCGGAATCCCTGAGAGTGTATATCATTCTTTCCTGTCAAATTTGCAACAGTTCACACAAGCATCTCATCAATAATACTGTAATGATTAAGGAGTAAAAAGGAGGTTTAATGATTTTGGTTTCTTGCTTGTGCCATATTTGTCTATGAAGTTTATTCAGTGACTGTATGTACAGTCACAGTGGACCAAGAATGTTAAAAGATATGGTACTGAACTAATAACATTGACCATGTACTGTATTACCAAAACTTCCTGTGCTGTGAACTAAAGTGTACTGTAGATGGTTTACTTCAGCATGTGGAGTATTCCTCTCGGCTATGAACTACCTGTAGTAACTTCTCCACAAACAGTAACTGGTATGCACTCATCTTTTTTTGGTCGAGAGAAGTTACGTACAACACCTTGCTACTGTACTGTACCCCTGGATGTTTGTTTACGGACATCAGTGTTTCCACTAAGCTGCTATGACGCATTCTGCTGCCATGACTTGTCCATTTGACGCACTGATGTTCATGGCAAAAAATAAAAAAAGAGGGTTTCATTTGTTTCTTTAAAGTTGGTGCAGTGTGAACGCATGGCAATGAAATTTCTAGTGAGTCAAATTTTCACATATTGGGTATATTGACCCAATTGATAATTTTTTTAGAGGAAACACTGATGGACATGTTTGTATAAAATGTAACAAGTAAGCAAATTTGGGATCTCAGGTCACTGGCAGCTCCAGGAAGCATAAGTTTATTAATATTATAAATAACTAAAAATAAAGTTTCTTTATTTGGTTGGTGTTGAGCAAGGGTTGGCCATCCTTACTTCAACGCTGGAATTTTGCTGAATTGGGCTGATGGCTGCAGCGGAGGAACAAGAGGGGCTCTGTGGTTGAGGGCTGTCACTCTGACGCTGCTTCTTCAATTGAAGGAGGGAGATACTAGAGAAGCCAGGGCTTATAGAGGCAAATGCGAACACTCCCATTAAACACTGTGAACAGCAGGAGTTGGCAAAACAGAGATTGGGAGCCCAGAGACAAAAAGATGTCCCAACGAGTGCAGGAAAGGAGGTCAGCACCACCTACTAGACACCCTGGGCATTGTTTACTTTGGGAGCTGCTGCTTATCAGTTTTTAAAAAACTTTACAGCTTGTACATTTGTTTTTCTGTAATCAGATTGATCATTTGCTTTACTTGGCTGGAATTCAAATACAAGAGTTCATCAACAATTGAGAAACTGTTCTTTGTACTTTTTTCTGTGTTAACAGTATTTCCCTACACAGCCTATCCCCAAACTGCAAATAATTTTGGCAGCACAGAATACATGTGCCTCTGTTTGAACACCTCTGTGTTCCAACACCTCCCTGCACTGACACCCCTATGTTCCAAAAAGATACATACAGCCATGTGACCTTGAGTAACCAAACCACATCCACCCCCCCCCCCCCACCCCAAAAAATGGCAAAAGTAATTCCAGTCTACAAGAAAGGTGACTCAAATACCTTTTCTAACTATCGTCCTATCTCGGTCTTGCCTTGCCTCTCAAAGCTTCTTGAACGCCTTATTTATAATCGTGTTGTGAAATTTCTTGATAAAAAACAATATCCTTTTTAAGCACCAGTACGGTTTTCGCTCCGGGATTTCCACTGAAATGGCTCTTTCTGATGCAGTTGAAAAACTAAGAAATTCTATGAGCAAAAAATTAACAACAGCCGGTATTTTCCTCGACTTATCAAAAGCGTTTGACACTATCGACCACAACATCCTCTGCCAAAAGCTTAATTACTGGGGTATTCGTGGGAACTTTTTGTCCTGGTTTAAAAGTTATCTATCTAATAGACAGCAGTATGTGTTTCTCAATGGTTATAACTCAGATATACGAACAATAAGCTGTGGTGTCCCACAAGGTTCCATCCTAGGTCCACTCCTTTTTATTATTTATGTTAACGATATCGGTAATCTTTCATCCAAAGCTTCAGTGGTACTTTTTGCCGACTACACAAATATTTTCTTTAGTGATAACGATGTTAACAAACTCCAACGTATTATTACCGAGGAACTCAATGTCTACATTAAATGGTTTGAGGCTAATAAGCTTTCGCTTAATATCGATAAAACTAACTACATTATTTTTAACGAGAAAAGTAATTTCAGTAATTTCAGTATTAAAATTAATGATTCTTATTTGAAGAGAGTTGATTATGTTAAATTCTTGGGGGTTTACATCGATTTCAAACTTTCATGGAGTGAACATATCAATCATGTGTCAAGACAGGTAGCAAAGGGTGTAGGTGTATTGTCACAGTTAAAACACATTTTACCAAGACATGTTTTAAGGTCTTTGTACCAAACACTAATTATGCCCCATCTTACATATTGTTGTATAGTCTGGTCAGGAGCCAGTCATCAGTATTTGAATAAGTTAATAGTTCTACAAAAAAGAGCCATCAGACATATTACTCTCTCAGGTTACTATGATCATACCAACCTTTTGTTCAAGTCTCTTAATCTGCTTAAATTCTCTGACCTAATAAGCCTGAATATGGCTAAGTTTGTTTATCGTTCACAACACAATCAACTGTCACCTTCTTTGAACGATCTTTTCATTACCAATTCTGTAATACATGACCACTGTACTAGACAATCTGATTACTAGCTGTCGTACAAGCCTTTCAATGAGGGGATTACACTACCGTGCAGTTACCTTGTGGAATTCACTTCCAGACATTTTAAAACAGAAACCTTCTATTTTCAGCTTTAAGAGGAACTTACACAATTATTTCATCGGAATGTATTAATTACTTATTTTTTTATTATGAATCCTTTATGATTAGGGCTTGCTCCTTTATCTGGTTTAGAGGCATGACTTAGGTTTCTAGCTAGTGGTGGGGCGGGTGGTTGGGTACTCAATTTATTTATTTTTTTTTGTACTTCACTTTATTATTTTTCAGGGGAGTGTTTCTGCCTTTTATGTCAAGCCCAACAGGGTTTTGCAGTTCACTTCCTTCCGCTGCTACTACGACAAATTGCCTCCGTAACTGTATAATATGTAATTTTTTGTCATATTGTATATTGTAGTGGAGAAACAAATAAATGAAATGAAATGAAATGAAATGAAATCTCCACCTTCAGGATTTGTGCAATAAATATTCGCTAAACTTCGCTGAAAAATATCACAAAGAAAATAGGTTGATGAGCTAATTTTCCCACAGAAATTTTTGGCTGTTCAAAGTCATTCAGTTATATCCCAGGAACACTGTTAATGTCAAAGGTCATTCGCAATTGTTTAAAATCCCCCTCCCTTACCCCCCCCCCCCAAAAAAAAAGAAAATACTTTCAAGGAGATGGGAAATTCTCCTTCAGACATTGATCAAACTGCTGTTTACTGCTGACTGTTGACTTAGTGTTGTCAGTGTTGTCGCTGTTTGAAGGCTGTAGCAAAATGAAAGAATATTCCGAATTGATAATTAAAACATTTTCAAGGGGCAGTTTTTGTATCCCTCCTGATGTGCATTGCATAACTTTATGGTAACACTGTAACTTTTCCTTTACTTCACAGGTATGCAACAGGTCCAGAAATCACAGATCATTCTGTTCTTATACACGATTACTATTCTAAGGAGTGTTTCAACCCTGTACATATCACAGTCGACACAACGGTGGAAAATCTTCGCATGAGTATGACGGTTTGGGTCAGGTCAGTCTAGGTTACTGATAAGAATATGAATCTTAATGTCTAGTTTGTAATCTTTATAACAGTTTGAAAGATAGCAGCTTAGTATTCTTTGTAACAATTTGATGTTTAGTAACCGTGCCACATGCTCACATACGAGCACTTAAGGTGCATACAGTAAGGGATATTTTGAAAAGAAAGCCCTTTTATGTGATTTCCTGGGTTGGGTCTTCTAAACACAAGCAGTACAAAGAAGTTGTAAGCATGTCATCAGTAAAAATGCATAAATAAATGTGCAATGGATTGCTTTAAGTTTGAGGAAAATGGGGGAGAATATAGGTTGGACTTGAGCCAGTTGAGACTCCATGGGAATCATTGATCGCAGAAGAACAAAGACTAATCCATTAGAGATTAGAATCTGAAGTTGCTGAGTTTTGTACACCTTTGGATTTCAGACATTTTTCAGGTTCAGTGCTTTTGTTCAGGGGGACTTTCCATAATGTCAGTAGGCTATCTAGATTTTTGGTTTCGATGAAAAGAGAAACCTATGCAGTCATGATGGCGTGTGTATGTATGTGTGTATGTGCGTGTGTGTGTGTGTATGTGTGTGTGTGTGTGTGTGTTTGTGACACTTTGCTCGTTAACACGATATCTCAAGAAGGGAAACTCTGACAGTTTTCAAACTTGGTACATAGATGCCCCATATTGAGAGGAAGAACCCTATTGTTTTTGGTGGGGGTCAAAGGTCACCTGGGGTCAGCGGGGGTCAAAACCTGAAAACCTTGTTAACACAATATCTCGAGATAGGAAGCTTGGATGAATTTCATACTTTGTGTGTAGATGTGTTATGGTAAGAAGAAGAACCCTATCATTTTTGTTGGAGGTTTAAGGTCATCTGGGGTCACCGGGGGTCAAACCCTGAAAACTTCGTTAACACGATATCTCAAGAAGGGAAGCTCTGACAGTTCTCAAACTTGGTACATAGATGCCCCATATTGAGAGGAAGAACCCTATTGTTTTTGATGGAGGTCAAAGGTCACCTGGGGTCACCAGGGGTCAAACCTTGAAAACATTGTTAACACAATATCTTGAGGTAGGAAGCTTGGATGAATTTCATACTTAGTTTGTAGATGTGTTATGGTAAGAGGAAGAACCCTATCATTTTTGGTGGAGGTCAAAGGTCATCTGGGGTCACCGGGGGTCAAACCCTGAAAACTTTGTTAACATGATATCTCAAGAAGGGAAGCTCTGACAGTCCTCAAACTTGGTACATAGATGCCCCATATTCAGAGGAAGAACCCTATTGTTTTTGGTGGGGGTCAAAGGTCACCTGGGGTCACCGGGGGTCAAAACTTGAAAACCTTGTTAACACAATATCTCGAGATAGGAAGCTTGGATGAATTTCATACTTTGTATGTAGATGCGTTACGGTAAGAGGAAGAACCCTATCATTTTTGGTGGAGGTCAAAGGTCATCTGGGGTCACCGGGGGTCAAACTCTGAAAACTTCGTTAACACGATATCTCAAGAAGGGAAGCTCTGACAGTTCTCAAACTTAGTACAAAGATGCCCCATATTGAGAGGAAGAACCCTATTGTTTTTGGTGGGGGTCAAAGGTCACCTGGGGTCACCAGGGGTCAAACCCTGAAAACTTTGTTAACACAATATCTTGAGGTAGGAAGCTTGGATGAATTTCATACTTAGTTTGTAGATGCGTTATGGTAAGAGGAAGAACCCTACCATTTTTGGTGGAGGTCAAAGGTCATCTGGGGTCACCGGGGGTCAAACCTTGAAAACTTTGTTAACATGATACTTCAAGAAGGGAAGCTCTGACAGTCCTCAAACTTGGTACATAGATGCCCCATATTGAGAGGAAGAACCCCATTGTTTTTGGTGGAGGTCAAAGGTCACCTGGGGTCACCGGGGGGTCAAACTCTGAAAACCTTGTTAACACGATATCTCAAGAAAGAAAGCTCTGACAGTTCTCAAATGTAGTACATGGATGCCCCATATTGAGAGGAAGCACCCTATTGTTTTTGGTGGAGGTCAAAGGTCACCTGGGGTCAAACCCTGAAAACATTGTGAACACAATATCATGAGGTAGGAAGCTTGGATGAGTTTCATACTTAGTGTGCAGATGCGTTATGGTAAGAGGAAGAACCCTATCATTTTTGGTGAAGGTCAAAGGTCATCTGGGGTCACCAGGGGTCAAACCCTGAAAACTTTGTTAACACGATATCTCAAGAAAGGAAGCTCTGACAGTTCTCAAACTTGGTACATGGATGCCCCATACTGAGAGGAAGAACCCTATTGTTTTTGGTGGAGTTCAAAGGTCACCTGGGGTCACCGGGGGTCAAACCCTGAAAACATTGTTAACACAATATCTTGAGGTAGGAAGCTTGGGTGAATTTCATACTTTGTATGTAGATGCGTTATGGTAAGAAGAAGAACCCTTTCACTTTTGGTGGAGGTCAAAGGTCATCTGGGGTCACCGGAGGTCAAACTCTGAAAACCTTGTTAACACGATATCTCGAGGTAGGAAGCTTGGATAAATTTCATACCTTGTATTTAGATGCCTTATAGTGAGAGGAAGAACTCTATCATTTTTGGTGGGGGTCAAAAGTCATCTGGGGTCACCAGGGGGGTCAAACCCTGAGACAGAGCTCCCAACCAGCACGGATTTTCCATATTCAGTATGGAAAGTCATTGTAAATATGGGAATATGGATTTTTCCTTGATCATCCGAATTTTGAATGAGTAAATAGGTCCTTTCACGAACTTTATTATTCTTTAGTCAACATATCAAAAGACTGAGAATAGACTACAGTATTTCACTTGTCTGTACAGTACTGTAGTGTATTTATTTGAGCTCAGTAATCTATGCTGTTATGTTATAGGTTAAATTTTTGTCAACAAGTTGATGTTAAACCAATCAGTAGATAGTTTGCAGCAGATCCATGACATTCCATAAGCTACCATATCATTGGTTGATCAGTTGTAAACAGATCCACTTTCAACCAATCAGAATTTGTGTTAAAAGCTAGTTTCTGAGTGCAGTGACAGACTATCACACATAGCCTGCCTGCCAAGGTCTGTTGAGCTGGCTGAGTAGCCCAACGTTAATGTTAGATTTGACTGTAACTGAATTGGAAAAATAGCACCAAGAAATGGAATAATAAAAATTACAGCAGGAATATCACAGTTTGTTGTAATATGGCTCCTCTTCAGAGTAGCATGAGTAACTTTAGTGGAAAATTTACCAGGCAGATCAAGTTTTAACGTAGGCCTAGGCCTAACAGTCAGGGCCTAGGCCTAGGCCTAAGTGTTGTTACAGAACCAACAACAAACATTAGCCTACACACACAATAACGTTAGACTCAGTACATAAATCTAATGTAGAGTTCCAGGTTTATGGGCTAGGCCTAGACAAAGTCCTAGTCCTGTGACTAAGTCCTAGACTAACTGCCACAGTACAGGCTAGCCTAATTGTAGTACAGTATGTATGGGCTGATATTAGAGGTAGGTTACTGTAAATGTAATAGCTATGGCCTAGGCTAGGGCTAATCAAAGCAGTTATTGCCTGTCAAATGTTGGTACCCATCATCTAAGTTTGTAGTATTTACAGAGAGATTTCTGTGACCAGCTGTGCATAGGCCTGGGCTAGGTTTATACTTATAGCTAGGCCTAAGCTAGACCTAGGCTAATGTTACTTAGGGCCTTGCCAAGTATTTAGCATAGCCTCTAGGCTATACTGTAACGTTAGGCCTTGGGAATACTTGGGATATTTTGCTTTTTGTCCTTTGGTGACCCTGATGACTATCTTGGGAATTCTTGGGAAATTTTGCTTTTTGACCTCTCGTAACCCCAGATGACGATCTTGGGAATTCTTGGGAAATTTTGACCAGTGACTGAAAGATATGGGACATCATGGCATTATTTGGAATAGAACATATATCATCGAAACCTCAATGCATTTTTGCATTCTGGTTTTTGAAAAGCTTGGGAAAGGTATTAATTTATGATATTGTCACCAAGGTTCCTGTAGCTTGTTACTGAAAATGATCATTTGTGTGAAACTTGTGGCCTGCTTTCCAACCCAGTCACATTATGTCATTATACAATTTTAAGGAATTACAAGTGGTTGACAACCAACTTCTCAACATTTTGTTGTCCCTCTGTCATTTTGGTCAAGTCCTGTCACTGTGAAGGCAATGGCTCTCATGTTGAAACATGTATAAAAAGTGTAGGGTAAGTTAAATGGCATTTACCAGTATATGAAGTGACAGAAACAGTCGTCTAACCATGTTTAGTTTGAAAAATGGGTATACTATGGACTGATATAATTTTTTTTTTTCTTTTTTTTTTTTTGCCAAATTTTCACAAGTGATGAAGAGTTATTGTACGGCATTTGAAGGGGGCCCACAGAAATCGATCACCTTGTATTCAGTGTGGAAAGTGACTGACTGACGTTTGGGAATTATTTTGTAAAAGTAATTTTTTGGGGGTACTGGGACTCACCAAAAAAGTTTTTGTAGGAGACAGTGGTTAAAGTAATAATTGCTGGAATCAAGCTTGCAGTAGTCTGCTTGGTAACCAGTTACACTTGATTTTAACAATTTTAAGGTTTGTGCAACACAGTTTTTGGTGGTCTAGGACTACTGGATGTCTGCTTAAATGATTTGCTGGATCAGGATGAATACTATCTGGTTTATTCTATGAATTATTATTATGCCTGTTGAAACAGACCCTTTTCCATAAAGCAGTTACAAAGGATTAAGTGATAGTTTTGGTATGCATTGTTTTTTACGGCAGTTAAATGCCATCAACAAAAACAGTGCACACCAAAACTCTATTCCACAATGCTTTGTAATTGCTATTTAGGAAAAGGCTCTATTGTGCAAACCATTTTCACCTGAACTGATTTTTGTGATTAAAATTATTTTCTAAATTACCCTGTGCTATGTAAAGGTTGTGACCTAACCAGTGTCGTGGAATATTCCAAGAATCTTATTCCTTCATGTTTCAGACAAAATATGGGTGTTCCAGAAAGATCCCAGGGCACAGTGTTTGTACCCATTCCACTCAAAATTCAATGTCATGAACCAGAAAGGGTAGCATGTAAGTATTGGATGGGGCATATTGCCTCTTCTCTACACTCAAGTTATGGCATTATGTCCAATGTAAAACAAGTACACTGGGAATAAGGCCAGTGAACTGCTTTTGTCTACAAGTATTCATTATTGCATCACTCTAAATGGTTTTGGAAACTGGGGGTGTCCTAGTTCACAGTTGGTGACTGCACTTTGAGAGATTCTAAATTGTGCCCTTCAAATTTCCGCTGCTCTATTGGTCAGTGGTAATTTATGCAGGTCAGTGAAATGTAAAATGTAGCCTGCATTGCAAAGCAGTCATATATACTCAGCAGAATAAATATTGTCTTGGCAATAACAGACATTGTTTGTAGATGGGCCAGAGACAGATAGTTTCACCAATTTGAGGAGGGTTTGAAGTACGTTTAGTTAGTTGGGAAAAATGAAACGTTATGGTAACAGAAAATAGGCCTTTTAAACCCTAGATGGACATTCCCTTCTATTGATAAGGATTTTACAGATTCTGAAACAGCAAAGAAAAATGTATACTATGGTCAAGGTATTGGCTGTGTAAGATTACTGTGAGGGACTTGAAGCAAGTCTGTAATTTCATAATAGAGCAAAACTGGGCTTAGTTGCAATGTGGTTCGTTGTTTTTCTGTATAATTTTTGGACAGTAGGAGAAAGCAAATTTGAACCATAGAAAAAGTAAACTGGAAAGCAAGTTCACAATGGCAAATGAATCAAAGGTAATAAACGAGACAGAGTTTACAGAACTACAGTGAAAATGTTCAATTCTTCTGGCTCTATGACATCATAGCAGACTTACTGTAAGATTTCACTTATGCTAGTGGCATCCTTGCAAAATGATGATGTAGGGTGTTTCAGAATTGTTTCCCTTACTTTAATGATATGCATCTACTTGAATGTCATGGTTTGCTTCTCCTGTAAGTGTATTGTCATGTTATTGAGGAATGAACAAAAGATTCAAGTAATGGTTAATCATCACCATAGATATTGGAGGCAGTGGAGAAAGTCTGAAAAATCTTAAAGCTTCCTCAGGCAATAACTGTTCATTTCAGAACTTGAAAGTTGCATGTCATTTGCTTTACAATGATAAGGAAAATGTGGTCAGATTGGCATTGGTAAATTGGTAGGATTGGTTTTACAGCCAGTGTTATTGCCTGATAAAGATGCTAGCTCCTGAAGCAGTGAAGCTTAGCAGTGGAAGGTTCATATTTTGATTCCCCTCTGGGTCACAATAAGCCATAGCCATAGCCTCCATCCTCTCAGTTTTTTCAAATTTATGGTTTCAGTGAAGGACCCCTCTTTTATGGATACCCCAAAATCCACCTCTTCTCCCTCCTCAAAGAGAAAAGTTGCCTTCTCCAAACAAACACTTTTCACCTTCAAATTGGTAAGCTGGCTAATGGTATTCCATGTTGTGGTCACTTAGCATTGTGACATAATTGCCCTTCAAGGCCAGAATTATGACATGTTTTTTCTTCTTTCTCAGTGGATACATTGATACGTGGCAAGTCTTCTGGTCAGAGGAACATAGCACTAATAGATGACCTGTCCTATGTCAGTAAAGCTGCATCTAAGCTTCAAGAACTCCTTGCTGTGGTCATCAGTTATGTTGATGATGTTATTGTAAGTAACCTCTGTAGTCTTGGTCAATTGTTGTCCTGTCACTAAGGTTGTTTTGCCAGATAGACTTACATATTGCATCCCTTAGCAGATATGTGAAAAAGATTATTAATAATTTAAATGCAGAAGTAAAGAAGCTCAGGTTCTCTCCAAGTTATTTAAACTAGTATAAACTTATGGAGACTGGTTGGTAATTGGTTCCACTGAGACATGTAATTTTCAAGCATACACACTGCCCTAAAAATGAAGTACTTAAATTTCATTTCTTGAATAGTAATGTGGAATTTATTGTAATGTTATCATCAACCATTTTCCCCAAACATGAATTGTTTGAGCCTCCAAATTGGGTGATCTAGTGGGTAGGGCATCCATCTTTCACCCTTGTGGGTAGGGCATCCATCTTTCACCCTTGAGGCTAGGTACAAATCCTGGTCTGGTCATAGATAAGACTTTTATCCCGGGACCTCTTGCCTTCTCACTTAGTGCTCGGCATAGTAAGAGAATGGAGTAGAAATAACAATACATTGTGACAGTGAGTGCTGCAACAGCAGCCAGCTTTTTAGTATAGTCCTCACATCTAGGAGTGAAATTGAGGTGACAGTTTGCAAAGTGCTCTGAAACCTGTCCTTGGCTTGAAGTGATATAAAAGAAAGGAATGTTATAAATTACATGAGGGAAACATTCTTTTAATAGCACTTCCCTACAACTGCTTGGTTATGGTTCTCAAAAAGTTTAAGAAGCATGTATAAAGCAGTCAACAACTTTGAAGCTTTAAATACCTTCTTGTATACATGTGTTATCAGTTTTACTTTGGGAACATTTTGCTTGAAAATGATGGGAACATTCTGTTTAAAAATAGCAATCTAGTTAGCAAGGGGGAAGAAGCTTTTAATGTAGAAACATCCTCTCCCTTTATATGCTGGATAAAGAAGAGATGGTTGGAGATGAAGTATTAGTTCTGGAATGATGAAAAGTTTTGCTCATTTACAGGCTGGAAGGATACCAGCTGACAACCAGGTTGGTCGATATTTGATGGACCTTGTAGCTAAGGTGCCAAAACTTCAGCCAGAAGATTTGGACCAGATGCTGAACAATAGCATGAAGGTAGTGTACTCTTGTGAATTTTATGGGGAAGGGGAAAAGGGGTAGGTAGGCCCTCAGGTTAAGAATTGGTACTTGGTGGGTCTTAGTTGTTGATCTTAAGGGGTAGCAAAGTAAGTGGAGGTTAGTGTAAATGGGTGGGTTGTGTGGGGAAGTGTACAAAGAGTTGTATCAAGACTAGGTGATATATTTTCTTTTTAGCAGAAATTCAAGTTCTTGCCAAGAAATTCATGACAGTATTCTTTACTGCAACCTGCAGCCTTCACACACATGAAAGGGCTAGCCCTGTTACATCACACTTTTTGAGTTTGTCTACAGAATCGTTTGTTGTTGCTGGCAGTCACCAAAATCATTCTTTGTGAACATCAACATACTTGATAGTTTAATTGGCACCAGTCTATAATATTCATTATGACTCGATGAGTTGTGCTAGTCTTGGGTGCAGTCATCATGTGAACAGAATTGTGAAATTTTGTTTCTGTCACTCATTTTATTACACTCGTCCATGTCTTTTTCTTAAGCTGTTAAAGCAGACTTCAGGATCTTGACACATCCCATAACATGCCACTTTGGCAGAGGATATAAATCATTTCTCAAATTTCTTTTCTGCAGGACCTGTTGATGGTTACATATCTCTCACAGCTAGTGTCCACCCAGCTTACTCTTAATGAAAACCTTACAATGATGGTATCCAAGGGTCTGGAAAAATTCTAATGTGGTTTACTGACATCTCCCAAAGTAACAGACTGGAATGGACAACATGCTGCTACAGGTACATGGACTAAAACAGGGGTGCCCAATCTTTCTTGAAGCAAGATATAGTTTGACAGATGCCAGTCTCTCGATATGTACCACACCAGTATCAGTCCAAGAAGGGAGCTGTACTGCAGCTATCCTGTTTTCTTTGTGGCAAGAGTTTTTATGACTAGGTTAGGAATTACTCAGCGATGAACCAGTTGATGTTGGTTTACTGGTTGGGCAGCCCCTATCTAGGAGAGGACCTCGATCTTTTGTCTCTGATAGTAGCATCCCAGTCTCTTGAGTGATATCCAAACTGATGTAGCTGATAAACCTGTCGGCATCCATCTTTTATTATGTATCACAAAGGTTTGAGCAGAGACATATTCTTTACACCTGGAACCAGGGTTGATTGAAGTTTATTTATCTTTCATACATCTGCCAAGTCACTGTGCAAATCGAAATCCCTTTGGGAACTGGTCCTTAACATCCCCATGGTTTTGCTGTATTCATAGGCACAAAAGTATGATCAATGTCTGTGTGTTTTGAAACTTTTTTCCAACGGAATATGTCATCACCTGTACTGCTATATGTATACAGTGAAAGAACGTATTTGAACAGAGATGACACACGTAATACATGACATAAATAACTAGTAGGAGAGCTTTCCTCTATTTTGCTGTCTGGGCTAAAAACAGGCAAAGAGATTGTGGGTCTTGACCCTCGGAGTCTCTCCCTTATGCCTGCATACCTCAAACATTACCCATACTCATGTCTGTAATTCTCTCTGTCATTGTCTTTTGGTTCCAAATTTTGGTGTTACTTTGAATTTTGGCAAATTTCTTTCACCACAAGGCCATTTGGCTATTCCTGCAACCTGACCTTCTTATTCAGGTATTCTGTACCCTGTCCTACTGGAGGGAATAAATTACTACTTCTGACAAGTATGAAAATTAAAAACTACCAAAATATGACCATAATTTTTTTGGATATGCCTGTAAAACAAATTGACAAAATTACAAAAAGTTCAAATTGGTATTTTTGGCTCCTTGCTGTGGACTTGAAAATCTATGCATTTGTGTTGACATGTGTTGCACCTTGTAAATGCATGTCCAGAAGGGAAGCGTCGATGAATCTCATTCTTGATCCATGAGTGCCTCATATTTAATGGTAGAAATCTGTTGTTTTTAGTGCTCAAAGGTGATGTGATGTCACCAGAGGTGAACTTTGAAAACCTTGTTACATGGTTTATCAAGCATGAAATATACTTACATGTTACATTTGGCATGCTGTACCCACAATTAAAAGCAAGATCGTGACTTTCGAATAGTCTGTTTGATTTGTGCACATGAATCGTTTACATTCTGTACTTAAATGCTAGTAGTCACTTTAGAGTATGAAAAATTGTATAGTTGAAATCACAGTTCTAAAATTACATTTGAGTGGCAAGAAGTCACTAAGCATTTGGCCCTCTGATTCCATAGGGTCATGTACTGTAGAATTTCAGTTTTGGCTGTATTGAACTGAATTAATTTTGTTAACACACAAATAACCTTATTCTTGGTTGTATCTCTTTAAAAGGAGGGGTAGTGCTCGACCTTAGTGAAATACCCTGTGCTCACTTCATATCCATTGTTATATAGCCCAGTGACTGCACATGTACCAAGTCTAGATGAACATATTATATTATCGTGTATGGTTCTCCTGATTAAATTAAATTGTCAGTACATGTTCTGTTCTTGAGGTTTTTGCTTCATTAACCGTATCTTATGTGGTTAAAGTGATAGCCTTGGATGTGTTAAATAAAGCAGATATCCATAAATAAAGGCTGGACTTAAAGTTATTGGGAGACTTTTGGCTCATGTTTGTGTACTAGTGGAGTTTAACTAGGCCTTAACATGACTTACCCAAAGATGAGGTCTGTAACCTCTAAAAGCTTGGTTTGGTTTTTGTGAAGGTCATCATTTCAACCCATCCTCTGTCCTGTAATATACTTACAGGCATTTGCACATTTGACTTCACATGACCCTGCTAATTATTAGAAGATTAAATTTCAATGAAACCACTGTCAAAATACCACGAACATTTCAACATTCTAGTTACACTCCTGAGAAATTTAAAGCATCTCAACAAAATTTTCCTTATTTAACTGAAAATCTTGAACTTTTTTACATCTACAATGAACCCAACCTACAGTTATTTTCAGTCCATTCATGTTGCATGGTTTATCTTCTGTCATGCCAGGCTATTCCAAAGATCTCACCTCCTTGGCCCAACTTTTGATAGTTGGGTGCAGTCCCCCACACAAAAAACCCTTGTCCCTATGGTTATATATTTCTGTTTTGAACAATTTACCCAGGTTGAGAAGTGAACTTTGCATCTATATGCAAAGGTTAAATGTTTGTTGGCAGTTTGTATAGCCTTATCGTTTCAACTTTCAATGTGTAGAGTACTTGGATGGGTTTTTTTTATGTCCAAATAAAAATTATCCAAGTTATTATTCAAAGTAGTTCCCAGGTTTTACATAAACTTTTGAGGAAGTGGTGAGTAGCAATGGCTCAGATAGCTACTCCATCTCTTAAGGAGGATTTCATCTTGGAGGCAGTTGTCCAAACCCCAGTTGCTGACTAATTTCCTCCAAATGTAGCCAGTTCCAAGGTTTAATATAAACATTTGAACTCCAGCAACTCAGATGCTATCATGGCTTAGTTGGTTATGCCAGCTGTAAGAAGGCAGAAGGTATTTCTCTTAGAAGTGTAGGTTCAAACCCAAGAGGTAAGCTTTTTGATTTGTCTTCTTTAGCTCTGGTGTGTTGTATAAAGTAAAAGTTACATCACAATTATCTAGGGATACAGTCATGGTGCAGTGGAAAGGAGAGAGACTTGAAGGCTGGAGGTAGCTGGTTCAAGAGCTGGAACAGAAGGAAAAGATCCTGAAGCATGTTGACTGGAGGGAACAGAGAGGACTAGAAGATACCAGAGAGCTGCAGGATGGTGAAACAGGAGGGAGGACCAGCATGCAGGAGACCATGATGCAGAATGCCCCCATGCCTCACAAATCAAGGCCAAGCATATTTTGTTTTTGTTATTCACCAAGTTCAAAGTCAAGTTCAAGTTCATGGTCAAGTTCAATACATATCCAAGTTCATGGTCAAGTTCAATACATAACCAAGTTCAAAGTCAAGTTCAAGTTCATGGTCAAGGTCAATACATATCCAAGTTCATGGCCAAGTTCAATACATATCCAAGTTCAAAGTCAAGTTCATGGTCAAGTTCAAGACATAACCAAGTTCAAAGTCAAGTTCAATACATATCCAAGTTCATGGCCAAGTTCAATACATACCCAAGTTCAAAGTCAAGTTCAAGTTCATGGTCAAGTTCAATACATATCCAAGTTCAAGTTCATGGTCAAGTTCGGGTTCATAGTCCTTTAGTCCTTTTGGGTTAAATTATTCAGTCCAAGGATAGGTTATTTCATCCAAAGAGAGCCTTATGCATGCTTGCAAGGAGTAGTTACTGGCTTGCATTTATAAGTGTTCATATCTTGCAAAATCAATGCTTTAAGGAAGAACAAGTGAAAGATTTACAAGAACACATGTTCACAGGTTGAAAAATGCATCTCATTCATCCAATTCCCACCTTCACTGTACTCCATTGCTCAAATACAGAATGTTGAAATTTATTCCCTCATTTTGAAATAGTTAATTGTGCAATAATTTGTCATACCTTCTTGTACACACATCTTGTGTCCTTCACATTACCTGCTTTTGTTTAAATTTAAATGCGTACATATATAATCCTCTTCCATAGAATGTTGTAAAGAGATGGCTTTTATGTTCAAGTCACTCTGCAAAAATGAGATCATGTTTTGGCACAAAGTGAAGTGTCTTCAGGATAAACAAACGCTGGAATCTGAGTTAGTTCAAGAGTGACATCATACATTATTACACAATTTACCATTTTAAACATAAACTTCCACATTGTATACCTCAGCACACAAATATCCTGTGAAGATGGGAGACAGGCCATTGGGATTTATGTCTTAAGCTTTGTAACAATAATATTTTTGAAATTTTATACTTTTAGCTACACTTCAATGATGACACAAACTTACATATTCTTGATGATCTGTGTTTTGTGGCTACCTGTTTGTGATGCTTTGCTTGTGCACATTTCCCCCAAAAAGGAAACTTTTATGGTCTCACATTGGCATTCATACCCTACATTTGTTAAATATCCCATTGCTTATGATAAAAATCTCAAGCTGTCTCCCCTGGGCCATCTGACTCCAATCCCCCTCCCCCCCCCTGCCCAACCCCAAAATGCTAAATATGAAGTTGTTGGGAGTAAATGTGTTGAAGATGACAAACTTTTACAGATCTATAATGAGTGAGGTTTCTGAAATGATGATATAACACATTTGCTTTGTCCCAAAACTTTTAACCAGCGTTGTAACTATGGTGGCAGGAGCCAGGCTGTTCCACCCGAAACTGCCTGTGTGCATGGCACTCATTGCTAAGACACCTTTTTATGGCCTGGCACTGCCTGGCTGTACCACTAGCATCTCACTTTGGAATGCTTCATAATTTGTGTATCATCCTTGCTGGCCATTTCACCACCAAATATAGTATACAGATTTTGACTGATCTGAAGAGACTCGACTATTAGTCTACTAATTTTGTTAAATATTTCAAGTTGCGTCACATAATACACCAATGTGAGGCCCATAATTTCAGAATATATGCCACTCTTTTCAAGTGTTAAATGCTTCTCTCCCTACACTCTATTCAGACTTCTCACAAGAGGCCCATCACTAAAAGTGGTTTAGCCACAACCTTAATCATGAATAATTTTTTTTTTTTTTTTTGATCTTTAGTAAACCACAGTAAAGAGGGAAAATACAGCAAAAATGCAGTGCAAAGAACAATACACTGTTTTCAATGCTACTGCTCTTCCTTAAGAAGTATGGTAAAAAGTTGTCTCATCTTTGTCCCTAATTAAATAAAATGCCTTCAAGACAGGCTATGCAAGTAACAGGTTATACAGCTGTAAGACATAGTTTTATGTATGAGCCAACCTGCCATAACACTGCCATTTGTGTATATACACATTTTGTTATGTTACTCTAGATGTAAAGTTTACCAACTGGGCCTGACAGTAATATATGTAAACTATGACAAACTGCCTACATGTACCCCTGATGCCATGAATGTACAAGTACACAATCTTTGAGAGGGGTTGGTATTTGAAAAGCTTATTCCAAATAATCTTATGCAGTACAAATATTAAAAGGCAAACTTTTCCTTCACTTCTTAGTGGTAGCTTCTGGTGAGTGGTTTCCTGTTATCGCCAAGTAGAGGGATTGTTCATACATTAGCTCATCATATGCAAGATTTATTTCCTTTCCAACTCCCACCCAATATCTGTCAGACTTGCCACATAGGTATAATTTACAAAGATCACCACATATTCTTTGGCTTTGAGCGTAACCACAAGCAACAGTGGTCATTGCCTTCCTAACCCTCTCCTGGTCCACCTGTCTACCCTCTTAATAGGAGATGAGTTTATCACCTAGGTGCCAGCACTTTCGGTCATTTCCTTCAACTGTGACACTCCCATGATCCACTTGTCCAACCACTGAGAGAAGGTTAGGTCATCAACTTTGACCCATGGGGTCAGATGCTGAGCTGGCTGGTCCCACCTACAGTGGATATGGGCAAACAAGAACAATTCAACTGGTAAAACTCAACAATATAAGGTAAGGAAATATCAAGTGTAAAAGGATAGTCCATGTTCTACCTCAAGAAGTTAGAAAGCATTAAGGTTAAGAAAATTCACTTTGGTGCCAAAAGCTATTAATCAGCTTTCTGGCTTCCACAGATGAGGGTGCATTCAGAGGGTAGGGGCTGAAATATCCCCAGGCAAAATTTGCAATGCCTTTTTTCATCAATTTCCTTTCACCTACTGATACATATTGCTCAAGATCTTCAGGATTATCCATTTTCTTCAACTTCTCCACGAGAGCACATAGCACATATGTGGGCGAGGGTGGGAATATGTTTGCTTTTTTAAAACATACTGAACACCCATTTTTGTTTCTGCTGAAAAATTATCATTTTTCAATGTACACTCTTGGAGGGGCGTCAAAGGGAGAGTATGTTCTGTGATACTGTTAAAATGATAAAAAAATAAATGACCTCACTTAACAAACCAACAGTACATTCACCACTGATGTAACTGCTGCAGCCCTGTGTATGTGCAGTACATCTGTACAGTCAATTAACCTCATGTGCCAGTATTATTTTTCCATAATTTTGGTAACAAAAATGAAAACCTTCCTTTTTGCCATCTTCCCTCCTGTATGGGAAGCCTTCATAATCCTATTACATGTTAATGTGAGGCTATGTGACCTTTCAAAAAACATGGGGAATAATTTACAACCTAGCCACCATATGTAGACCTATCCCTTGCATGATAATCTATGAAGAAATCGAACAGCTCTCTTACCAGGCAGCTAGGTCTGACTTTGTCTTCATACAAAAGTTGATAGCTTCAGCACCTTCTGTAAGTCTAGCTTGAAGAACGGGACCAAGCTGTTCATTTTGTCTGGTGTCTTGATCTTTCACACGCTCACAGAGCTCTAGTTAAAACAGAAGGAGCAGTCACTACCATTATGTTGGATTAAGAAGAATATGGATAGTTTGCACTACACTCTATGGCAAGGTGTAACACATACCTAATACCTCATCTTATTTGCCTCTAAAATGCCTCACTCTCATGTAATTTGCCTCTACAAGAATGACCCCTGGCACTTTCCCAACAAAGTGTCAAGACATATATTAAACAAAATGACTCATTCCATAGTTTCATTGTTACCATGGATATTTTATTGCATACTGCATTGAGGATTCATGTCTGACACTGTGTGCCTTTTAATGAACACCTCTAACCATAATACAATGTATGCTACCCCTTCCCCCTTTCACTGCGACTGTTCTGCTTTGACATGTACAATAGGCTTGGGCAAATCCATTATTTTTGGAGTCAGGTACCCATGTCCCTATTAGTTGAGACTTTGAATGGAGTCGCAACTTGTACACTGGCATCGTAATTTGATTCACAAATATATACCTCAGCAGCTGTAAGCCTACCAAGGAGTCATTAATACAATGGTAGGCTTACCCTACAGGCTTCTCAATGGCTGAGGTGTCGGGGTAAATGCTGTGGAATCATAGTGGCCAACTGAAAAGAAAACTAGTGAATGAATAAAGGGAAACCCCAAAGAGCCAGTTGTTATTACATTTCATAAACACCTGCAAAATAAAGCAAATATAAGCTCTAAGATATGGTTTTGTGCTCATTTTTGACAGCAATGATAATCCCCCAGGGTCCTGATTCCAAGGAAAGAGGAGTCACTTCGACTCTTTATGTAGGATCAGGTAACCCACCTTTGAAAGTGTACTCAATATTTCCATCAGCATTGCCATTGGTAGCCTAACTTACTGCTTTTTTCCAAAGCTGACAGTAAACTATTAATTGCAATTTCCCCAGCCAGAAGCCATGCCAACAAACAATCACACAAAAATCATTTGGAAATTATCTGAGATAACAGCTCTTATGCTAAATTCATTCATTGCTTTAGTCAGTGATTCCCAAATGGTGCGTCGCGAGGTGAAAACTGATGGGTCCCAAACCCACGTGGGGGTCGTGGAGTGTTGTAGTGGGTTGCAACGGTTTTAGTTCAATATTTTCTGTTCTGAATAAAACTCATACGGGTAGGACACAACAGCGATCTAAGACGGCGGGTGGGTCGCCGAAGAATGTAAAATCACGAAATTTGGGTTGTTTGAAAAATCCAGTGGGAATCACTGGCTCTAGCTTCTAAATATGCAGATTTAACTTTTGTAGAAATGAACAATATTAACAGTACTTGTCTTTCCATTCAGACTAAACGATGGTTTCCAAGGCCACTACCCTATGACAAACTAGAACAAACCTTTAATGTGTTGGATGACATCAATGTCCTTTGCATGGAATGATGACAAAGTATTCTGTAACAGTGTCCTCATCTTTAGGAGGCCCTCTATATCTGCAACTTCACATTTTATCTGGATTACATGACCCAGCAGCTTTTCTGGAGCCTGCATATGGATGAGAGAATACATCATCAACAAACAAGTTTCCAAAGTTGCTTTATATGTAGTCACCCTGTTCTTATTTCATGAAACACAAGAGGTTCTATGAAAATTGTTTTCCTACAAAATTTTCCTGAACAAACAGGTGATTAAAGATAGATAGATAGATAACTGCTTATTGTCCATTTCAGCAAAACAGAAAATGATATTCCGTTGACAGTGTGTGTATAAGATACAAAACAGTAAAAACATAAAAGCAAAAGATACAAATAGAATAAACAGTAAAAAACATAAAAGCAAAGATATACACAACTAATAGTGGTAAATTGAAAAGTAATACATTAAACACAATGTCCCTCCAGTATTCAGCACTTCATGGGCTTAATAATTCATTTCTTCAGGGAAGTAAAAAATCCTAACAATTTAACCAATACCAAGATGACTACATTAACTCTTTAAAGGCTGTGGAGATGTTATAAGCACTAAAATCATTAAAATAGCCACAACTCCCATCAAAGTCTATTAAATATTGACCATTTTGTAAGACAATGTTTTTGAACTTACATCATGAATAAACATGAGCTACCAGGGATGTAGCTAGCCAAATTTGAGTGCCAGGTAATTGTCTGATCTGGGGAAAGCACCTCACCCCACCCCATGGCATCGACCCCATTTTTCAGCCATTAACTTTTCATTTTTCCCTCATTTTACTTTAAGGAGTAAATTTAGGGCTAGTTTTAGGTCTCGGTAGGCAGATTTGTGGTGGGCGGGGAGATGTTTGTTTGCCTGGAGTGCTGGGCGGGGAATATCGAGTGCTGGGTGTCACCGCCCAGCGCTGCCCACCATAGCTACATCCCTGTGAGCTACATATGCAAATTTGTGATGTGGAAAGAGGGACTAACAAGATATATGTCATGTTATCCATTGTTTGTTTAACCTTCACTCCAAGGACAGTTGCAATGAGGTTGGAAATCTGGCATCACAGTTGTACACTAGTAGATGTATCTAGGGGCATGCTCCCAGGGAAATTTTATGGAAACAAAACTTCCTGAAACAGTATTTTGCAGTAATCTTCCAAGATTTTGGGACACAAACTAAATACTTCTCCCTTTAAATTTTGAATGGTGGTAAATTAAGGGAATATGATAAAGTTTCAGAGACCAGTACATCCCACGAAACATCTGAAGACTCCCAAGAAAGCTGTGAATGTGGGTTGCTCTCTCTGAATATCTGACTGTATGCAATTCCTCCCACATGATTAAAAGGTTGTTGTTTTGCAGGCTACATGGGATAATGTATGCTGAGGGAAGTGACATTGTTTTTTTTTGTTTTGTTTTTTTCTTTTTTGTCTAGGGAAACTTCACATGCAAGTGACCTTTGAAAACCTATGGTAGTTTCATGTGTCAGCAACACTATGTGGCTAAGTGGTTTTTAGTGACAGATTCACAGTTTCATTTTCATTTCACAGATATGTTAAGGCACATGGCTTGTGCTTTTAATGTTATTCCTTACCATGATCCTAGTCAACCCCCTTAACATAACTAACCCTTAAGGCATCGAAAGAGAGACTAAGGAACAAACAAATATTGGAACATACAACAGTCATCCCACTGTCCATTATGTAAAACCATCACTGTAAAGTACATCAAACTGAGTGCACTCATACAAAAGGCCACTCACTATGTTTTCTTCTTTTTTATTTGTATTTTACTACATTTCATCACGCCTTCGTTTAATTGTACTTGAACACTACCCAATACAAATATAATATCACTTATTAAATGGGGAATGACAATGCACTTTTAACCGATGGAGCTAAGTTTGCAACTGTAAAATTTCTGCTGTCCTAAGACAAGACTTCTATTACTTTTTGAGTCCCATGTTCATTAAGAGTCAGACCATGACTCTATCACTAAATGTCTCTTAGGGGTAGGGCAGCAAGCGTTAGGGAGGGGGCCATTCACCTTTCTCTCGAAAAAGCCTTGACCCATGTTACTCCTCCAAAATGAAATGACAAAAAACAGTGGAATAGTTGAAACTTCCATTTGCATTCTTGTACCCACAAAACTAATACTGGCCAACATCTGCTCCCCCAAATACCATTATTTGGCTATGCCAACAATGGTTTTTGGTGGAGCAAAGTGACTAATGACTCCATTACTATCCTTTCTCTCATTACTTTGTTCTTGGTTGTGTCTATATTGTCCCTACCATTACTCACCTTGTATGCTGGAAAGTGAAGTGCAGCTTGTATTCTAATGACAGCATCCCCTCCCAGGGCAGGTGAAGGGGCATTGAAGCGGGATATGGATAGCTGGTTTGTAGGTCTCAGCTCCCCTCTACAGAATAAATCAAAGAAAAACTTTTTGCAAACTAAATGATTTTTAACATTGCTAACAACTCTAAACTTAAGGGTTTGGGGTGTCTCTTTGCCAAAGATGGCATCATTTTGCATGGGAGCAACCTTACATATAAAATTTTGCAAACTGGGGAGGTTTCTGCTCACTTTAATCCCTAACCCAGGAAGGTCTCCCCACAGAAAAAGGAACGGAAACCCATCCTTTGGTCATATGACTTTGCATCTGAGGAAGGAAATGGCTATAATTTGTGCAACGGATTGTGAGATGGACTGTAAATAAATGAAACGGACTAAGTGTACATAATTATGAAAATAAACATTTGTTGTAATATTGCTGTACTACCAATACAAGTTACAGCCTTGCTGTTTCTGTATATATAACTACATCTCCAAGAAAATTTTTTAATAAATGCAGCAATCAAACTTATCATAAAGTGAAGAAATACAAAGAAACCTACTGTGATGAAATTATTCTAATTAGCAGTTCCACTGCATGGTTGTCAATACACACATATATGACCACATGGTGTCAACTTAACAGAATTCTTAATATCATGAAACTCCATAAAAATTCAGTCATGGAGTTGAATGTCAAATTTGTTACGATAGTACTGTAGGCATACAATCCGTCCCACAATTGTTCACTATATATGTCAAGTTGCTGAAGAAATAAGTCAAAATCAAATTTTGATAATCATATCTCTGATTATATGGTTGTCTCCTTTTATGATACCAAGAAGTATAATATTAATACACACTAACAGTATTCATTCACTTTTTCAGAGTAGGATTATCAAGCAGATTTTAAGAACAAATAAATTCGTAAAGGCTTCCATATATTGGCAACATTTTTGATAGCTATGTTATTTTTAAAGTATGCAGAAAATAATACCAAAGAACCAGCTAAGATGATCTTGCTAAATAACAAAAGGGTAAATGCTTTCAAGGGCTTCAACATGACTGAATAAAGTTTACGCATTTCCAAAATTTTTAAGGCTGTGTAGGAACCCCAATCTATTTTGTGGAAGCAAAGATGAGAAATTCTCTACCATGAAGTCTGCTAATATACTATTCAGGACACTAATGTCACATAGATGACTTTACATTGGCTTTCCATCAATAAAGGACAGTACAATATCTTTCAAGATACACTTCATTTCTGATATGTTCTGCAGGGATGACAAGTAACCATTGATCTCCAGTTTTGAAGAGGAATTAATCCAGCTATTCAAGACTGTTTTGGCATTTTATGGTTATTGTTTTAAGCAATTTTTTGGGTTTTCCCAGGTTACAACCAAAAGGGTCCACAGGTTTACATTAGAAAAGGTTGTGTGTGTAATTTGGAGGTTAGGAGAAATTTCTTGCAGAGAGAGTTGTATATTAGAGGAATTGTCTGCCCGAATCTGCTGCTTATTAAGCACCAAGTATTAATAAATGGGTTCAAGAATGCATTGAACTGGATATGTTTTTCAGTGCCTGCAAAAGGAGGTAGGCCCTCTTTTTCATTGCAGGAGGGGAGGGGGATGTACTTAGGGCCCTTGACAAAGATTTTACATCCTCCCTGGACCTTTTTGGACTACCAAACTTCAGTAAATCAAAATGCAAGTACAGCCACCCCATTGCAAAATGCTAATTCTTTCTTTGTCAGCATGTGAAAACTATTTTGTAACTGAAGAGTTAAAACAAATTTACACATGACAAAGGAAAGTACCTATTTAGAGATTCAGCTGATCCTTAAAATTAAGGATGAAGTGACTACTGATGCCCTTTAAGGATACATATACAGTTTAAACTCTGTAAAGGCTTATTCCTCTAAAAACAAAATTATTGTCTCACCCTGCTAGTTTGGTCAGCTGTAACATTTCAAGGGATAGACCACTGAATGCCTGGACTTCATTTGCTGAGGTATCTTTTAAGCTTGTTGCTATGGCAACAGTTCCAGCCTCATGTTCACAAATAGCTGTCTGTGTGTAGCTTTCTATCTGAGAAATGAAAGGAAGGACAAGACATGTATTGGAACTGAAGTATGTACCTGATGTATGACATAAGAACGAATTTCACACAATGCTAGAAGATCTTATGTCGTATCTAATGTACTATAATTTTAGTCCTATTTGCAACCACAACTTGGTCTGGCTTCACAATTTTGGTTGGCTTCTTAATTAAGAAATTATCAAATTAATTAAATAAATGCTATACAGTAATTTTGGAGGTAAACATTGCATTTAAATTGTATCAAAATGGAACAGACAGAAAATAGCCTTTATCATTATTGCACCATCCATTTTCACGAACAAACTCAAATACAGCATTACCCCCTGAAAACATTACAAATTATGAGAGTTATGAATATTGCAAATTTGAAAATATCAAAGTTTGGGTGAAAAAGTTAATCATACTTCTGTGCACGCCTGCAAAAAGCTGGACACAAAGACGCATTGCATCCGCGAAAATCATGCCGCAGCTCGAAATTTTCATCCTAGTCCCAAATTAAATAGGACAGCTATAAACTCCATTCTTTATTATCAAATCACGAACATATCGGTTGCTAGTTAATCAGCAAATATTGGAAGAAATGTTTCAACTTGCATGCAGCTTTTTGCAGAAAACTACTGTCGTACCACATATAAACTCCTTAATATAGACACCGTATAGTACTGTCTTCTGTCACAGCACAGGTCTTATGTACACTGATGCTCAGCATATAAACCAACTTCAGAGCCTGTTCCCTTAACAAGGCAAACATACACTGTACATTTTCTCAATGAAAAGCATCACAAGGTCATTATTACGTAGTATCTTGTTTACAAGATTCTGGCCATTGGCTCATTGTGAAAAAGTAAACCCTGTGTAATAAAATGCCCGAATGTTCCCAAAAACTTTGGACCAGTTAATTAAGCTTTTAAAACTTACGTAAAACATGTCGTAATTTTGATAAAGCTCCCCGAAAAGCCTTCACTTGAATTAATCGTACTTATGAACTCACATTCGCAATATGTCGGCCCCCGTACTTGTGAGAGCAACATTAAAAGTCACCTCGGAATATAGGCGCACAGTACGTTGTGCAAAAGTTGACAGCCTTACAAGAATTGCAATAGCCTACACTAGGCCTAGGCTACACCGCACACTCCATCATTATCTTGAGTGTCAAAAAAAGAAAAGGGACCTCGATTAACAGTTTAATTTGTCATTATTATGCAAATCAACCCACTGTCATGTCTGAAGTAGTTAGGTAAGACTATTGGCACTGTCAATGTTCATGAAAAGTCACAGACCGAACCATGCTGTTATGTCCATTTACTGCTCACCAAAATGGTGATCATGCGAAGTTTTCTAATAGATTGAAAGGTGCCAGGATGTCGACATGAGGCCTGGGCGCTGAATTTTTGTCCAGGACCAATGTTGGCGATTTTCGGAAATCTCCACTGAAATCATGAAAAACGATGCTTAGGTTAGGATTAAGGTCAGGGTTAGGGTTAAAAAAATGAAATTGCCCCCATTCGTCCTGGCCAAAAAAACTATGCAGCCCGGGCTAGATACGTACGTACATACGGATATGTGTGAGCTTGTGCTGAGCATCATAGTTACTTTTGCAGAAGGTAGTTCGTGTCGGCAGGTATGAATTGGGGCTTACGAGGCTCTATTGAGTGCACACTGCATGCAGGCAGTCCCACACTTATCAACAGCTCTGCATGGAGGGAGAGAGTGCTCCATGTACGCAACATGTTTGCTTTGACACGTACAATTACCGGTACGATGTACGAAGCTTGTCAGTGAAAGTTTTGCAGCATGTAGCACACAAGGAGCGAAGATATGCAAGAATCTCGTTTGTTTATATGATTACGGATGAATACACTGCCTTGGGGCCTCTGATTGGTTGAAATTTTCCTGCTCTAAATGTCAGAACACACCCCTGATTATGTTGGATAGATCGCTAACATGTGCAGAAGCTCTGAACTTGGCGAGCTAGAAATTTGGGTTTTCAAAGTATGTGCACCCACGAAGATTTGCAAGTTTTGCAGCCGTGTTTCTGTGAGAACCTTTTTCTTGAAAATAAGATTATCCACTTCCTTATTTTGAATTACCTAACATTCTATGTCTATTAAAACACTTAAGCCAACCTCTTACCAAGGTTGTGCAGTGTCTGAAGAGCAGAAGTAGAGCAAGTGTGGGGCACAGCAGAACCCATCTCCAGGATGGTCCCTTGGCTTAGGCAGATTTTTAGGTAAAAATGCAGTATTAGGAATTAGGATTATGCTCTGAACAGATCAATGCCTCATTTGCTGTTTTATGGATGATCCTCCCTGCATGTGTAATGTAATTTTTTCGCACATACCAGGTCACACAATATTTAATTCAGAGTCCAGCTGTCCTTTTGAGGACAGCTGAACTTTTTATCAATCCTTTAATGTTACAGAAACCTCCTTAAGTTAATGCAAAAATTTAGGGCCCTCATACAAGGATGTTGTGGGGTGATGGGACACACCTTAGTAAGAGTATTCCAGCAGTAAGATTGACAGTTGTGTATATTTGTTACACTAGCTGGCAATATGACCTGAAGCCAGAAACCATCCTAAAATTTCTCAAGCTGTATCACAGTGTTTCTCTACAATTTCTCACTATTTGCACGGCTCAGGATAACACATTGTAAGCCAAGAATCACACATTACAGGTGCTACCAATACCAATCAAATCATACAAACCCCTTAATTGTTACACTTATGTCAGCGGTGGGATTCTTGATGAAATAATCAGGCCAGCACATCAAAAGTGGCAAGTACAAAACCTTTGACATCTTTCTGACCAAACAAAGGCTATTTTAGAGGAAATTGAGTTCTTGAAGGAAGAGCATGAGAGGATGATGTCACAAGCAAGAGATAATAGTGAAGATTGTAGCCATTTAGATAATTTAGACTGTATCCCCACTTCTGATGACAGGCCAACAGGAAAGGGAAAAAGTGTTCCAGCCAAGTCAAGGTGGAAAGCACCACTGGGTGCATACCACCCTTGCTGAAGTACAATACCAATGGAACTCTGGGTTTTTTTTGTAATGGCATCCACAGAAATCACACTGAACTGGTCTTCACAGAGCAGAGCTCCCAGAAAAACAAATATGCAGACCCATAGTTTCTGCATGTGTGACAACCAGAGTGAAAGCACCAGTGAGAGCCATGCAACTTAGAGTAAGATGCAGACTACCACAAGAGCCCTCCTCTTTTGCACCAGGGTCAGAACCATGCAAGCTCCACAGTGGGGGGTGGGGGTGGGGGGCTCAAGCTAAAGCTTCAGACAGGAGAAGTACTTTTCTCAATTCAGGGTCTCCAAAAAACAGGAGCAGTGAATCTGCTGACTTTCATGATAAATACCATGGCAGCCATCCTGCATTTGCATAACAACGATTCAGAGAGGTGCATACAATGAGACAGGGGAACCATCAAAATTTCAGAGTAATGGGATGCTCTACAATCAATACACTAGAGACTTTAAGCATTAGACTAAAACTTGGCTGAATAATGCTCCCCAAAAAGTTGACCTTTCTCATCCTGGGATAACAACACTCCCCTCTTTCAAAGTGTATAAGACTTTAAAGGCTGGACTCAGTGTATGAAAGCACAGCACAGGAATCTTGGTAAGACAAGGGATGTTATCATGATGAGAGGGTGGCATTACCACACTGCAAGGATACAGATCTGTATCTCCATGAAAGAATACAACAGCCACACAGAGTCCACAGCTTCTCAGATCAGGCAGATAAGCAGCCTGGATTTCGAAGTGGGGTGATCACTGCATGGTTGGTTTCAAGACACAACTGTTATACTAGCAGGCTTATGCCCTGAAGCCACTATCCTTTATATTCTGAATCTGAAACTGCATTGGATCATTTCCTCTCACTGTGTCTGCTAGGCTCTTTTATTTATCTTTGAGTGTTCAGCTATGAAAATACTGTTTGGATTGGTTTTACTTGTACTGATTCAAATGCTTCTTTGTCAACTGCGGCCAATCAAAACAGAACATGAAAGGCCAAGAATCCTACCCTGTAGGCCCTCACTACCGTTGTAACTGGTTACATGGGTTGTTAAACTGTAAGTCATTCTTTAAAGGTATGAAAGTTTTCTGAACCACAAATGTTATATTCCCCTTAAAGAAAGAAAAGATTGTGGCAAACCTTTGCAAGAAGATGTGATACCTACAGCTGCTGTCAAGATCTGTGCAAGAATCAAGTATTACTGTTTTCCAGTATTATTATTATCTTTACCTTCCGTCTATTGTCATTCAACTTCTGACGGCTGTTCAAGTTTTCCTTGATAAGAACTTGAATCAAACTCTGCTTCCTGTCCTGAGGGGGAAAGAAAATGCATTTAAGTTTTCTCTATCAACCTGGCCGTCCACCAAATCTTGAGAAATATGGTGATTTTAGGCCAAGTTCTGTAAAAATTTCTGATAACTTCATCACTTTGGAAAAAATTTATTTTATAGTTATTACAGTTGATTATGATTTCGGTTTTGAATATCTTTCATAATTGTATATACCTTCATAAATATATCTCTATGATCAGGGTTTCCCCCTGGCATTCTTTTTGTGAGGCGGCCACCTCACAGTTTTTGGCCACCACCTCACAGGAATTTGCTTTAATTGCTACCTGTACTGCACTACCTATAGTAATATTGATAGTTCTCCCTCACTGTTGGTACCCAAGCTGGCACCATATTACCCTCATGGACTAATACCACCTCACACTCTCCAAAACCCAGGGGAAACCCCGATGATTATACTACTTGTCTTCCAGCATGGCGGTTATCAAGTAGCTGATGATGTCCGTGGCGTGCATTCTTTCGGGCAGAAGTTACTTCCTTCCAATGATCATATCACTTTTATTTCAAACTTTTGTGTCCTATATCATGACTTTGTGACATTTTTGAAGCAAGGTTGTGAATTTTAGCCACCCCTGGCTCACCACTTTGATGCCTCACTCTACCAATGAGACTTGATGACATCTCCTAACAAAGGGATAACTATACCCCTTTAAAGAGGCTTTGGTCAACACAGCTGGATTGCTTCCAAAACTAACAAACTGTCACAGGGAGAAAGAGCCTATGCTTGAGTAAGTTTCACTAAAATCCTGTTACTTTCAAGCAGTGGCAATGAAGCAATTTCATATCTGAAGCAACAAAGCTAAGCAATCGAGAGGTTTCCAGTTCAATTTCCTGCCAGGTCAATGTAAGGTGATTTTTTCGTCCAAGAGCAATCTATGATTTTCCCATCTCAACCCTTGGTCGCATAAAAAGCTTTTTATGTCTTCCACATTTGCGGGTTGCTTAGCATGCTAAAATAAGTGCATTTCAAGGCTTGAATGAAAGAAACCAGTTACCAGTGTGATGAAAATATCAGATTTCAGAAGGAGTTTCACTAACTGTCATATTAAAACAAGTCTGAAATCAAACTCATGATTATGAGAAGAAAAAATTGCATCCAAGTTTTTGTACATGTTTGTACTTACTACAAGTCTGACACAAACCAATCACTTTACATTCAAATTACTCACTGTTACTTTCTGAAAGTCTTGGATCTGTTTGTACTTGGCAAAGAGGGCATCCTTCTCTTTCTTACTGGCTGCAACTTGTTCCTGCAAATCCTGCTGTTGGGCTCTTAAAACCTTCAAGGCAGCAGTAGCAGCCACTAGATTCATCTCCTCAGTAAACAAAGTTCTAAAAAGAATTCCCAAAAGTGGATTTATTTCCAGATAAACTTAACTGAAATTGGCTTACCCTCTTCAAGATTAATCTGAGGAAACATAAATCTTCAAATTACACCTTCCATATATTTGGAGATTGTTTGTACTGGGTCTACTACAGTTGTGTAACAAAGGTTTTTTTTTCTTTTTGGTCTTGATTGATTGGAGTGCTGTCATGAATACTTTGTTTAATCTTCGTTTCTCTGATGGAGCTGTGTTTGAGCCTTATTGTAATCTTGACTGCACAAGGAATTGGTGGAAGATAAACAAACTGCACTCAGCATACGTAGTATGGAATAAACACACAATTTGAAGCAGGTTATCAGACAATTTGTAAGACCCCAAAGACTGTGCACAGGCTGTTCAAGGAATGAAATCACAGGAAAAAATGCTTAATATACTTCTGTTTGTCTAAAATTGGTTGATTTGAATATCTGTTACAATAAATTCAATTTTTTGGCATGAGTTGTAGGTACAGCAGTGTTATTGCTTATCCCAAGACCTGCACATGTGCAGTTGTGACTGCAAAATGCTTATTACACAATGTTTGGGCAGAACTGAAGTGGCATCGTACAACTGGGCCATGTAATACAGGACTCCAATATCTTTCTTTCGGAAGTAAACAATAAAATTGCACAAATTAAATGGGTGAAAAACAATCACCAAATGAATATCACTTAATCAGTAGTACATTTTCAATTTCAACACGCCACACCATAATTGAAAAAACTTAACATTTCAGTCAATATTTTGAGGTCCCCTCTAAGCCACATTGTGACACATAAGCCCTGCAGCTTGCAATGTCAGACGATTGATCCAACCACAATGCCTATTCCCATGTTTACATCCAATGGGAAAGCAAAAGTCAAGTGTTCATAAAGAACTTCTTTTAAATTCTACATCCAACGGTTTTTTACCGTTTTTTTTTTTCTTCTAAAGTCTGATTGATTTTTTTTCAAATTTATTTGGAGATCTTTGTTGTGGAAGTTAAAAATGTGGCAAAAACTGTGAACAGTCTTGTAATCTAGAGGATTTTTTACAGGTGTTGTAGTCATCAGATGGGGTTTCTATGATTTTTAGGATAATTGGGTGATTTTTTATCTTACACACTGGTTTAAAAGAAAAGGCAAGGTAGCCTTTGATGACTGTAGCAGGTTCAGTATCTAGAAGATTTCCTATCATTCTGAATGTAAAGGATGAAACAGACTTGCAATTTACCATCCAAGAAACCACAATTGCAAATCAATTTTGATTTAGCTTCACAAAAGTTGCCAACCAATATTTTCTCATGCTCTGCCTAAGGGCATTTGTGCAACATGTTGATTTTAGTAACTGCTGATTAAGATAAAACGAGATTAAAAGAGCACTTGATATAAATCAATTCAAACACTGATAAGTAATTATTGCTACAAATCCTCTTTTTCACTATTTCATTTGTTCTATGCCTTTTTCATTTTCTTGCTTTCTCTAAATGTAATCAAAACTTTTAGTCATAGAAGCACACACCAAAGAAATAAAATCTGTCTCATTTTGAAAGCTTCAAACACCAACCTTGCTAAATCAAGCTCCCCTGGTCTGTCAGCAAACCTTTCATCGAGTATTTGTTCCATCTTTGTCACCATCCTGTTTAGTTCTATGTTCATCTTAGCTGTCTGACCTCTCTTCTTTTCTCCTTCCATGAATCTCTGGATGTGGGCAAGCTGCTTTTCCTGTCATGCAATGGACACACTACAGTTCAACATTTGACAAACAAAACTACTTAACTGTATTGGCTACCTTGCACATGTCCTCACATCTGATAGATTAAATTCTAGCTTCCCTCTTTTCATTACAAATCCAACATTATGCATACAGCATTCCCATACTCCAAAATATAGCCCTGCTTCCAACTTTGAAAATGTGAATTAGTGGTATGGCAAAAGCCCTGCAGTGAGTGACTGTGTTAATATGACATTCCATGGTCCCTTTTTATAGGACAGGAGAGTAATATTGGGAGCATGTAATGGCATTTATCATGAGCAAAGGGATGTGTTCAGGATTTTCTGAGTGCCAGGGAAGTTGATATCACCATCCTGGAGGAGGGATCTAAGTGAAGGGAAATATTAGAGATATGCCTGTGCTACATGCACAAATAGTCCCAGGTGGGGTCAGCACATCCCCAGTGATACACCATACTATTATAACTTCACATATACAATATTATTAAACATGAACATCACACATTTGGCAGTTCTACAATCCATATCTACACTTCCAAATATGAAGTGAATGTATCCAACAATGAATGAGCAATGGACTAAGAACCACACAATGAGTGGAATAGATATTTTTGACAACACATGGTTCACTAACATTTGACAAAAGTGGTGTGTTTGGAGTATGAACTAGCCCTTAACATGAACAATATACATTACCGTTATAAGTTGCTGGACACTTTTTAATTCACTCCTGCCTGTAGACAGATCCACAAATCCCTTTCCAGACTCATACCGAAACCTGACAAAGAATATAGTAATGGCTGCAATGAAAACAGTTAAACTGGGAGCACGCATGCAGGACCGGAACAAAATCTTTATATCCTGGGAAGGGAGTCAAACTGTGCACAATTCCTTCCATTTTTTCGTTTACAAAAAAGATAAATTTCCCTCCAACAGCCAGAAATTCCTCCAAATACACAAATTTGCTAGGAAGGAGCCTCCCAGTTTTTTCCACCCATGAATGACATAACTTGCTCAACAGGACAACTCAAGACACATAGTCATGTGATGGTTCATTGTTAGGATCTCCATTACACACAGCACTGGTTTGCTAAGCATGCCAAGTGTATCTCAATTGTCACTGACTTGATTGATTGCTTGGGTCTGCAAGTATGAATACTGCATCAACAGATTGAGACTGTTCTGCCACTTGACAAGGAGTCAAACCAGCCTAGAGTAAATGCAATCTGCACATGCTCTAGAGGTTATAAAAAAACTTCAGTGGTACAGTGTAATTATTTGTTTGACATGTTGGCAGTCAAGCACTGACTGTGCTTATAGGGTAGTTTGTACTCAAAAACACTACACAAGCTCCCAGGGTTTGAACAAGCCCTGAAAGGTATGACAGGGAACTCACCTCAAGTCTACAACATTTGTCTCCAAAAGTTCAATCCAGACCTGGGGGTGGTTTCCCTATGAGAAAATTGAAATTAGCCCCCCAGCCAAGATGACCCCCCTCCCCCCACGAATAGGTGATGGGGATATTGCCCAAGTGGGACTGTCCAGTCAAGACAAAAAAGGAATTCTAGACATGTGAAATGCACAAGTGTTTTGGTATTCCAGTCAGACCATTTCAATTGGGCACCCACAGGGATTAGACTTTAGTTGTGAACTCGACGTATGGTTTGAAAGGTTCATACCCCATTCCACTTTGTAGGTTGACAATGAACAAACACCATTAAGACAACCTACATTCCCTTTCTAACAGTTTCAGTGTGGGGATTGGTGTAATGCTACATGTATTTGACTTTCTAACTATCTAGCTCGAAACTTTTTTTGCCTAGAACGCTGAACTCGTCTCTAATTACATTATTTTGAGCTACATATTTCCTCAACTTTAACTTCTTATTAACTTATTGTCAACTTTTACGACTTATCCACGACTGCAAACATGCAATCCAAAATTTCAATTAATTTGTCATGTTTTTCCATCAATGCAACAAGGACCTTGATAACAAAAGCTTCACTACTTTTGTGAACCTACTGCACTGGCTTGGACCCAAAAGCAAAATTAATTTTTCACCTTAATTCTTCAACATCTTTCTTGATATCAATCTGGCTGGTCTTCTGAATCAATTGGGAAGCAGCTTCGTTAGTGATGGTGGTTAGGGATTGCAAAATATCCTCAGCAGAGTTACTTCTAACTGTCTCCTCAATCTGCTCCCACAATCTAGACTTGTTTTCCTTTCTGGTTAAAACAAGAACGAGATTCATTGTTGGTTATTTATACCTTGAAATTTCAGGTGTATGAGCCATTGGGGGAGGGGGAACGCAGCCCCCTTGGACTTAGGGTGAAGCTAATTTGTCAGTCAGAATGCAGGAAAGGTTCTGCTAAGTCCATCCAATGAAAGAAATCAATTCAGGTTTTCCTCAGGCAAAACAGTTTACTGCCACCACCTCACCACCTTCCCCCAATAAACAGAGATTACAGATATGACAGGTCACATTAATTCCAAACATCTGGCCCACTTGCCCCATCACAAAATACTGACATTAACTCACAAAGTTTCTTCATCTGTACTTTTGCTTTGCAAGACATCCAAGAAGTACACCTGTATTTGCTTGCAAACTTCTCTCACTTTTTTCTGAAAAAGAGGAAAAGTCTTCTTGATAAACTTACTTAAATTTTCCTTAAGTTATAACTTTCCCATATATACCTTTCTAATTGTAAATACTGAAATTGTCACTTCTGTCTAAAAGTAATGAATTACAGATGAAAATGTCCTCTTGCTTTCTTTGACATATTCAGAGCACTGACATAAGAAAATGTCTCAAAACCATTTCTCTTTCTCATATGGCATTTTATGTAGACCTTATGCATTGAGGTCAAGCTGATGTCATATCAGAGGACTGATAATGAAGCTAAGTACTTAAGGAACATGACTTTGGTACACATTCTGTACCCACGACGTAGCCTTTTTACCTGCTGTCGACTCGGGTGTGTATCCAACCGGTACAGAAATTAGCTGTCTGCATTTGATTTGGTGTAAAGTTGTAATGCTATGTGCTTACTGTACCTCAGCCTAGGTCATAATTTCTGTTCTGTGATGTCATATGCATAAGGTCTATGACTGAAAATTATAAATGACCTGTTTTCTTCCCAATTGAAGACTGTAAGCCACACTGACAAATCAATTTATATTGACCATAGTGAAACAAAAAGTTTGTTTGTCAATTACAAGAATTTTGCAAGGGAAGCTAGGGGAAGAATTAGAATCTCAGGCCATTGTTTGAGTTTAAGAAAGGAATCTTACCCCCCCCCCCCCTTTAAAAAAAAAAATTTTGATTACACTTTGGTGTCAGAACTTGGATCAAATGTCAACTCCAGGAGGAAAGCACCACACACATTTTTGTTGGATTTTGAGTATTTTATCATGCAGGAATCGACCCAGTCTCTGAAAATTGCAAGACAGCTGCAAGAAGTGAAAAAGATGCTGCAGAGGTTGGGACAACCCTCTTGGTCTGACCAGTGGGGTGAGATTGATCAGGGTGCTGGAGCAATAGGACCCCATCTGGTGGACCTATTTGCAAACTATGGCAGCCCCCTGGTTGATTTTACCCCGATGACAACAATCAGAGTAGGGGAAGTGTGGATGCCGGAGAATATGGAGTTGAGTCAAGCATCTGGAAGTCCGTTGTGGAAGTACAGCTAGCCAGGGATGGACTTCTACCCACCACGAGTTCCAGCTGCAAAAACACTGATGGCTTCCGAATACCTCCCGGATTTGAAAGCAGCATTTCCCCAGGGCTCCAGAGCACCCCTGTCGTGGTTCACTACAACCTTTGAAGATGTGACAGAGATAAGTGGGTGGAATGACAGGGAAAAGGCAAGGTATTTGAGGGCAAAACTGGCTGGTGAAGCTAGCCAGGTAGTTTCACAGTTGCCAGCAGGTCTTAGGTCTTTGCAGTGGTGGTGGACACCTTGGAGGAGCACTTTGGGCATAAAAGGCAGGCTTCATTGCTGATAACTTAGCTACTGTCTTACTGAAGATGGAGGGTGAATCACTTACAGAGTTAGGTGTATCCATCCAGCGTTTACTAAATGGAGTGTATCCAACTGTTGATAGTACCGTATCTCGGATCCTTGTTTTAGGTAATTTCAAAACAGAACTAATGACAAGGAAATGAAAGACTTACTTTCTTGGGAAGACCAAAAGAGTTGAAGGAGGCTATGTTTCTTTGCCTACCCCCTCCTACTCATTGATGATAGCCTGGATGCTTTGAGTAGCTCAAGATGGTTCTCTACCCTGGACCTTGACAGTGGGCACTGGTGGTAATGGATGCCAAGGATCGTGAGAAGAGCCTGCCTTTGTTACTAAAGGGGGATTGTATGAGTTCAACGTGATGGCATTTGGGCTGTGTAACACACTGGCCACCTCTGAGCATTTGATGGAGAGAGTTCTGGCAGGGTTACAGTGGGAAAAGGTACTTCTCTATCAGGATGACATCACTGTATTCGGATCCACCTTCCAAGAGCACCTTGAACGTCTTCACACAGTATTTGGCAGGGTGCATGAAGCCCACTGAAAACTCAAACCAAAGAAATGCTTCCTGTGTGCAACAGAGGTCAACTACCTGGTGCATGTGGTGACATCTGAGGGTATCTGCACTGATCCTAAGAAAGCAGCCATGGTGAGAAGCTGGCCCCAACCAGCAACAGTCACAGAAGTCAGGACCTTCCTGCGATTAGCCTCTTACTACTGCCGTTTTATTGCCAACTTTGCTGATATTTCACCCGCTACATAGACTAACCAAAAAGAACCAAATATTCTCCTGGGATGAGCAGTGTCAGAGTGCATTCACTACACTGAAAGAAATGTTTACCTAAGCACCTGTTTTGGCTTACCCACAGGAAGAAGGCCAGTATATTCTAGACACAAATGCCAGTATGGGACCATTGGGGCAGTTCTGTCTCAAGAACAGGATGGAACAGAAAGGGTAATTGCCTACGCCAGCCGGGCCTTATTGTCGGCAGAAACAAACTACTGTGTCACACGGAAAGAAATGCTTTCCCTGGTCTATTTTGTCAAGAACTTCCGGTACTATCTCCTGAGACCTTAGTTTCTGATAAGGACAGACCATGGCTCCCTTTGGTGGCTCTACAACTTCAAAGAACCAGAAGGGTAGGTTGCGAGATGGATAGAACAACTAAGCTGTTTCAACTTTGACATACACCGTCCAGGACTCAAACATGGGAATGCAGATGCCCTCTTCAGAAGACCATGCAATCAATGTAAACAAGGTGACCATGACACCATGAGTACAGAAAATGTAATTTCAATTGAAAACTGAGGGAGTGGCTAAGAATTAGTATTGTGAGGATGAATGCCCTCATGCTGAATCTGACTCCCCTCAGAGTGAAAATCTCAGGGTCCCTACCATCCAAGAAGTAGTGGACCTCATCCTACAGGGTAAATTAATACTGAAGAAAAACAGTCTATGCAGAGGGAGGATCCAGAGCTGCAACATGTGTCAATAATGCTGAACACATATGCTGACCGTCCCTCCTGGGAAGACATGGCACCACACAGTCCAGGAATCAAATTCTGGTGGGCAAGATGGGGACACTTACGACAAGTTGAGAGCACACTGTATTACAACTGGGAGTATGATAATGGTGAACTGGGTGCCTGAAATTTGTAGGTTCCCAATGCCATGAGGAAATCAGAGATGGCTCAACTGCATTGTGTGCCAACTGCAGGACATTTGGGGCTGAACAGAACCTGGAAAAGGGCAAAGAATGCTGCTGTGTGCTGGAGGGGTATGAGAAAACAGAGGGTTTCTGTGTTGAGTGTGACTTATGTGCTCCCAGGAAACCTCCATCTTGGTATTGCAGAGCTCCTCTTGGGACATATCTGGTTGGTGCGCCCATGGAATGAATTGCAGTGGACATCCTCCGTTCCTTACCTGAGACAGAGGGTGGGAACAAATACATCTTGGTCTTGGTGGAATACTTTGATAGGAAAATACCCACTCTCCGACCACACTGCAGCCATGGTAGCTACCTGTATGGTGGAGAACTTCATAACCTGGTTTGGGGTTCCTAGAGAGAGATTCATTCTGACCAAGGACGGGACTTTGAGTCCAAACTTTTGGAAAAGTGTGTGAACTCCTGAATATTCACAAAACCAGAACCACTCCACTACACCCACAGTCAGATGGTATGGTAGAAAGATTTAATAGAACCATCTTAGCAGTTCTGAGTATGTACATCTCTACAAACCAACAGGACTGGTATCAGCTTCTGCCATGTCTGCTGATGGCTTACAGGTCTACGGAACACAGCTCTACCTCCTTCACGCCAAACTTCCTAATGCAGGGCTAGGAAGTAGATATACAACTCAATGTTGTGATGGCCCACTGCCCAAAGAAGAGGCAGGAGATGACGGCACCCACAATGACTATGCTTCTAGGTTGTGAGAGAAAATGGAGGAGTCTTTTCAGATTGTTAGAGGGGAGTTACAAAAGAGCACTACCAGACAGAAGAGGCAGTACAATAGGGCTGCAGAGAAGCCTGGGTATAAGGTCGAAGACCCTGTGTGGCTCAACTGCCCTAAAAAAAAAATTGGGCTCAGCTCAATGCTGCAGAGACCCTGGAAAGGTCCTAACATTATGACCAAAAAGCTTAGTGATGCTGTCTATAGGACAAAGATGGGCCCAAGAGTGAAAGCCATGATAGTCCATGCTGACCGCCTGAAAGCCAGGGGACTGAAAGACTTCAGCTGGGCTGAACAGTTCTTAGAGCTCATACTACTGCCACATCACAGTCACAGAGAAGAACTAGAATACCAGCTGGAAGCCTTTTACATGACCTTGAGCACCTCAAAGAGAAAAAGTTTTAAATGGACAACAGAGGAACCGAAGAGAATATCCTGTCTGCCGCCGAGGAACACTGCCTTCCCAATCAAGAGGAAGAAGTAACGACTAGTTCTGAAATGGGCTCAGAGTCGCCCTCAAAGGCAGCCCATCCTCCCCATGCTGAGTACATTGCTAAAACACCACAAGAGAAATTCACAAGAAGAGGGCGCCCAATTAGAATTCCTAAACGCTACGAACCGTAGAAGATCAAGAAAAATATTCATGCACCCTCCAGTGCTGAATCCCATGTTGAATTCTACGCAAATCTACTGTGTTGAATCCTTTGCTACCTTCTGACCAGTTAAGTACTGCACAATCACGACAGCTATATCATTGCGGCATGTGTGGTACAGCGTGCATTTGTTATCAGAGCACAATTGAGTTCAGGTACTACCTCAGAGACGGTTTAGAGGAAAGCTTTGGTAAGATTTTGTTTGGCTGGTTAATATAAAAAATATGGCTACTGGGTCTCCTCGAAACGGGTTACAGTTGTTTCACCTGTAGAGGAGTTTTTCCACAAGAGACCACCTTAGGCGGCATGAAAGAGTAGGTTGTAATGAGGAAACTTCAGGGACAAGAGTCACAAGACCCTTCAGATGTACGTGTGAACAGTGTGGATACCACATAGTCTGGGAAGACCAGTGGAGACGTCATTGCTGAGACTTCCTGGGGAAAGGTCCCATACAGAGACCTCCCCTGTGGCTTCCTCTACTGCTTCTAGGCCCAGGTCTTTCCAAGATGTAGAACTTGAGATATTTGCCTGTGACGACTTCACTAGTAGTGACGGCGAAGCTGGGATTGCCATGACTACAAGTAGGAGAAGAGCAACAGCCTGGCCAGGAGTTGGAGAGCCCTGTATGGAGGCCTCCTACTCCAGTGCCCCTCAGCCAGTGGTCAGCAAAAGTGTGCAAACCAACACATCACCTGGTTGGAGACAGACTGTGACAACTATGACAGAACAGGAGCATGAGGTGGGACCTACAGGATGTTTCGATGGAAAGGAGGTGTTTATCACTGCAGATACCTGCAAGGAAGGCAATTTCGACTAACAGCATCATCTGTAGTTGCAGTCCTGGAGGATCGCGTGGCCACAGGAGGAAGCTGGTACTCAGATGCAGGACAGCTTGGGGGGACGCTTCCATGATGAGTCGAGGTTGGAGCGCAGTTGAGGTGCTGGGACACAGTAGTGATGGGACCCCCTGGGACGAGCTTGTATTACCCATACCTATGAATGCCCCTTTAAACAGGCTGTAGGAACAAATGTAAGGCAGAACTTTGTCCCACCAGATATCTCCATCGTCAGATGTGGTGGGGAACCTGTTCCCTGGGAGCAACATCTCCCTATGCCCAGTTCGGTTACCCAAGGTAGAAGAGGACGGTTCAGTGTCTGAAAAGGGGGCACACCTGCAGAGGGATCGAATGGTGTTCCCTGCAGGGCTGTGCATCAGTCGAAGCACTCCATGTGTAACAAGAAAAGGACCAGGCTACATTAATTTCTCTCCAGACTCCAGCTTAAAGGTCAAAAGCAGTCGCCCCAAACTTATTTTGAAACAATACCTAAAGGTCACAAATTTCTTCTTATTTCTCTTCCAAGTATCTTTCATGATAGTTTAGGACACACATACTGCATTATCAAGGTAAACCAAGCAGTTGCTCCTCGTATATTTTACAACTGAGTGAGAAAAATACTCCCACATGATTCTCAAAAGCCATTCAGGAAATAGGATAGTCTAGTATACAATTCTTTATTGGGGTGACTACATTCTCCCTTTAATTCTTGCCTGTAATTTTGTCTGTAATTCAATCTATTTGTACTTTCCATGTATTCATTTTGTGTTATGGAAGTTGGTTATTGTTGTTGTATTCAGTATACTTTCGGTAAATTAGTGAAAATATGGAGACAAATTTAATTTTAAGTATGGGTGAAGTGAAACAGGAAGTTTCTGTTTGTCCTTTACAAGAATTTTGCAAGGGATGATTGGAGAAAAATTGGAATCTCTGGCCATTGTTTGAATTTAAGAAGGGAATCTTATCATGTTATGTTGGGCTGGGGATGGGAATTTTGTTGTCAATTGTTCTTTTTAGATAATTTCAGAAAGTCAGATGCAGAGGAAGTAGCCTGAGTTTAGTTTAGATGGTTTATTTTAGTTTAGTCTAGTTAGGTTTTGAGATCAACCTGGCATTTATACTGTCTGTTTATTTTTCATCTGTTTCTTTCTATCTGAACTGGAGTTATCTTTTTAAAACGGACAATTATTACTGTGTACAATGTGTTCGCTCTTTTTTCTCCGGGGTTCTTGTTTGAAGTCTGGACTTTTACAGGCTGCATTTTTCAAGTCTCATCAAGACCCTGAGCTCTTCCTCCTAGACTGGCCATTAGCCTGTTAAAATACAAGAACCACGGCCAAGGATACCAACCCGAAACCCCCCCAAAAATTTTCATTACAATACTTTGTGTCCATGCTTTGATATACCTACATACACAGACTGTAGAAGCAAGAAGCATACTAAATCATTCTACAAACTAAAGGCACAACAATTAGGTGGTTCCAAGAAAATATCTGGTGGGTTATGAGGAGTTTCCAAAACATCTTCAGCACTACAGAAATATTCAGTAGAAATTCATTGATGAAAATTCTCTCTCATGAAATCTACAAAGTGGCAACTGTACCTACAGATGAGTACTTGCTGCTACAGTAACTGCTTTGTCTATCTCCTCTCTTCTAGCCCACGACCAACAATTGCAATTACTCTCTGGGTCCTAATTAATGATGTCTAAAGTCACAGTTTGATTCTTAAACTTACAGTGCAAGCTGTTTCAAGGACATCTTCTTTGTTACCGCAAGAGTCCAGCCTCTCTTTACTAAACAGTAATGTTTCTTGGGATGATTTACTGTATAGATCAAAAGAAAGGCAGATACTGATATTGAAGTATATTTAAATGTGAATAGGATGAACCAATTGATTTGGCTGTCTCATTTCCATCCTTGAATAAACTGATGTTGAAAAAGAAGCATACGGTCAAATTGTTCTACAGAGAAGATCAATGTACTTCAGCTTTAAGCCAGGAAGCAATGCAGATTGATCAAGTAATCACACATAAACATCACTAATAATTTCTTTACTGACTTTGACACTAATTCTGGTCCCATTCTGTGGCCTCTGGACCCTTAAAGAAGTTCTCAACAAGGACAAGCTAACCCTTGTATGAAAGCTCATAAAATTTTGAGCTTAGACAGCTTGTATATTAGGGTGGTGGTTCCTGCTTTGACACCTCACTAAAAATGCCATTTTGCAAGGAGGAAGGATATAATGCACAAAGGCACTGTTGCATTATGAGTACTTCAGTTATTTCCTACAACATCCAAACCACAAAGCACATCCTTCAGTATATGATCTACACTCTGCCCCCAAATTTCCTTTCAGGGATTAATATTGCAGGTTAATATTTTCCTTGGGTAATTTTCTTGAATTGGCAGCATACCACCTAGTAATAGGTGAGTCCAAAATTCTCTTTCAAGCTCTGCCACTAAAAGTAATCTATCTGATGAACAGGATTAATCCTACTTTAAACCACAGCAATGAGCAATGTCTCATTTAAGGGTCCCCTAAACAGACTTGTACAGATGGTTGTTCTGCCTAAAATAAGGTGGCCCCATGAAAGAAATAATAAAATTTTAAACTGAAAGATACATAAATTATAAGAGTGCAGAATAGATAAGAACCAGGTCCTTACTAGAAGCACAGTTAAAATGCCCCCCCCCCCCCCCACCTTATAAAACTATTAAACTACTGGAACAAACTATCATGCTTTTGGTACATACCAAGCAAACAAAGGGGTGATCACTTTATTGTATATACATATCAGACATTCATTTGCATAGCTGTGGAAAAAGTTTTTGCAGTGGCTCCTTTTATAAGAATATCAACCCATACCTATCACACTCAATATCCTCAAAATAATTTTTATGTAACAAACAATCTTGCTGACATGTTTGCATTATCTGGTAATCAGCCATAATTTTTGGTTGTTTTGGACTACCAAATCATTGTCAATGTTGGTTACTAGTTTGACAGAGGTGCTTATTGCCCACTACCGTATGGTGAACAGATGCAGTCAAGTAAGGCAATGAACTAGGCAACCAAAATCTCCAAAACACATCAATTAGTAGCCCAATGAGGAGTACTTCGAACAGTTTTATTTTCTACGGATCTCATTTAGTTCCCCCTACCCCCTCCCCTTCTAAAAAATTGAAAACAATGGGTTGATTCCTGGAATATGAACTAGGGACAATGTTTCCAATCCACTTCTCAGACATTTTGGAGGTAATTGTAACAGCATTTTTTTGCTTTAAGAGATGTTGTCTTTCTTAGTTTCACAATCTGACCCCAAAATTGTGTAACTTTTCACCTCTTTTACAATATTTTATTTAATTTTCCAGGTTCTGGACAATATGAGCACTACACTTTACAACATTTGACGTTTTCATTTCCCAATAATGAACTAACCAAAATCTCAGGAAAATTTGGAAACTTCTCTTTTCATGTTAAACAGGCCTGCACATACACCTCCAAGAAGTATGCACATTTTTTACAAAATGCCAAGTGTTTCCATGATTTCTGTTACTATTTGCAAAGGTGATTGTTTTTTCAGGCCTAGAAAGTGAAAGTAAAATTTCATGACTGTTTAGGCCAAATGAATCTGAATTTATTGTTATGAACTGTTTGTTTTTTGGCCATGGTGGACACACCCTTTACAGGCCTGTTTACATGGTTTGACCTACATGTGCATCTAGCATTGGTGTGTATGTTGCATGAAATTTTAAGAGCACTGGTCAATTGGATTAGATGGTGATTCTGTCGCTGGGTTCAGGCCTTCCTCATGCTGAAGAGCGTGATGTCTACACTTAAGCACCTGACCTATTCTCACCTACCTGATTGGTTGGTTTGTTATCAAGTCTTAAAAGATTGCTTGCTTGCGATGTCACATAAAATTAGAGCATACTTCTTTGAGCATGTGACATGTTCACACATTTTTGCGGCAGGTATTATTTATGGTGCTTTTCAGGCTTACTCATCCATCTCATGCATCAGACTTAACGAAAATTCCATCCTTTAAATAGGCCAATAGCAGCTCTTTCTGCAAAAAAATGCATACTACATTTAACTTACCTTGCTAAACTTGAGAAGTGCTGGTGTTTTTTCTTGAGACTATTCTGGAATTCATTGTAGGTAGCTTGTTTCACTTTACACTGATTCAAGTATGCTTGCATGAGTGTCCTTTTGTGGTACAATTGCTGGATGTCTTCAACACTCTCCTTGTATTGTGTATCTGTTAACAGAAGTAATGTACCAGTGAGTGATTAAAGGACCTTAAGAGCCACCCCAAACTCAAATGCTAAAAAAACAGCTAAATCTCACAAATATCTTCTTATTCCCCTTCAAGTACTTTTCATGATGCTTCAGGACATTAATAATCATATTCAAGGTAAACCAAGGGGCTACTCTGCAAGAATTTCACAATCCACTGAGAAAAAATGTTGTCACCTATTGTTCATAAAATAGGATGTATTCCTGGTACACTAATCCAAATCAGGGTGACTGCCTTTCCCCTTTAAACTAAAATATTTCACATCATATGCAAAGTCATACACCAATTTGGTTACAGTGCCCAGTGCCCACCAAGAGCCAGTCGGGGATCCCCAAATCAAAGGTCCCATTTCTGACCAAAGGTCCACTCAACTGAAGATTTGCTAGTCAGAGGGTCTGCTACTGTAGAGTATACCAAACATTTTCTTTGTGTGTTGCTGTTCAATTAGGGTTTAAGTTTACCTGGCTTAAAAACAATTGTGGAACTCGGGACTATCAGACCTGTCTAGCAAACCCTTACTTACCTGCTTGATCAAGGTCCTTCTTCAACCTTGTGATGTCCTTGTCCAGGTGATCTACATCTATCTTTGTTCTCTTTAACTTCCCAAGTAACTCTTTTCTCTTCTTCAGTAAGGCTTCCCTCTCAGCTGAAAATTTACTTCCTTGCTTGTATTTCACCTTATATCCTGGTGCTTGTTGAAGGGAGTGACTGTCATTTGCAATATTTAGGAAAGATTTTGTTTCTTGTTTTGGTCTTTTTCCTATATCTTGTACCATTCTGCATGGAGCCTTAAATCATTCCATGATTCCTTGTAACAGAAACAACTGTTACTGAACTTTATAGTGTGGCTAATATTTTATGAACCCTAAAACCATCAAGTTACTTAAAAGTTCTCTCAAAGGTTTTAAAACATTTTAACACCACCCATATGCTGCTTGGAATAGGTAATTACTGTACAATCTAGTTCACAATAAGTTGACTCAGTGTTATTAGTTGCCACAGTGAGTCAGCACCAAGATCCACTTTTAAGTTGGGTTTATCAAAATCACATGATGGCATACATGCATGAATGTATTACTGTACGATACTAATGAATTTCTATCCTCAAGCTTTCTAAATATTTCACTTCCATTCAGCGCAGTCGAAGATCACTACAGTAACATACATTGACATGACATGACCACAGAAAAGGATACAGCTTCAAGTTGCCCTTGATGGAGTGCACTGTCTCTAGGCTTCTTGCATGCTCCAGAACATACTCCCAGATACCAGCCATGTTTCCTCGGCATATTCTGGAATGGATCAAAGATTGATAGTGTAAACTATTGTGCAGTACTGCATCAGCATTACAATTGAAGGAACATTATAGCACTAGTCAGGAAAATCATGAGAGTGAGAGGCCCGCATTTTTCAGACGATAGGCCACCCGGCAGAGTGGACTTTTGTTTGCTCAGCCCCTCTTTAAGACTTCCCAAACACCATCTGCCCAGGCAAAGAGGACTGTGTCCAGTTTTGGACACAAACTTCATGACCATAATACGACTAATTCACATCCTCGATAATTTTTCATGCTATTGAGTGTGTGTGTACTGTACTCTGACCGTGGAAGTCATAAAACTGAAAGCCTAGACTGTAACCTGAGATGTCTGATCACTGCATTGCATGACCACATGTGCAGTTGGTACTACCAACAACGTGGGAGGCATAGACTGCATGATTTTAACGGGACATTGCATTGCTTTGTTTTGAATATTAACTAAATTTCAACTAGTCTCAGTGCCACACATTGCTATGAATATCCAACGAATTTGTTTGGTGATTCACTTGGGCAGGCAGTAGGGATATGACTGAACAAGGAATATGCTGTACAGTCTGCAAAGTAGGCAAAGGAAAGGCCAGTCCATACTCTACAACTTTTTGAAGCTATATATAATACTAGAGCACCAATGGTGCAGAAGCTCATACTTTTGATGATTGTTGTACAAAACTTCACCAATGGTGGATTAGGATTGCATCTTCAAAACCCAGTTTTGTGGGTGCATCACAGTGATAGCATGTCAGTTTCACAGAATCACTCGCTGTGTTATTCCTTCCATTTTGGTAAATAAATTTGGGAAAGTCCTTATAATAATAACGATAATTATCAGTGTTACAGCCAGAATGATCTCCCAGTATGTTGTGTGATTGCTGGCCTGAGGGGGGGGGGGGGGGGGCTAAGGGGAGGTGGTGTCCCCCTCCCCTTGGAATTATAGGAATTATAGGGTCGGTAGAAAGCCTGTTTTCATAAAAACAGCCACAGGGCCCACATGGGACCTTGGACCAAATTTCAAGAAAACTATACACAGACCACTTACCAAGCATCATTTGACTGGTCTTCATCAACATTGTACACAACAATTTGTACGCTAAAAAGTATTTTGTGAAATTTCATAAAATGAGCCATTGTGGCCCACATAGGACCTCTGACAAAAATTCAAGAACACCATAATGAGATCACTGACCAAGCATTCTAATGAGAGGCTGTTCTCTCTTTGAACATTAAATAGAGAAGAAGTTAATTACTTGGCAATATTTCACAAAATGGATCCTACAGCCCATCTTGGGCCTTGGGCCCAAAATTTCTGAACACCCCAAAGGTAGCACTAACAAAGTAACATTATGACAAGTCACCAACATTTCACAAGAGAATCTGTAGGACGAAAAGCATTTTGCAAAATTTCATAAAATGGGCCCACATGGGACCTTGTACCAAAAACAGATCACTAACCAAGCATCCTTAAAACAGGCCTTCAACTCTGTTAAACATTAACTGGAGGAGGAATTGACCACTTTGCAATAATTCACAAAATGCTAGAAAGAAATAAATAAACTGCTAGATTGCAACATCTATAAGTCCAGTAGCTTCTTGTTTTTAAACACATTATTAATAAGTTAACACTTAGTAAACAATCTGGTATTGGCTCTCTGGCTGTCAGTATGTTGTGTGATTGCTGGCCTGGGGGGTCTACGGGGAGGGAATGTCCCCCCTCCCCTTGGAATTATAGGAATTATAGGGTCGTAGAAAGCCATGAAAAACAGCCACAGGGCCCACTTGGGACCTTGTACCAAAACAGATCACTAACCAAGCATCATTAAGACAAACCTTCAACTCTGTTTAACATTAACTGGAGGAAGAATTGACCACTTTGCAATAATTCACAAAATGCTAGAAAAGAAAAAAAAAAAATAAACTGCTAGATTGCAACATCTAATAGTTAGCTTCTAGCATCATTAAAACAGGCCTTCAACTCTGTTTAACATTAACTGGAGGAAGAATTGACCACTTTGCAATATTTCACAAAATGCTAGAAAAGAAAAAAAAATAAACTACTAGATTGCAACATCTAATAGTTACAGTACCTTCTTGTTTTTAAACACATTATTAATAACTTAACACTTAGTAAACAATCTGGTATTGGCTCTCTGGCTGTCATGGAACCAAGAACATACTGTACAGTTACCAAGAGAACACCAGGTAACTTTGCAAGGAAGAGGCATTGTCAATTACAACTCATGCACGATGATGAAGTATGATGCCAACAGACCTACAATACAGGAATTGTTCATACTGTCCGCAAGAATGGAAATCCCATTAAGCAGCTCCCTTTAATCTAACCTAAACAACGTCACAGGATTGACCTCTTCTACACAGACAGTTTTAAAGAGGGTGCAGTATGGAGAAGTATAGGTAGTAAAGTGATTTTGTGAGACTGGTAAAATAGAGGGGTGACACAGAATAGGTTAGAAAGGTATCCAAAGTATTCTTCATCGCAAATTGGAGAAGCAATATGTAAGAACCATTAACAGAGCTTCATTATGACAAATCATCAACATTTCACAACACAATTTGTAGGAGAAAAAGCATTTTGTAAAATTTCATAAAATGAGCCACTGAGGCCCACATGGGACCTTCAACCAAAATTCAAGAATGTCATACACAGATCACTAAGTAAGAATGTCATACACAGATCACTAAGTAAGCATACAGTAGTTATGACAGGCTGTCAACTCTATTTAACATTAACTGGAGGAGGGTTTCACCATTTTGCAATATTTCACAAAATGGACCCTACAGCCCATCCTGGGCCTTGGATCCAAAATCCCTGAACACCCTGAAGGGACCACTAATGGAGTAACATTATAATAAACCACCAACATTGTACAAGGGAATCTGTAGGAGGAGAAGCATTTTGCAGAATTTCATAAAAAGGGCCATAGGGCCCACAGGGGACCTAAGACCAAAAATTCCTGAACACCCCAAATGGCCCACCACCCAAGGAACATTGTGTCCTTTTATATATTAGAGGGTACTTAATATTCTAACCAATCTAGTGAAATTTCCATTGAAATCCAATGTTTGGTTCTCAAGATATCAGCAGATAAAGTTTTCACATTTTCAACACAAAGTGACTTGAAGCAAGAACATGTGGTGTCATACCCTCACATTCATGAGCAGACCTTTGTTTTTCATTTTTTTTTATCACCAAGTTTCTCCTCAACAATCAAATGTTATCATAATCATATAAATATGATTGCATAAGAGGCATGGGAAACTATTGTAAAGTGTGTACTGTGTAAAAGTGTAGTAATATCACATCCATGGTGAATGTCTCCCCCCTGGCAAACTTTGGGGTCAGCTCTTCTCCGCTCCACCCCCTCCGCAAAATCCTGTGCACATCACTGGTGTGATTGCAGGAAACACACATGATCAAAACAAATACATGTCTTTCCCAACATTAGTAAAATGCAAATAAACTGAGACCTACCATCCTCCTCCCCCCCCCCCCCATTCTCAAAAGCAAGGTAAGGAAATTCCCTTCGTCCCCAGTCAAAATAACAGAATTATGCTATTTTAAGTTCAAAGCATTAACATACCAATTATCTAATATCTATGAAGAAAGATGTTATTCAATATCACAGTGGGCTACAGTGGAGAAAGTCCCAAAGTCCTACTTGACAAGTAGCAGAGGACTGACCTCTTTTGTATCAACTCTGTAAGTCTAAAGACTTGGTCTCACGTACCCCGTGTTACCCCGTGTTTATACCAAGGCAAAACCGCAAGTTAACACCGAGATTTTAAGCCTGCGTCCTCACATGCCCCGAGTTCAGTTGATTGGGTTGTGCTACCATAGTAACGAGGTAAAATATTTCGAGGGGATTTTGTCGTGGTTATCATCTGTACTGTGTACATTGCCAGGGTTTAAATCATTCATTATAGCTTGTAGCGTAAATGCCTACAACATGGAAGTAACCACCATCTCCCTGTTGGCATCGTTTGCATTTCTGTGCTTTGCTTTCCTTCGGATGCGAATTCGGAGGAATGAATTGAACCGTCGAAGAAGAAAATATAGGGAAACTGCCGTAAAACAACAACTGCTGCTTAGGAAAAACTTCAGTTGACAAGTAATTAAATATGAATGGTCAAGTGCGGCACATTGTCATGCTGATGCTCACGAGCAAGCGAAATGCAAGAGCAAGATCAGTACGGATGAGGCCGCGTACATCAGCAGTGTTTGAAACAATGTGGGCAAATTTCAACGATTAGGAATGGAAGGAGAAATTTCGGGTGGATCGGGAGACGTTTACATTCATGTGTGACCGATTGAGACCTACTATAGAAAAACAGGACACCGTCATGAGGAGGGCCGTATGTGTTGAGAAGAGGAGCTATATAACACTCTGGAGATTGGCCACGAACGCCGAGTTCCGAACAATGGGAGCCATTTTTGGTGAAGTAAGAAATACAGCTTCAAATATTGTATTCGAGGAGTACAACGGCATTTACAATTAACTATTAACTTTACGAACCTCGCATTGTGCACTGTACTATTGCGTAACGTTGCCGTATACTTACTACTACCAGGGAGCTGCCACTCTACTACAGCCTCTTATCCCAATGCACATTTCCTGAAACGGAATTAGAGGTCACATAGCTCCGTAGACCACCAGTGATGCATGATTAATTACACAAACACGGTGTTTAAAACCGCAGAACCCTCCGTTCGGAGGTGGATCGAAATTTTAACACCGACCCCGAGTAAACCCGCGTTCTCACGTTACTCGCGCTCAGGGTAACACGGTGTTACCCCGAACGCGGGGTACGTGAGAACACACTATAATTGATTACTGTCTGACCTTAGCAGTGCAATCCTTGCTTTCAACTGCTAGATTACAACATCTAAAAGTCCAGTAGCTTCTGGTTTTTACACACATTATTGATAAGTTAACAGTTTGTAAACAATCTAGTATTAGCTCTCTGGCTGCCACATGGAACCATGAAAGTACTACCTCAGATGGAACTTAGAATAGTTATCAAGGAACAGGTAACTTTGGAAGGAAGAGGCATTGTCAGTTACCACTCATGCACGATGATGAATTATGATGCCAACAGACCTACAATACAGGAATTGTTCATACTGTCCAGCAGGTCCCTTTAAACTAACCTAAACAACCGCACAGGACTGACCTCTTGTACACAGACAGTTTTAAAGAGAGTGCAGTACAGAGAAATATATAGGTAGTAAAGTGATTTTGTGAGACTGGTAAAATAGAGGGGTGGCACATCATTGGTTAGAAAGGTATAAGTATTCTTTATCCCAAATTAGAGAAGTAATTTGTAAGAACCATTAACAGAGCTTCATTATGACAAATCATCAACATTGTACAACACAATTTGTAGCAGAAAAAGCATTTTGTAAAATTTCATAAAATGAGCCACTGGGGCCCACATGGGACCTTCAACCAAAATTCAAGGATGCCATACACAGATCACTAAGTAAGCATCATTATCACAAACTGTCAACTCTATTTAACATTAACTGGAGGAGGGGTTGACCATTTTGCAATATTTCACAAAAGGGACCCTACAGCCCATCTTGGGCCTTGGACCCAAAATTCCTGAACACCCTGAAGGGACCACTAACAGAGTAACATTATGACGAACCACCAACATTGTACAAGAGGATCTGTAGGAGGAGAAGCATTTTGCAGAATTTCATAAAAAGGGCCATAGGGCCCACATGGGACCTAGGACCAAAAATTCCTGATCACCCCAAATGGCCCACCACCCAAGGAACATTGTGTCCAAGTTTCAAACAAATCGATGAAAGCATGCGGGAGGAGAAGCATTCTGAACAAGTGTGGACAGATAGATAGATAGACAGACAGACAGACAGACAGACAGACAGACAGATAGATAGAGTGATGCTGCATGATTACAATAGCTCACACCAGCATGCTGGTATGAGCTAATAAATGGAGCACACATAGCTGCATGGTACCATCAAGTGTAGTTTGTTAGTCTATGGTGGCAAAAAATGTTGGGAGTTATGAAGAGGCCTCAACTAATGTCAGCCAAGGCTGAAATTTACTAAAAGGCACAGCATAAGGCATGCCAATTTGAATTACTACATACAGTACCATGGTATCCTGAAGAATGGCTCTTTCAAATCATATGACAATGTGTTTTGTTACTGCATTGTTAAATTCATGCAGAATATTAAGTACTCCTTGGTTTACCTTTGAACACTCAACATTTTGATACTAATGTTTGGAAATATAACTGCAGTAAGGGAAATTTAAAGGGGCATGTTGAGTTGATATCGATAACTTAATGAGGGTTTTGAAGGGTACTACCACATGACAATGATTATTATTAGCATAATTACTCACGTTTCACATCCAATACTTATGCATAGAGTTAAAATTTTGAAATTTCTGGTATCCTGGCTTGTAACGGTTGTGTGCATAATTTTAAAAAGTGTTTGGTCACAAATTTTTGAAAACCCAGTTGAATTGTTTATTACTCACTTATGAAACATTTACTTGTATGCAAGATGTGGGGATTGTTTAAGTTGACCTTTTTTCATTAGTATGTGAAGGAAACTTGACAGGTTTGACACAATTTGGTGAATTTCACGAACCAACTCAATGTGGCACTTTAAGAGGCGATTTCTAAAATTTAGCAAATGCTTCAAAGCATTTGGGTGACTCCTTTTATTCCCTTTAAGTGGCTAGAAAATAAATCTATCTCAATCTCTTGACTGGTTAACTAATGACCAAGACATGGACTTCCTGATCTTGCATGTGTTAAACTATGTACACTTATTATAAAACTTCAAATTTCAAACAATGAGCTGGCTATGCAGTGTGTGGTTGCAAATGTTTGATATATATAGGCTAATGTAAGTGTAAAACTTTAAGGCTGATACTTTCAGGTGTTCTGGGAATTCCTACAGTACAAAGTAAAAATGTTCAAAATTTTAGACCCATTCAATTTATATAATTAAACAGGTCCACAGTATGTGTTCAATGAAGTTTTCACAAACACTTAAACAGAACTGAAATTTTCTAATTTACGCTTAATATTGATACAGTAGTTTCCAAATGTACCAGTATTGTGACCTTACAGTATCCAGCATGTTCAGCATATTTTGATCTACTGTATTGCACTGAAGTCACACACTCCAGGTTTCTCGCATTTGAATAAAGGACAAACACAAACACTCCCACTGGGATTACTATAACTGGGCATGCATACTCCCCTTCCCCCCTCACCCATTCCCAACTTAATTGCCAGCTAATTCATAGTTATCAACTAGAGCAGCAATGCTGCTGAAGCTCACACAAAAGGTCCATGCGATGGAAAACAATGCGCATGTTCATAAATGGCATCATTTGTGGTACAAAAATCCTGTATAACAATGAGGAAAAATGATTGATCTGTTGTGAATAGTGCACAGGAATGGATGAATATGAACAGCATGTAGCAATCACACAATATGTTCGCTCCAGGTCTCCTTTTTTTGCCTAAGTTTTTTGTGTTTCAAATTTAGTTATGGTAATGTTGTGTGCCATAGTTATCCTTTCTGTGTAAGTCTGGCAGGGGTGGGGGTTATTGCTCTGCAGCATTAATTGGTACATGAATAAACAGGTATATTTGAATGATACAACCATGGGCGGCGATCACGGGGAGGACATGCCCCCCCCAATATTTTTAGTGGGGGGACGTAATATCAAATGCCCCCCCCCCCAATATTTAGAGGAATACAGAAAAAAATGTAACACACATTTTCGATGTGAGAAATTGTGGTATTAGCCTTTTCATGGTAGCTGGGGAGAAATTCGAATGAGATATGTGATCTGTGTCCTCCAGAATGCACCCATTTGCTTGGCTGCCAGGGGCTTTGCCTGTGGACCCCAACAGGGGTCCTGTGGTGGTTCCCCGTGCGAGTGGCATATTTTGGGGGCCTTTGGGCCCCCCTCACTGATGCCGATTTTTTCAGTAGCACATGTGGCACCAGATTGCATGTACAGTAAGGACACCTAATTTTCAAATGGGAGGGGGAACACCGCATTGGGTCATGGTCCCCCGTCACTAATGGAGATTGTTTTTTAAAGAGGGATTTGTCTCATTCCAGACAGTCCTAATTCTCCCAACTAAGTTAGTTTAAGCCCTCCCAATAACTGTAGTAAGCTTCTCCTTTGTGCAGACACAAACAATTTATTGCTTTAAGTCACATCCTGGTGATCATACAAGGACATAGTATGTAATCAAAACACTCTCTTTGCATGCTATGTAATATGAGCTGCTCTGCATCTTTTGAATTTTGTAACTCTGATGTCAATCAAAGGGTAGTCACCAACTGAGACTTTTGCTTTCCCCTGTGAAAAAGTCATACTTGGGGTGATGCAAATCCCTCTTTAAGTGATGGATATGTCGCACCATATTGCATGCATGGACACCTAATTTTTCAAAAATTTTCAAAAGGGAGGGGCCCTTAGACCCCTCCCCAGAACGGTGATCACACAACATACTGCATGCCCCCGAAAAATTTTGGTTGCATCACTGCCCCCGTACCCTCTGGCCGGAAACAATTGTACCCTATCCCAGGCACACCTCATATCGCCGAGTAATATTTGTTTATAAACAAGAATGCCATGGAGACCTCCAAATAAGTACAGTATCATGAAAATTCTCAGAAAAGTTTGCTTTGTGACCACTACTGTAGTTAGTGGTGACTTCAGTTAATGATGTTGGGACTTGGGAAATTTTGCTTTTCGACATCTTGATGATGTCGCATGATGTTGACCTCGATACACTATAAAACAATAGGCCATCACAAACCTTGGGATACACAAAGGGATGAAATGTCTAGGCTAGGTTCGCACCGCAAATTGCGTACCCAAGAAATTACAATTGCGAAGCGATTACAATTCACGTTCACAAATAATGCAAACCAATATTTTTTAGGCTCTGCCTAAGTTGGATTCTGATAAGTGTAGCATGTAAGAAATGCTGTATTGTTTGTAGCCATAAGGCCATAAAATTGTCCACCTCTGCCTGACGAGTTGGAAAGCTGACTCCATCTGGTCAGTAGTTAAGAGCCTAACAGTTCTTAATTGTAGTTGGCAGTTAGAGATTTAGGCCTAGGGTTAATGATATAGGCTAGGGCCTAGCCTACTAGGCTACTTAATTTTGAGTGCTTTACAAAGCAAAATTCAACACTGGGCTAGCCTTTTGCAGAAATGCCCCTTTTTTCAGTACTTTAAATGTTACCAAAACATGTCACCATGTCTAAAAGAGCCAACATGTGGGCACAGAAGAAAAAAACAATCTGTTATCTTGGCAAAATTGGAAAGAAATTGTATTTGTTTTCAAATTCCTGCTATAGGAAGCCCTGAGACGGTATAGCCTAGCTCAATATTGCCCTAGCAGAGTTTGAATTAGAAAAAAAGTTACATGCACCTGTGCACGTAACTTTAAAATTTTACCTGCACATATAAATTCTTACATGCACGATTGGAAGTATGACAATAAAAGATTAAAAAACTCAGGCCTAACAGTACGGTAGGCCTACCCCCATTTCTTCCCATTTTACAGTATAATAGCCTTGGCCTACTGTAAGTAGGAAGTAGGCGTGTTGTTACCATCATTATATCTAGGCCCCCTACCCCCCCCCCCAAAAAAAAATGGAACTGACAATTCTCTGCAGAATTTTGCAAAAAATTATCCAGGTCAAAATACATGTAACTTTTTGATAGAAAAGATGAGGAGCTATTATTCTCCAAAACCATATCAAATGAATGTCTGCATTTATGAAAGAGATACACAGACATTTTACCATCTATAATGATGGCAATTCACCCCTTCAATTATCAAAATCCATCAAAAATACGATCCAAAAAGGAGAAGCAACTTATTGAAAATCGTCAAAATTTTGTTGGTATAGGCTACAATTTCAGTGTTCTCCACTAGCTGTTTTGTCCGGGGGCTCCGCCCGTACAAAATCTGCCACACTACTTTAGCGCCCGGACAAAACTTTGCCGCCCGCACAGAAAATTGACCCGCCCGGTCAAGAAGTTGTCAGTCCACTCAATCACAAACACCACAACTGAGTCATTTGATTTCAAATACTCATGACAAGCAATGTATAACTAGATATTTGAATTTGCATGGCAAATCCGACGTAGCCTCTCCGAGAAAGAGGTGTGGGAGTTGTTTTTCAATCGGGAGAAAGGAGATGGAACATAAGGCATATTAATTAACCGCGCGTCAGAGACATTTTAATTTTTATAAGCAAGCTCATAACAGTAGAGTTCATGAACTTATGGAGTTATTTTACGTAAATGTCCTGAAAGTGCAGGTAGCTAAGCATGATAAAACAGTGGGTACTGAGGACTTAAAGATTATTATTAAAGATATTATTATTCAAGTGAATTGAATTTACTTTTATCAGTAGCTTCGCGGGCCAGACGAATTAGTGGTCTCGCGGGCCGGAGTCTAAACGAACCAACATGCCTGAGGTTCCTCACCCTTGCTGTATTGATCCACCGTACATACCCTAATGATCTAAGTGCTAGTGCCCCAGTAGGCTACTTACACATACCGCTGTGTTGTTTTAACGATGGACGTGAATTCATTCATTTTACATTGACGGCGGCAGGAAGGTCCCCATTTTTCCCTCCAAATCTCAAAGTCGTAACTTCTGGCAATTTAATAAACTAGAACGTCGGCATGCCGATTTATTATCTCAAAATTAAGCGTATAGCCTAGTAAGTTTCAAGTTTCCCGACGAAAATCGCCCGCGTCTAAATACCTCGTTGCTAAATCAAACAGGCTTTCCGCTGCCAACTTCCCCGGATCCCCGGCCTGCTCCTGCTGGAATTAGCGCTACTCGACTCGCCTTCTGCAACTCCAGCTGTCCAGTGACACTAATAGCTGGTAATACCTTTCTCAAAGTGCTGAAAAAAAATTTTCGTCTACATTCGGACGTGACAGAGAATCACTTCTTAACAATTGGTCATCATTTAAAATTCCCACTTGAGATTGGGTCAATTTAAAGATATTCAGACTATCCCGCATGCGCGGAGCTGCAAATCGAATATTTTTTCTCAATATATCAGACAGTCTCTTCGATGCATTATTTTGGTATCGTAATTTGTTTTTATAGATTCCCACCGTTCGTACGTTTCAAGAAGTCATTTGAGCATTTAAAATCCTTCAGTTTAAGTCGAGGGGCGACAATGAGAATATGAAAAACTTTGAGACTTGAAAATGACTCAAGGATTATGTTCAACCAAAATTCAAAACGAACAACTCGTCTCGAAAGTAGATCCGTACATACTTTGGTCTATGCAGGTCATGAACAAGCATGCGTTTGTCTGATGTGTCTAGTTAATTATATATGTCAATGGTGCGTTACACAGTACGTGCTATAAAGGTAGACCTATAAAAATACAAGTAAGCCACTGCATCCTAGGAAGCCATTTTCTAAGTCTCGTTGTCCGGCTCATAAGGGAGCCCAATCATGAATCTTTCGTCCAAACAAGCCACGTTCGATGTCTAATTGTGATTACTTTTGTAAAATATATGAGCAGTGCGGAAGTTTGCAAAGATTCTCATATTTCTTTGCTCTATTGCTGTAAATTCCTTAAATTTCTTCGAGTTATATTCTGTTCGCACCTGAACATTTGGAAGCTGAGTGATCCTGGTAAAACATCGTCAATGGCGACTTAACGGAATACAGGATTCTTCCGCCTTTAATTCATACGCTCAATGGAGTTCGCGTAGTGAAATGGATTACTTTCTTTTGCGCAATGTAAAAAAATGGTCTATTTGGGAGTAGTTTGCCTTCCTAAATGATTAAGATATAGGGATCTGAAATACGATTCCGTACACGTAGCCTTAGAGGCTACATAATAAAACATCGGAGATGAAAACCAGCTCACTTGCACCTGAGCTCTTACAGTATATCATTCAATATGCACCTACTGCATTTCTTTCATATGTTTCCACAGTATAGGAATCCGTTACCATCAAAAATACACTAAACGAAACCATTCAATTGAACTGTCCCCTAGGTTTCCCGATTTTCAAGTGGAAACTGGAGCTTCAGATCTGCAAGTAAAGTCAAAGATCTTTAGAAAGTGCAATTTGCAAAAAAAAAAAAAAAAAATGACAACAAAATGCCCAGATTTGAACACATAGGGAAGGCTAAGAACAAGGCCGCAGATTGCACCATTGCGATCTAACAGGGGTGTGAGTGGGGTCCTTCAAAAAAAGAGGAAAATAGCTGAAGCATACCTTGCACATGGCCTTCCTGAAAGTCCAGGGTGGGAGCTCCCAACAGGTAAAGGAGCAGAGCTCCACAAAAATTTCTTTGAAATATGGAACAATGAGAGTGATATTGCCTGAATATTTTACACCATATTTTTGTACAAAAGAAATTGATTATCATTTTTTGCCAAACATATTTATTAGCATATGATCCAACTTAATTGGTAACATGAGCCAAAATGACCATTAGATGACCATTGACCTCCAATTTCTAAACACCTGCCCAAGAAGTTACCAGGTTACTGAATATCACAGTAAACACCCCAAGACATGGCAAGGGATCTTCTGGGAACATAGTCTTTCAAACTTATTTATTTTCATAAAATGTCCCAAAATGGAACCTAGATGACATTTGACCTCAAATCCCAGATCACCACAGATAACCTGTTATAGGTTCATCTTTGTGCCAAAGTTTCAGTAACATTGCCCAAGCATGTGTCTATGGAGTATGCCTTGAACTGTTGTATGCTTCATCGTACGTACTACATTGCCTATGGCTAATACAGCCGAATGCAATTAAAATAATCAAAGAAACTTAGACAAGTAGTGATGTCACCCTATCCATAAAAAACACTGACCATGCATAACACAACTTTTGTGAACAAATACGACAATTTAAGCAACTTGTAACGAATATTATTGAAACAAAATACTAGGCCATGTAGCTCTTGTAGGCCGCCTATAACTTGTACAGTAGATCAAATGCAGTTGCATGTGTTGGTTAGGTTGTAATGTGTACATATATGTGACACGTTAGGCAATGGCGAACATGCCATTCCTCTCTGAAGAAAGTTGCCCCCCGTATAGGAAAACCTTATCATAGAAACTTGCAAAAACACTTCAGATAGTTCTTTAAGGGTCTTTTACACATGTCATGTACATAATTTGGAGGTTCTTGACCAAATGGGATATTTTGGATTCTTTAGACGATCGATCTTGGTTTTGCTGGCCTATGTATTGAGACATACTGTCTACAGCACACAGTGTATGGAGAAAGTTATAGCTTGCTTGCGTGATCAAACCATGACTTTTGGGACTAAAATCACACACCTGTGGAGTGAAAATTTTGCGAATGTATACTCACAGATTCCAACTGCAAAGCTCTCACCGCTATATTTTTGCAGCAAGACTGCTAAGATCAAATCTCCCAATCGAGATTTTTAGGGTTTTAATGTCAAGACAAGCCCAGCTAGCTATATGAACTCCCGTACAAGCACTTTGCATACAATACTGCAGTAGTGCAGTATATACGGTAGGAAAGACGTTCTGGCATCGTTTTTCCATTGACGGAAATCTTCGGTTTCGATGCACAGTTACTTCTGTCGGATTTTTCAAAAAGGCGGAAAATGAAATCGGGAGGGAAAATGAAAAAAGCGGATTTCCGCTAAAAGGCGGAGATTTCACACCCCTGGATCTAAGCCCTCCTAAATCGTCAAAATTTTCCCAAAGGGGACGGGACACCCCCTCCCCTTAGACCCCTCCCCCAGGATGGCGATCACAAGAGCCCCCGGACAGAAAACAGACCAGTGGAGAGCCCTGCAATTTGCCTATGCAATAGTGTGTTAGCATATGTTGCTCATACCCAGTAGGCTCCCAATGAAAAATTAGGAATTTCCCAGAATTTTTAAAGTTAAAAATGGAATTTAGTGATTTTTCAAGCAGAAAATCTGTGGCTCTACCTTTAATACATTTCTCTCTAAAGTACCATTAGGCCTAGGCCTACATGCACGCGTGCAGGTAAGCAACTCAAAGTTGCATGCACTGACAAAAAGCTGCATGCATTGGTGCACGTGTGTATGCGTTATTTCGAACCGTCCCCTAGCATAGTTAACATCGCAGGCTAGGCTAGTGAACTTCACACCTAAAAATAACATAGGCAAAACTTACAAAACTATTGCGAATTGCTGTCTGAGAGTCTCCTAGTCCTACACGTCTTTTTGAAATTTATGCTGAATTCACACTCTAGGCCTAGACTAGGCACGAATTTTAGGAATAAAACCTCTTTCTTTGAAAAGTCTTAGCCTAAATTTAATTGTTATAGCCTATCATTGGTCACAAAAAATTGTAACGTTAGGCTTAACGAAATATTCTGGGGAATTTTTGTGTACAATTTTGCTATCGTTTTCAGAATTATTTGGAAAACTTTTTTTTTTCGTTATCCGGACCACAGGCATATTTATAGTGTGTAGGCTAGTATATGTGGGCCTAAGTAATGTTTCGAACGCCTGTGATCTGAACTAGCCTAGGCTAGGCCTAGGCTAGGCCTAGCCTAGGCTACCTGCAGTCCCCATACCATGTCTTCGGATAATATAATACTTTACGTGAATTATCCGACTTTCGCTAGGCTATACACCAGCCCAAGCAGACAAGCACGTTCACGCAACACAGCCAATGCATGCATGTAGGCCTAGCCGTATGCTTTGTACATTACTAGGCCTAGGCTAGGCACTAGCCTAACACTAACAGTGAGGTGGCTCGTGCACAACCTGTGTGCAAGATCCACGGATTTTCCCACGGTTTTGCGTAATCACACCGGGGAGGGAGCTTGACTATTGCTCATTAGAAGTAACTTACAGAGTTGTGAGCGTTTAGCCTATGCATGTATGCATTAGGCCTAAGTTGCATCAATAGACCTTATGCATTGACATCACACTGACATCATTTTGGGTGAAAACAATGAAGCACAGGTGGAGGTACATGCACAAACGACGTGGATTTGGCTGCGAGCATGTGTCATGGAGTTGGTTGACAAATCAGCTGTCTGCATTTACTGGTGTAAAATGCAATGATACATGCTTTTCCTCCATAGGAGGGGCAACTTTCTCCTTTGTGACATAGGCCTAGGCCTTGGCCTATGTATCAGGTCTACTGACAGATTAAATATACAGCAGTGGATGCTAAGAATTACCGCCTCGCACACCGCACACCAAGTTTGGTCTGGAAGGCTTTACGCAAGGTCTAGGATGCGATAAGAATTTAGCCTGTCCTAGGCTAGGCTACTAACTGCACCCCCAAATGAACGATCATTTGCGTAGGCGATTGGAAACAAGCCTTCGCCTTCCCTATGTTCCCTAAACTACCTACTGGGCAACAAAGTAAACGGCAATCTGAAAAAAACGCTCTTTTAGCTAAGAAATCCACTTGCAAAATAAGTAGGCCTAGGCTAGTAGGCCTAGGCTAGGCCTTGAGTAACGATACGCTACGCTGTAAAATCTAAGCCTAACGTTTGACGTCTAACGTTTGAGCCTAACGTTAGGCCCTATGGTCAGACGTTAATTTGCTCATGACGAACGCGTGATAAAATCTCTGGACTTACACAAACAAATTCAAAATCTTTCAAATTAAATACAACGAAAATATCTTACCAGACGGATTGGCGATAAAATGGGTCTCGGTTTATACATGTAGGCCTAGGCCAAAAAGAAATGAAAGACATACTGTAGATCTGCACAGACAATGTAAAAGTAACACCAGCATCACAATACTAGCACGGGGTACGCAACTTCAGACAAAAATCATGGACAAAGGGAAGCAACCACGGACTTCCAATATAATATGGACCAAGCTAAGCGTAACTTCCGTACGTACACGAATACGCTTACCAATATGGCTGCTTGCCATAGCCTTGTGTGTTGAAGTTTGGACTTCTTAAGCTCGGGTTCTTAAGTGGCTCGGTTCGACAGACTGTGTGAGAAATTTGCAACATTTTGGAAAGAAAAGTTGTTCAGGTCAAATTCAAGAAATAAAATGAAGGACTGAGATATTTTTCTTCCATTCATGTTTATATTTTGTCTGAAATGTTGTAGATTCATCGTCAAATCGGGCAAATGGGAGTTATAACCCGGCGGCCATCTTTAGCCTAAATTTGTTCGAACAGTGGCGAACGGATTGGTCACGTGATCCTCTGTCCATACATATAGGAGTCTGTGGAAGCGCCTGCACACCATGCACAGATGCAACAATATTACCGATAACGAAGCAAAACAGATGACAATAACATCTTAAACAAAAACAACAACTACCTGCTCAGCAGGCTAAGTGAACTCGACGCTACAAAAATCACCCCAAAATCAAACCAAATAGTCATAAATTGGAATGAAAACAGGCAAATATTATTCCTTTATGAATAAAGAAGCATATACCAAAAGTAATAGCGGTGAAAACATTTTAAAAAAAGTTGACGCCATCTAGCCCATTTTATAACCTCACACACATACTGCGTACGATGTGTGAGCTAATAAAAAATTATCAATAAAAGAGTGCTAGACACAGATTGTCAAAATGGAGGGTTCCACGGTCAAGGTTTCCCATGGAATTTATACTTCTGGACCTTGCTGGCCTTAAATTGTACATTTCAGGGCAAAACCAGCACTTTTATGATGAAATTTCCAACATACTGTAGACAGTTTTGCAAATCTCTGGATCACTTTCTTCATTAAATCCTGTACCAGCTGGTAAACAAACTTCAAATTCACGCAGAGAACTGGTCAGGCAAAGGAGTTTCGGTACCTCCCAAACAGTGCCAACCCAGCATAGCTAGGACCCTGCTGACAGACTTACTTGTACCTTTCATGTACACAGTACAAGTGAATTACCTCTTGAAACGTAATGAAAGATGCTTGCATGTAAACTGGAAAAAAGGAGATTTAAAAATTGGATCATCTTGTAAGGCAAGGCTACGGCAACTACTTGTCCTAAGTATTGTCTTTTCTGAGGGCTACAGTAGTCCAAGAATCCAAGTCTAGACTAGAGCAGCTATGCTGCAGAATCTCAATACTTTTGTGAATGTTATGAAGGGTAATGTTGAAGGAAAGGTACATGTATGCATCAAAGTATGATGCAACAAAAACATTGTTTTGATGAACTGGTAGCATGGCCTGAAAGTGAAACAAGAGACAAATTTCCATATCATTGCTGATGCCATTCAAAGTAAATTCTGTCCTTCATCATGAGCTTCACATGTGTGGTTAGGACAATTGTTGTGGTACGGTCCTTCAAATCATACTTGTATTAAGAAATTATGCAAAGTTAGTGTCATGATACATTTTATGTTCAAAATGATTATCATAAAACATATATACTGGGCTTATCATGAGTCGATCACTTAAGGAACATTGTGACCACAAAAATATTAAAACATTTACAAAAATCAATAAAAGTTTGCTGGAAAATTTTGTTGTATGTGTCCCTCATTGTGCTATAATTTGGTGTTGTTCGTATTGTGTAATTTGTAGAAAATAAATTTTGAAATGTAGTTGGCAGTACATGCAACAATGCTTATGAAGGAATCTTGAGTCAATCGCTACAAAAAACAAGCAAATAAAATGCTATAAATCACCTCATTTAAGAACAGTTATACAAATACAGGGCTGGAATTAAGGTTGGAGGAGGGCACGGCCATTTGGCCTTGGTCATTCATGAATTTTGGAGGGCACCAAGGCCATTGGGTAGGGCACCAAGGCCAAAAGTTTTTGTATGGCAGGGCACCGAGGCAAGAGATGAAATCAATTGATAACAGTACTAAGGTTTCACAGTATTTTCGTAAGTGGCCGGCATGTACCTGCACTGATACGGTACCATATCACCAATTATGAAGTACCGAAGTATGGCCGAGAACTGCACCCTACGGTACCCCGAAAATATTTTTTAAAAATACTACAATTGAATGAAATGATATACTGAAAAATAAATAGGCCTACTTTATCCATTAGATAACCTGCCTTGTGTTGTTTTATATTAAAACATAAACACAAATGTTCTTTTGATAATCATTTTCCACCATTTCAGTCACAAATTTTTCACCTGGGAAAAAGCAAGTTTTAACTGCTATCCTACATGGTTAATGAGTACACTTGTGATGTTTGTTTTAACTTGGAAGGAGAATAAAGTTTGCAAACAGCTTTGTGATTTATTTGTAACTCATCTAAACTTAAAACTACCATAGAACATATTATTAACCAATGAAGGATTACAACAATATATATAACAAATTACCTATGAAAACATAGGCCTACAGCTTTGTCATGATCTGACGTCATGTTTTGATGTTTATAAATAAGTGAAAAATGAAAATAACTGCATCACAATTGCCACAAACCATTAGCAATATCACGGCACCCTTAAGGACAGAGTTGGCGCTCTATTCCCTTCTACCATACCACCACAGTGGACACAGGTCGGGCCAAGTCCGGGGTAACGTATGGCGGGGCCACTCCATGAATGTTGCCAAAAAGGGTCCAAGGAACCATTAACTGACATCCATGTACCAATATTCCATTTTCAATAGTACATAGTCGGGCCGAAGCCAACAATCGGGAAAATGGCAGTGACAAGATAATGCTAACAATTCTTACATCTTTCTGTTCTTATTGTGAGTCATGTCTTCCCTTCTCTTATTTTTTATGTGTGCAAAAATCATGGAATTAATGATTTTTGTATGACGTATTTTATGTCTTCAAGTGTGTTATTCATTTAGAAAAATATGCTGGCTAGTACCAATAAGATGAGTAAAAATACTGCCGCCACACCCCTAGCCAATTTTATTTCTTCCCAGTTTAGACCGTCATTGTAACCAAAGTCTCTCACACAACTATAAACGGAAATACTTCGAAGCCTTTAGTGTTTCAATGTAGCTACTTGGCTATTTCACACCATCCTACCATGTATTACCTATAAATTGAAAGGGTGTAGGCTCACACCTGTTTGTTTTTTTAGTAATGTATACAGCGGTACGTAAAGCATGCACGCACTATATATCTCTACGTAAATATCAGATTCGATACTGTGCGCAAATCAATGGAGCTACTGTAGTATGGTTCCTTAGTTGACTACGTACATACGTACGTACCTTACATACAAGAGTATGAAATCTAGTATGTCAAACTTTCGTGCGCTCATGTAATGGGGGCTACTCAGTCACTGTCAAGTTGTGTAAATCATAAATGTACAAGGTACACTTTCACCACCACACAAATTAACGTGCATGTTTTACATATAAAAGGCCCCCACCATTGCTACTGCTGCATATTAGGTAACAACTGGAAATTAATCGGCACAAGCAGCAATTGCAAAAATACTGAACTTCCATTATCGTGTCCCATCCTGGACTAAGGTTTCACGGTACCGCAAAAATTTGGTACCGTCAATACCGCTACAAATGGTACCGGTAATACCGTAGTACCGGTACCAAAAGAGAAAATAGTCTGACTTTAAAAACAAGAAAATACCCGGAAAAACAACAGGTATTAATGTACGTGCCGTGTTCTGATCATCCCTGCCTTCCACTACACTGTTAATGAATTAAGTACACTCAACACATTGGTAAACAAAAAGTGAAACCCGCCGAAAGCCAGCGTCCAAAAAACACGGGGAGCGGAGTGCGATTTTGAACCCGAAAGTCCCAAAAGAACACTCAAAACTGTACTTACAGTTACGAAAATAATTTCTAAAAATGATGAAAATCGCCTTCGTAAATTATCACCTGAAGTTTTTAGGTGGAACTTTTCCAAATTATTCCCATAAAATATTGGTTCATCAAGCCTATTTCCGACCGCAATTATTACTATCAAAACATTTTTTGCAACATTTCATGTTTTGAGTTCAAGATGCCTAACAGTATGATAGCGCCGCAATCTAGCTAGCTTTTACCCGCGTAAATCATTTACTGATATAACACTCGTAGGATGGGGACTCCTATTTTCGTGCAGATAGGCCAGCTTCACGTAGAGGTAGGCCTAACGATATAGGTACGTTCTGTACGATCTTTGGGACTGCACGAAAATATGAGAACGCCGTACTACTGAGTGTCTCAAAAATCTAAATCGACTTAAGCAAGTCTGAATTCATGCGACCACGACGACAACGTTCAATGGGATTTTACTGTGTAGTTTGTCTCACATACAGTTAAGTCAATGGACAAGTCCCATTGACTCACTGTACAAACTGTTTAAAGAACGTTCTTCCGAAGATTTCTCTCACACACAGTTATGTCAATGGAGAAGTCCCATTATCTTACTGTGTTTGAAATCGTTGAAACAATGTTCATGTCAGAGCCAGCGATGCAATGATTCTTCGTAAGCTTACAACTAATTTCTTAATGATACGATGCCTTGTGTAAGCATAGGCAAAGTGAATGATACCAACTGCTATTAGTACATAATACAAATGTATGTGCTGATAACGAACGATCGTTCGAAAACTGCACACAATGTCGAAAGAAAGCAAGCCACAAGTTAGTGTGGGAAGTATTGGTTGGGCGAAATTTCCCGTTACACGTGGTAATTTACATACATAACAGTTAAAGGGCAATTTCCGAAATTACGAGGGGAAATTTGTGACAGAAATGATGCAAAATGGTTACAGAATGAACGTTTCATGGTTACATTTTTATATTTAAAGGAACACAAGGCAGTTATCATATGGATTATAGTATTTATATTTCAGTTATATTCCATTCAATTCCAGTATTTTTAGATTTTTGTTTTGACGTATTGTCGGGTACTGTTCTCCGCGGTACTCCGGTACCTTGTAATTGGTGGTACCGTACCGTATCGGTACCGGTACATACCGGTACTCACAAAAATACCGGTATACCGTGAAACGTTATCCTGGACATGTTCCTGCGATGTATGTCAACTTCTCTACGGAGCAGGTGTTATATAATGCAACCAATATCATTTTTGTGACACTCTTTAAATGTATTTTTTTAAAGCAACATCAAAGTTATTTTGCCTGATAAATGGGTCCAGCCTAGGCTAGTGGCCATGATCTAATATTTACTAGGTAGGCTAGGCCCTAATTATAATCAATCTTTTATCGACCAGATATAAACAAACAAAAAAAAAATGAAAAATGATCTGAGCTGAGTACAAGACTAACACTAGGCTAGGCCTAGGCCTAGGCTATTTACAAAGAGTTCCCAGTGGTCGAGTTGTCCAATGAGCCTAATTGTCTCTGGTGCCGAGTTGTCTTGAGGCTCTTCATGTATGTCTCAGTGGTTGCGAGCCCGTAAACCCCAATTAGAAAACTGTTCTATTGTAAGTTAGATAGCGCGATTCATACCGTGGGCTGGCTCTAACGTTACTACACTAGGTTATGCATGTGGTATAACATGGGGTCCGTTAGTTTCCGCCCTCGGTTGTTTCCGCCCGTTACTTTCCGCCCCTAAAAATTAAGGGCGGAAAGTAACGTTTAAAGGGCGGAAACATAAAGTGTAAAATTAATATGAACTTACAAGTGTTTCTATTTCTTTTTCAGTTTAGAGGACCAATTTCAAGGAGATGTGGAATCTTTATCGGGAATCTCGTTAGGAAGAGTGGATTGTGTACAGTATTACTCTGGAGTGGATAAAAGAACTGTAACGAGTATGCTACTCGGGCAAACGCTAGCTCTGCATGGCAGTACGTACAGACCAGTTATTGGGTGTATACACATAAAATGTATGATATAAACCATGAGGCGTTCATTGATCCATAAAGAGAACAATTAGGGTTGTATGAAATAGGTACTGACTGTGTTAAAAAAGAGGAAGGATAAAAAAGATGGGGATTAATGCCGATAGAAAGGATAGATGGAAATGGGATAGGGTGAAAGGCTTGTCACTGAAGGGAAGGGTGGGAAAGACGGATGGCCCTAAGAAAGAGAAGAGCCGCCGGGAAGACATGCATAAAGGCGCATAAGAAAGAATTGAAGTTGAGAGTTGTAACTCCTCGCCTGTTCCTACGGGGAGAAAAGAGGGTATGGGCAGGGCCTTGGGGGCAGTTCCCAAGTGCGCTCAACCATGTTTTTTCACAGATCATATTGTATATCCAATCATCTATATATTTTATGCAACATAACACAGTTTCACTTGTTCAAGGTAATAATTCTTCAATAGCGCCCCCACACCGATGTTTTCACATTTAAAGCTTGTCGTGTATGCTTTGCTGAACAACAGTACAACAACTTTTACCATCAATATCACAGCCATTACTTCATTATTTGGACCATATTCGACCTAACTTGTGTTTATTTGGTCTCCAATTCCCACAGGTATTCTCACTTCATTTCGTTACTTTCCGCCCCTCAAACCGGTATTTTCCGCCCTCAAAAATCAAGGGCGGAAAACAACATTTTGTAGGGGCGGAAACTACCGAGGGCGGAAACTAACTGAATTCGTATAACATTAGGCCTAACGTTAACGTTAGTTGCCTAGGCTATGCCGTTACTAAGTTGTTCACCTTGAACTTGGATGAAATCGCTGAAATGATTCACAATTGCACCACGTTTCCAGTTTCAGGCAGTATGTTTTGGATATCTGTTGAAATATTCTTCTCATTCCATTAATAATTCCATTTATTTTAACTTTACGAACAGCCGACTCATACATACAAAACCAAAACAGCAGGTTCCACGGTATACAGCTAGCTGTTGATTGAGCTCGTGAAGTGCTCTCGCCGAATTTTTTTCTGCAGTACTAATGCGGTACTAATAGTTCAAACCTTTGCCTGCTTCTTTGTTTTGCAGGAAAAAACATGTGCCTAGCAACCAGATGTGCCATGTGCAAAGACATGGACAGCTTCCTTGACAACTGTGCGTTTTGGGCCAAAAATTTGCACAAAAAACGTAAAAACACTTAGAAACCATCACTTTTTTCACACCAAAATAAATAACTTCTTCTGCCCTCAACTCAAAGGGCATGCTCTCAAACTCTGAAAGACATTGACCACAGATCAAGGGACAATATGTTGCTTTAAAGATATTTCAACCACCAGCTAGTGTGACAATATCTCAATACATGTTATGTATTGAGATAATAATGGGGAAAAAACCCACTGCATCTACTACGGAATTGGTATGTTTACTAAAATCAGAATACTCACTCTTTCAGGTCACTAGATTTAACTGGTGCTTTCTTTTGATGTTGACCATGGCTTCTGAAACCCATCTCATCAGTTGACCATTTTAGCAGGCGCTCAGAGAGCTCTCCCTTCTTTTTTGACATTTTGAAGTTGCAGAATCAGCAATACAAACTTGCTAGGAATGAACACAAGGAAAAAGCCTTTTAATATTACAGTTAAAATGTCAAAGTGTAAGTTTGCACAGATCTTGCTTCTTACAGTTTAAAGTGAAATAATGTGCAATTACTTTCCCATAAACTTTTGATGACCAAATTATGAAAAATCCATGTTTACACCCTTTTCCTTGCATACAAAAATGTAGGATTAAAATACCTGTGACTGCATTTAAAGGCAAATATTGTGTTTGTTTCACAGAAAATTTTCATATCTTTTAAACCGATATTTTCAGATACAGAATGATTGATAATTCAAAAAAGGCTCCATGGTAGCTTTCTTTTCAAGAAATAAGGTTCTCACAGAAAGAAATTTAATCGGCTCGATTTTAACAGTCGTTCGGTCGCCCGTGACGACCAAAAGTTGTGATGGACAAACAAAAAATTGCGGGTTGGTTGTCCATTGGACAACCAAAGTTCATGCAACAAGTGATCAGACTGTTTCTAGGGTTACTGCAAATTTCTGTGTGGACTACTAAATTTTCTTTTGGTCAACCAAAAAACTCAGACAGGTTGTGCAATGGACGACCTTAAAATTTTCTTAAAATCGAGGCCTGTCAATTACTTGTTTAGCTAAAGAATAATTTGTTGGCCCAAACTTTCAAATGATGCAATTTCTGTAACTCTTGTAATGCATTTTACTTTAACGAGATAAATGCAATATTGCTGGAGTTTTTTTGGTGAGACTAAATGGTGTCATATGTTTAAAGCTAGCCTATATTCTTTGTATGCCAGGTTGGTGCATTTTAAATGCAACAGTTCCTTTTAAAGGGAAACACTCACTGTGTTTGTTTCACAGAAAATTGTCATATTTTGTAAACCAATATTAATAGATACAGAATGATAGATAATTGGCAGTATTAAAGTTAGCCTTCTTTTCAAGACATAAGGCTCTCAATGGAAGTAATTAGGTTATTTGTTGCACAAAAGTAATTTGTTCAAACTTTCAAACTTTCAAAAATTCAAATGATGCAACATCGGTTACTCTTGTAATGCATAATACTTTGTGGAGATAAAGCTATTGCTAGAGTTAATTGGTGCGACTGAATGGTTTAATAGCGATTTAAAGGCATTTTCCAGTGGCGTTTCATTAGGATCCTGTGTGAAAGACAAAAATATTCCAGTTCATGCCCTTCAAACCCCGTAGCAATACTCTTTTCCTAACTCGAGATATCTAATGTTAAAGACTGCTTATTTTTGTCCAAAAGTACCTCTACTTCTCATCAAGGTCACAGAATGTTATGTAAAGTGGGCACACTGCCTCAGATTTCTTTGGTTTTTCTTTATAATTGAATGTCCTGTTGTCCTTGAAATTTGATACTACTGGAATGTTTGAATATCTTTCCATGTAGATTTAGCATGAATCTACAACATATATACACTGTAGGGCACAGTAAACGAAGTTGATAAATATTCTCTACAGCAGTGTCAATATCATAAAGAAATTCAAGGCTTTGTCAAATTAATGTGCCGTGATGACATCACAGTTTCCCATGATGCACTTCGTCTTGAGAAAAAAAAATGCATTTCTTTGAAAATGTATATCTTCCAAATGCTGTAAAGCTATTGAGATGCAGTTTTCACCTCCTAGATGAGAAAAATTTTCTGCATTTTTTAAAGGTATTGATTTTTGTCACTGGCAAATCCCTTTAAGGTATTTTCTCTGTATGCCATGTTGGTGAGTTTTAAACGCAATATTTCCCTTTAAAGAGTTTATAAAACAGTCTTTTCCATTCCCATTTACAAAGAAAAATGAAAATCCCAAGAATGACAGCTTAACTTCTTCCACAAAACACTTGACATGCACACAATGTTTGCTTAAAATGCTGATTTTTTTAAAAATATTTATGGATCAAATCACAAAACAACAGTTGATAAATCAATCACAAAGGGGTTTGAGAGGTGGCAGGTCCTTGCCATATGAATACATTGTAATCACCCACATGACAAGCATGAAATCCTTCACAGTTATCCTACTTGAGATATCAAGTTAATAAGGTCAAGAGCTTTTGAAAACTTGTGACCCAAAATGACCTACATGCTAAAAATGAACAATCCACAGGTCAAGTATGTGATCCCTCACAGTTATCCTCCTTAAAATATCATGTTTACTAGGGTAAAATTGACCTTTTGTGACTTCAAATGACCTTTGACATGCACGAAAAATAGTAGGGATCATCTGCTCAATACAAACAATCCACATGTCAAGCATGAGATCCCTCACAGTTACAGTATCCTTCTTGAGATAACATTTTTACAAGGTTTTGACCTTTTGGCCTCTGTCTGGTGACCCCAAATGACCTTTGATCTCCACCAAAAACAATAGAGATGATCTACTCAATATGGGAAATACACAAGCTAAGTATGAGATCCCTCACAGTTACCCTTCTAGAGATATCATGTTAACAAGGTTTTGACTTCCTGACCTCTAGTGACCCCGACCTGCACCAAAAATTATAGGGGTCATCTACTCAATATGGGCAATCAACATGCTAAGTATGAGATCCCTCACGGTTACCCAAGTCTTGAGATAAAGTGTTTACAATGTTAAGACCTTTTGATTTCTGGTGACCCCAAATGACCTTTGACCTACACCAACCATTATAGGAATCATCTAGTCAATATGGGCAATCCACATTTCAAGTATGAGATCCTTTACAGTTACCCTTCTGGAGATATCGTGTTTACAAGGTTTTGACGTTTTGACCAGTGATGACCCCAAATGACCTTTGACCTGCACCAAAAATGAGAGTAATCACTTAATAAATGGGAATCCACATGCAATGTATGAGATCCCTCACAGTTACCCTTCTTGAGATATCATGTTTACATGATTGGCATTTTGACCTCTGATGACCCAAATGACCTTTGACCTCCACCAATATAATAGGAATCATCTACTCAATATGGGCACTCCACATGCTATACATGTATGAGATCCCTCACAGTTATCCTTCCGGAGATGTAGTGCTTACGAGGATTTAACTGTTTGACCTCTGGTGGCTCCAAATGACCTTTGACCTCCAACAAAAACAATACAGATTATCTATTCAATAAGGGCAATCTACATGCTAAGTATGAGATCCCTCACAGTTACCCTTCTTGACACAGGGTTTCCCCTGGCATTCTTTTTGTGAGGCGGCCACCTCACAGTTTTTGGCCAATGCCACCTCACAGAAATTTGCTATAATTGCCACCTGTAGTGTACCACACCAATAGGAGTTTCAATAGCTCTCCGTCACTGTTGGTGCCAAAGCTGGCACCATAATACCTCCATGGACTATTACCACCCCACACTCTTCAAAACCCAGGGGAAACCCTGTGAGATATCGTGTTTACAAGGTTTTGACTTTTTGACCACTGGTGACCCCTAATGACCTTTGACCTCCACCAAAAACGATAGGGATCATCTACTCAATTTTGGGCAATGGACATGGTTGACTTTCACAATATTTCCAGAAAAGACGATCTATACAACTGGACCTCTAATAATCGAAATTCAATTATAATTGGTTTTTCCCCCACTTACTTTACTTGCTTATAAAAGTAACCCATTGTGCCGACTGCAGCTTCCCCAAACAGTGTGTACTGTATGTGACCTGTACATGAGCACCAAAGCAGGGCCAGTCTAGCCATGCAAGCTGTCACAAATACATTATGTTCTTTAGTTCAATATGATTTTTTATGGCATTAAATGTTCCCCAAATTTGCTTGAGCTCCCATGATTTTTTCAATTATTTCACGATTACTTCGATTTTTATGATTATTTCGATTTTTCAATTTTCTTCTCATGCAATAATCATACCTAATCAAAACCAGTTAAAACCAGTATCGATATAATAATCGGTTAACCGTGAAAGCCTAGGACATCGTAAGTATGACATCCCTCACATTTATCCTTCTAGAGATATCGTGTTTACAACCAATTTCCAGGGTATTTACCGTCTGACCTCTTGTGACCCCAAATGACCTTTGACCTTCTCCAAAAGAATAGGGATCATCTACTTAATGTGGGCAGCCTACCTGCTAAGTATGAGATCCTTCAGAGTTACCCTTCTTGAGATATCATGTTTACAAGGTTTTGACCTTTTGACCTCCTGTGACCCCAAATGACCTTTGACCCCCACCAAAAACAATAGGATCATCTACTCAATATGGGCAATCTACATGCCAATTATGAGATCCTTCAGAGTACCCTTCTTGAGATATCATGTTTACAAGCAAAAGCACCACATACACACACACACACGACATCACCATCTCACAGATTCCTTCAGCCTTTGGCAAGGAATCAAAAAGGCACATTTTTAGGGTTTAATTATCTTTTTCCAAATGTTGAAGCTTGACTGACTTTAAATAAAAGGTTAAATATTATTTAATTGCTCACCATTATCACATCCAAAAATCATTTTTCTGTGACATTTCTGTCCTGCTACTTTCTAAATTTCATCTAGTGATGTTTGGTCACAGACCCTCAAATACAAGATGAGCTTATAAATGTTAAAAAAAAAAAGTGTGGTTGTAGACACTTGACAAAGTGAACTAAAATGTCAGCTAAAGCAATCTGACCACCTCTGAAGTTCAGTTTTGACTTTCAGTGTGACAGGTTTTGAATCATGCCCTGTAGGATTTGCTCAAGTACGAGCCAATGTAATCAAAAAAACATAAGTTTTTAGTTTCTCGGTCATATCAAATATAGTTTTGCTTCGACTTGTGAATAACAAACAGAAATTTGTAAGAGGTGTTCAATCTTAGAACTCGTTCGAACTTCAAACCACCAACTTTTCAATGCGTCGCCCTAATGGGACAATATTTTCATGCACATAACCAGAATTTCTAAAAGACAGGTTCACTAGGCTGGACAACGGAGCTGGAAGAGGAATAACATCTAACAGTTGAACACACACATCAGCAAAAGAAAGGAGGAGGGAGAAAGGGTGGCACCAAAATTTGACCAATGCTGAGCAGCATGATACCCAAAGAGGGCCAGGGAAGGGAAGGGAAAGGAATGAGAAGAACAACATATCAAGAGCGAGGTCTTCCAAAGCATGCTGTTCAAATTTTGGGAGATCGGGTAAAGTATATATAGAGCAGAAAGTAAAGCCCCGAAACAGAAGAAAGCAACAGAATCACGTCTCTCATTTCTGCTTTTACATTTACCCACTTTAGCCTGTTTTACATGTTACTGTCTTATTATATTCAAACAGGTAGCATAGAGATATTTCAAATAAATGTTCGTAATTATTTTGAAGGCAAAAAATTCTTTACGTGTTTTGTCCCTTAAACATAAACTTATTTAAGTACAGTACTTATAATGTAGGTCTACCACAATCATTTATTTTCCCAGTGTAGGTTGTGTTCTGCATATTATGTACAGCTGCCACTGGTGTATCCTGACTTTATGCCCATAATGATACAAACCGGTGTCAAAATGCATTACAAAATGCCATTACAACAATCAACCGTCGAGGTCACAGAAGCGTCAAGTGCCCAACTGCGCAAAGTTCTAGCTAACAATAGAAAGTGACCCAAAACAAATTCCTTTCCCTATCTTCCGGACTTGTAGTGTGAGTACACTGTCATGAATACGAGTACAAGTGGAGTGTCTATCACTTTATGAGTACGCGTACACCGTGAATATGTTGTACGAACATGCCACAAGTCCTCTATCTCCTAGATAGAAGACTTGTAGTGAGTACTATGTACTCACAGTTTTGCGCAACTGCTTGTAATCATATATTATTATCTCCCAAGCTACTACAAGATGGAAACAGGTTAGACAAGGTTGCCAAAATAATGTCAACTATGCTCAATCCAATCCCCTTGCAAAGACAAAAGTACAGTGTACTTTATTTTGCATATTTTTTGAAATATTTTTGACCTTTGCCAAGGTTCCATAAAACATGAACACATCTCGCTTTTTTTATTTAAAAAAAAAAAAAAAAATGAAAATTTGGAGCATAAAAACACCTGATAAAATGAAAGAGATTGCACCATTTTGCATCTCAACTCCTTTTGCAAAGCACCCCAACCCAAGGCCAGCGGATCGTCAGTGCCAGCTACGACGTACAATTGGCAATTTCAGCAACTTAGCATTAAACTTCAGCATAGAAATTTCAAACTTTCCAGTATGGCGTCTATCATCAAAAAGTTGTTTGTAACCTTTATTTACTCAGCTCTGACAACTTAACAAATACAGTAACTGGCTTTTGTTTGGTCAAATTTGTTTGTATAATATTACATGTGAGCATGATTTATGCCTATTTGCTGTATTACTAGGTTTGCTAAACAATTGTTGCTTTCTCTGTCAATTTGTACGTAGCCTAGATGGATTGCCGGGCTACATTTAGCCTGTAGAACAGGCAAGATGGGCTACATCATTAGTATGACCGCGTGGCATGTTTCTCATGCCGAAGGCATGAGACTTGGTATGTCTGACCATTATCCAAAAGAAGAACAGCCTAGCCTAGGGCTGAGTTGCAGCCATTCGGCTAATAAGTAATATTATGCCTAACGTTAGGCCTAAGGTACCTGGTCGTTTCACCCCCTTGCCAGTTTGCAGGCTTCGACAAATCCCCCGCACGACAGTCCGGGACAAGTAAAAACTTACTAGGGCAAGTGCATTGTTCAATATCATAGCTTGCCGGGCAAGTACCCTTGTGAAGTTTCCTCCACAAATGAGTTTAAAGGCATATTAAAAGTGGACAAGTAGACTAAGAGAACAGCCACCCTGATGGACAAGTAATGAAAAAAGAATTTGTCGAAGCCTGCAGTTCGACCCAACCAGTTCGCTCTAGTCGTTTTGCCACTCTGCCAGTTCGCCCGATAGTGGAAGTCGTTTCACCCCAAGTACCAACAGTACCAGTTCACCCCCTCGATTTTACTAACTTGAACACTAGATGCTATTGCTTACAGCCTACTAGTCTGCATTGTCAGAGCGTGCTACCAGTTGTAAAAAGAATGTGACTCCAAAAAAGAGACGTGATGCACAAGAAATGAAAATAAATAGGCCCAGTGTTCTTTAAAGAAAATATGAATGCAAACAACAACAAAAAAAAATTGGTTTTCCCAAAAAAAAACAAAAACAAAAACAAAAAGATGCCAGAAATTAAAGAGATGAGGGGAAATGTGACTCCAGAAAAGAGAGTTGCTGCACAAACAGGGTTCGAATTACTTTTTTTTTCTACATGCACTGGTGCATGTAGGTCAAAACTACAGTGTACATGCACAGTAAAATTTCAACATGCACCAATTAATCTTAAAATCAGAAATACCAGAAAAAGTTGGGAGGCATGGTTCACGATTTGATAGTATTTCAATCGTGTTGTCAAGGAAAAATCAAGTTGATGCATAAACTTTTATCCAAACGCGATCAAAAATTGGACATGTGTGATGTGATGCTATACACACCTCCACACTGCCTTAGCAGTATGAACATATGACATGCAGGTTTCACAACAACAGTGTATTGGCGATTTGCAAAGGTATATCCAGTGCAAGGTAACATGTAAGCACATAATTATCGCCCCGCAAGTGAAATTCACATGTACACGTTTTTACTCCTTTCTTACGTGACATGTTTCACAAGACCCGTACCAGGTGGTTTCTTTTTCCCACATTGGAGGGTACTACTTTTCAGTTGTCGGCTTTCCCATTGAATAGTATAGCCTAGGCCTAAGGCCCCTCGTCCTGATATCATGACGAGGGTTGAACTATCCAATGGGAGGCCTGGATTTTGTTTTGCACTGAACGCGACAGTGCGGAAACCACATTTCTGTGGAGAAATGTTTCTTTTTGGAAGACATTTTTTGATCCAAATGAATCATCATAGGCTACTACTCAAGTGATTGAGTGATTGAGATTGTTTGTTTAAATGGTCGGAGGACTGGCAAATGTCATTTAATGCTGGGAAGTGTAAGTGCCTTCATACTGGTTATGACAATAGAAAGGCTAGCTATTTTATTGGTGGTGAGGAAATTGAAAGTACAGTACTTCATCTGAAAGAGATTTAGGCGTAATTGTTGATGATTCCCTGAGTTCAAGTAAGCAATGTGCTAAGGCTGTGGCATCAGCAAATAAGGTTCTTGGTATCATTAATAGAACATATTCTTGTAAAAGTAAAGACAATATATTGAGATTGTACAAGTCCTTAGTCAGGCCTCATTTGGAATACTGCTGTCAAGTTTGGCGTCCCTATCACCAGAAAGATGTTAATAATATTGAGAAGGTGCAGAGGCGAGTTACAAGGATGATACCTGAAATTTCTCATTTAAGTTATGAGGACAGGCTTTTTGAAACTAATCTTTTGTCCTTGGAAATGCATAGATTTCGTGCAGATCTCATTGAGGTTTTTAAGATTGTCAATGGATTAGAGAAAATTGATGCTTGTAGTTTTTTTGAACAACACTCTGATTGTCGTACTCGTGGGCATCCTTTCAGGTTTTATAAACCCAACTGTATGTAGGTTGGACATTAGGAAGTACTCATTAAGTCAACGTGTCATTTCTGAGTGGAATAACCTGCCTCTTGAAGCTGTCACTGCTGAAGGTGTTAAAAGTTTTAAAAACAAAATTGATCCAATTTTGAAGAAAAGACTGGGGCTTTATATAAGCCAAAAGCGGCTGCCTGCCCCAGTGTTCAAGATTCCATCAGCCTCATTTGCCGATGGAAATCGGTGAGTTAATCGGTGAGTTAATCGGTGAGTAAGTGATTGGAACATGCGATTTGAACATTCGTATGTATTGATAAGAGGTAAGGTGGATATTAAGACAAAAATCGTGATTCAGTTAGGCGAAGTTGGTACCAAAAGGCTGTGAAGTGCGCTACCTTTCCATATAGGGCCTGGGCTAGGCCTAACAGTTAGGCCTAGGGTCACTTTGGGTATTCTCGGACGTCAGGTGTTCTCGGACAGACGTAGATAATCTAGTCACTGAATAACAGTGTGTGAATGTTTTTTACTCACCAGGCAGTTGTTTCAAAGGTATGTGTATGAAGTGTACACAGTTTCATTTGTAGCACAAGAAACCTTCTAATCGTTGAGGAAATGGTATCAAGTGCAGCAATAATTTTCAGTTTGAAAATTCCTTGGCACATTTCCAAGTGTGCAAAACCTTGAAAATTTTTATGGCGTGCTGTAAATGTTTGTAGACAAATTCATGTTATAAGAAATAAAGTAATTTTGATTGCTAGGCCTACACTGTTCGTAAAAATGTTAGTATGCACCAGACTGTGCTGTACACCTTCATGTAGTGTAACAGAGCAATTCAAGTAGTGCTGTCTTAGTGGGTATTTACGGACTTACACAAACCTGCATACATGTCCACACTAATATGGATGCATACGCATGCCTATGTATGTAGGCCTATGCATAGTGGAAAAGAATGACGAGACCAAATGGTTATTAAGAAAACTTAACTAAATTTGTTTGGATAAAATTTTGTGTTAAGATGTTGAAAAAGAATTATAGGCATAAGTTCTCTTTTATTTGATTTGTATTTTTTCATCTTTAGTCCTAATAATATTGAAATAGGAAAGCGTCAGAGAATACCCAACTGTGTCCGACAATACCCAACATACACGTAACATTTTCAAAGTGCTGTGTTATGTCTGTATACGTATGCGTAGATTCAGTACATATCCAGGGCACATGAGTATAGTTGTGGCTGTTGATATATCAGGTAAGCATCAGTGTTATGCCACTGTATTGAAAGATATAGTGAAATATAAACCGTGAACTGTCCGACAATACCCAAACCTACCCTAGCCTATGTAGTATTTACTAGCCTATATAACACTAGGACTGCCTATGGCTATGCCAATCTCAACCCTGAAGTGAATAGACACCTACTAATCCTATTCACTTAACATAACATAACATAACAGGTTAAAGGGCAAAGGAGGGCTAAGGCCCCATAAGATGCCCTGAAGTCCATACAACCTTAACTGAAAACAAAGAACCAACCAACACCAAACGAGCCCAGCACAATTAGATTCTACCACACTTATGGAAGAAGTTGTCAATGTTAACCTTAAAACAGTGCACAGATGTGGAGTTAACTACCCACTCAGGCAGACTATTCCACTCGTTAACAACTCTATGAGAAAAGCTGAACTTCCTAATGTCGAGCCTTGCAAAATTCTTAACTAGCTTCTTACAATGGCCTCGAACCCGATCGAGAATTACATTGAACCTTTAAATAATTGCAAGAGGACAAAGGATTCTTTTCAGAGAGAAATTTGTACACCTGAAGCATGTCCCCCCTAATCCTTCTCAACTCCAGGGTGGTAAGCCCAAGATGCTTAAGTCTAACATGATAAGGTAGGTGTCTCACCTCGGGTATAAGGCGAGTGGCTCTCCTCTGAACTTGTTCTAAAAGAAGCTTGTCCTTTTCATAGAAGGGACTCCAAGACTGGGCTGCATAGTCGAGGTGGGGTCTTACCAACTGCTTATACAGATTTAGTACAATTTCTTTACTAAAACTACTGAAATTCCTCTTGATCAATCCAAGCACCCTATTAGCCCTAGCAGCAGCAGCTGCACAGTGTCTAGATGGCTTTAAATCACCTGTAATAACTACACCCAGATCCTTCTCAAAAGTCACATCACTCAGAATACTACCATTCATGTTATAATCATAGCTGAAATTTTTAGGACCAAAGTGAAGGACTTTGCACTTATCTGCATTAAAAGACATTTGCCAAGTCTGAGACCATGAAAATAACCTATCCAAGTCTTTTTGCAGTAATGAGGCATCATCCTTATCACTAACCTTCCTATAGAGCTTAGTATCATCAGCGAACTTACTAATACTAGATGTGAGAGAGCTATCAATATCATTGATGAAAATTAAGAAAAGAAGCGGGCCAAGAACAGAACCCTGTGGAACTCCACTTGTAACTTCTTTCCAAGAAGAGAAATTACCATTAACAACAACTCTCTGAGATCTACCATTGAGCCATGAATTTATCCAGTCAGCACAACTGCCCTTGATGCCTAACCTATGCAGTTTAACCATAAGTCTACCTAATGGAACTTTATCAAAGGCTTTTGAAAAATCAAGGTAAATGACATCAACACTGTGACCACAGTCAAGAGATAAGGAAACATCCTCAAGAAAGCTTAGTAAATTAGTAACACATGATCTACTCGGTAAAAAACCATGCTGTGCAGTGTTTCCACCAGGGTTGAAAATCTGGGGGGGAATGTCCCCCCTTTCAATATTTGGTGGGGGGGATTTGACAAAATAGGGGGGGATTTCCAAAAAGCAAGCATCGACTAATTATCAAAACTCGTAAATTTTCTTTGTCTTAGAAGGTTCACCGAGTCCAGTAATACATCTCAAATGATCTCACCAATGAATGAAGCAAGACTATTGGCACTTCCAAGTTCCAAGGAGAGCCAGAACGTCATCAACAAGCTTGTGCATAGTGCATTGCACAGTTTGCAGTATACCATTGCATACATTCCATACAATTTATCACTGTGGTTGACTACATCGGTACAATCCTTTTCACACTTCCTGATTCTCAGTTTCTCACCATTTGAGATTCTTCCTGATGAAGTTATAGCAATTGTATTCATTGAAAATATATACAAAGAAAACCAAAATAAATATTGTTGTAGTTATTTATTTTACATTTGGCTAAAATGAACCCAATCCTGAAAGACCTGAATAACATGGAAAATCTAAAAATTATGAAGGCAAGGTGAGTATACTATACTGAAATAGTTTGGTATTGGGCACAAGAAAATAACCCAATCCTCAAAGATCTGAATGATTGAATCCTGAATGTATAAAATTAATTTATCAAGGCAAGGTAAATTTGTGCTGTAAGTTGTGAATACATCCAAAAAGTTTTCTTTATAAATATCTTGTTTTGTTAGGATGAATAAGACAAGGTATAATGGCAGGCAAGGTAAAACAGAAGTAATAACTTTTAACATGTGAAAGTGATGGTTGGCATAACAGTTGACTTTTGCTAAAACACATTACATCATGTATCATACAACCTAGTGAATCTACTTGTTTGAACTTTGAAAGTTTGAAGTCAGAAAGAAAAATTCAGGAGCATTGACAAATGACAACTGACAATTTCACAAGACTGACTGACTATACATTTAGTGGGACACAGATGATTTACTAATCAGTCCAGTGCTCCAGTCACTCCACTTGGCAGTGTGATCATGTGGCCTGGCCTCCCTGCACGAGGCACAAAACATTTGTTCATTCTCAAATCGAAGCCACGGCCAATGTGTCAGCCACTTCTCCTGAAATTTATTCACTTTCTTTCTTTTGGGTTGTTGGCTTTGCTGCGGCTCCGAAACCTCCGATACGCCGGCACCGATAGCACTGGTATCAGTTCCGCTACATGACACATGAACGCTAACGTTAGGCTCTGTCAAGCTTGGCGGCCTACTCGTAGTCGAACCTGAACTCGAAGGAACATCGGTATCATTGGTTTCTTCTTCTGCTGATTCTTTGTCAGTGGTTTTATTTCGTTTAAAGAAGGAATACAAATCCTTCGCAGCCATGACGCGGTTGACAAAAGTAGTTTTAATTAACGTTGGGACAGTAGTAGCGCGATCGATCGAAAGGAACACAACAGTCAACACAATACACAGTAGGTACAGATGATACACAGTGGTGCACATTGCACAAACATCTGGTCTGTTTACATTCAATGTTTTTTACGTATCGCCTTCAGCGTGTGTCTGCAGGCTAGTAGTAGTAACCACGTGTGGCACTGTGGCCCAATCATATTGCGACTTAGATGACAACATCGTAGTGGCATATATCGAGCTTTGTCATTCGTCGGATTGTGCATGATTTTGGTGTGTCAACCAATCAAGTCATTTCAGGCCAATTGCCGATTTTTTTTCTGCGTTGCAGACAAGTCCAATAAAGAAAAACTATTGGAAACATTACTGTACGTAATTCTCTATGATGTAAAAAGACTGCGGGAATTTCCCGCAGATAAATATTTTAACTGCGGGATTTCAAACGTCACAGCGCGAATCGCGCAGGTTAGTGGAAACACTGATGCTGTGACAGATTGAGTAACCCATTATCTAAAAGATATTTAAGCAAACAATCCTTGATTACAGATTCCATAACTTTGCACACAACACTGGTTAAACTGACCGGCCTATAATTGCAAGGCAAGCTCCGATCCCCCTTTTTGAAAATTGGAGTAACATTAGCAATCCGCCAGTCAGCAGGTACAAAGTTTGAATCCAGAAACTTCTGAAAAATAATGCAAAGAGGAACTGACAAAATCTCGGAGCATTCATGGAGAATGGCAGGATGGATCCCATCAGGCCCAGGGGCCTTACTAGCTTTTAAACTCTTCAACTTATTACAAACCAACTCTTCAGAGAAGACAACATCACTAACTAAAGAAGAATTATCAGAATCCCTACAAGTCCCCAGAACAGATGATTCCTTGGTAAAAACAGATACGAAATAATCATTTAACAAATTAGCCATATCCTGATGATCAGTAACTAGTGTGCCTTCATTACCTTGGAGAGGCCCAACACCCTCCTTAACCTTCTGCTTAGACCTGACATAGGCATGAAAAGATTTTGGATTTACCTTAACCTCCTTGGCCAATTGCTTTTCAAACTTAGCTTTAGTGTCAATAACCAAATTTTTAAATAAGAGTTCCTGCTTCTTGTACACTGCAAAGTCATCAGAATTCTTACTGACCCTATATCGACGCCAGCACTTACGTTTCTTCCTGGCTGCTCTAAGTACCTCTCTAGACATCCAGATTGGCCTATTTTTAACCACAGCTTTCTTGAGTGGGATACACAACTTTGCAGTGTCAGTAACTATATTACGAAAGACACTCCATGCTTCAGCAGGACCTAGCCTAAGTGAGACAAACGTGCAACCCAATCTATGGTAAGAAGCTCTTTAGCATGAGTAAAGTTAGCCTTGCTGAAATCTAAAACAGTTTTGTCACTACCTTGAAGTTTGCTGAAACAAAGTAACTCAAAACTTATGAGGTCATGGTCACTAGATCCTATCTTACCACCACTAGCTACATTTCTAACCATGTTTTCATCAGTACTTAGTACCAAATCCAGACAATTGTCTTCAGGAGTGGGAAACAGAACATGCTGGGTAAAGAAACCATCAGAAACTGCCTCGAGAAAATCCCTCCCATGTGACCCACTGGTACATGAATGCCAATCAATATCAGGAAAGTTGGCTATTCATCTCTCTTCACCTTAGTTTGAGGTAGCCTTACAATGAGTTACATGAAGTAGCCTAGGCCTATCTCCTAAAACAGGCCTAAGCATTACCCTACCGTTGACCTGGGGTAATGTGAGCTCAAACCGCTAGCCTAATGTTAGTAATAAGTTAGGCCTAACGTTGTTAGTACATATTACCAGGGAGCTGCCACGGACTCCCTGGTATTTCAAATCGAAAAGAGGATTAGATAGGCTTAGGCCTAAACAAGTTCTGAATCTACTCACAACAGAACTCAGATTTTAACACTTAAAATCTTGACCCACGGACCAAGAACTAGCCTGCTAAAGCATTTTCGGATGCAAAATTAACAAGTATGGTCCGCAACTCCAATGTCCAAACTTTCAAACCTTGTTTACATTTCGCGGCGGTGTCAAAATGGTTGGCACTATTGCAGAATGCAAATATCAGCTAGCTGTAGACCATAGTGTCAAATACATAGTCTTCAGTGTCAGGGTAAACTCAACGTAATCAGGGCTACCCTGATATAGTAACCTTTATAGAAGGTAGCCATGGAGGGACCGGATTTCGTTCACCCTAACATTTAAGTGCCTTCCAAGTTGGAAGGCACTTAAATGTTAGGGTGAACGAAATCCGGTCACAGGAAATTGAATTGTCAGAAGTGGTTGGTTGAATTCCAGTCACCAGTCACGCAGGTAGTCCGCACATGTCGCTAGCCTACCGTCAAGTTTTAAGCCGCCGTCACACTACAACGAAATCGGATCGGATTCCGATCCGATTTTTGTGAGTTTTTATTAAAATCTTCTCCATCTCTGGTCAGAAAGAGCCCAAAATTTGCCAACCAGTGTAAATATATGATAATGCATCAAAGGTATATGAAAATAAAAGACCCCACCTCGACTATGCAGCCCAGGCTTGGAGTCCCTTCTATGAAAAGGACAAGCTTCTTTTAGAGCAAGTTCAGAGGAGAGCCACTCGCCTTATACCCGAGGTGAGACACCTACCTTATCATGTTAGGCTTAAGCATCTTGGGCTTACCACCCTGGAGTTGAGAAGGATTAGGGGGGACATGCTTCAGGTGTACAAATTTCTCTCTGAAAAGAATCCTTTGTCCTCTTGCAATTATTTAAAGGTTCAATGTAATTCTCGATCGGGTTCGAGGCCATTGTAAGAAGCTAGTTAAGAATTTTGCAAGGCTCGACATTAGGAAGTTCAGCTTTTCTCATAGAGTTGTTAACGAGTGGAATAGTCTGCCTGAGTGGGTAGTTAACTCCACATCTGTGCACTGTTTTAAGGTTAACATTGACAACTTCTTCCATAAGTGTGGTAGAATCTAATTGTGCTGGGCTCGTTTGGTGTTGGTTGGTTCTTTGTTTTCAGTTAAGGTTGTATGGACTTCAGGGCATCTTATGGGGCCTTAGCCCTCCTTTGCCCTTTAACCTGTTATGTTATGTTAAAATGTTAACTGATTTTTTCGTGACGTCACACCGACAAACAGCTTTTATCGGACACGCGTGGTCCGATAAAAGCTGTCTGTCGATGTGACGTCATGAAATCATTCGTATAAATTTAATTTTCGTAGTCCTGCGATAAAAATCATATAATTACAGAGGTTGGCAAATCTGGGGTTCTTTCCGACCCGAAATGGAGAAGATTTTAATAAAAACTCACAAAAATCGGATCGGGATCCGATCCGAATTCGTTGTAGTGTGACCGCGGCTTAAGCCGGCCATCCGTAGTAAGTTGTCCACTAATTTCAATCCACAATCCATCAGAGAACTTCCTGTGCAGCTATCTTGAGATCAATGATAAATTCCATGACCTTCTCAACAGCTCCTAACAAGGGCATGACTGTTTGATTAACAGAGCAAGTTTGTGTACAAAAGTGATTAACGGCTGCAAGTGTGGAGATAAGGTTCACCGAGAAAAGGCCTTTTTGTAGGGGGATTTTGGCCAAAATCTCATATTCTAACAGCGTGAATTCGTTCACTGTAATTGCGTTGGGCATTATGGAACATCGTTCCTTTGCAAAACCACAAACTCAGGCCCGTATCCATGGGGGGTTCAGCACGGGGGGTACGTCCGAACCCCCAGCACGACCGTGGAGTTCGCCCCGGACAGTATGAGTTCCGCCCGAAGCGAGGCCCGAAAAAAAGGTCCTCACTCCGTCGGGGACACAAATAGGCCTTTGAAAGGGTCAAAAACAAAAACCAAAAAAAAAAAAGAAAGGTCTCCAGTTATTGGACATACCAAATACCAGCCGAAGGGCAATATACCGCGCGCCCAGCTGCGCTGGGAAAATTTTTTGTTCTGCTTAGCGTAAAATCGAACCGGCTCCCCACTGAAAAAGCTGCATACGGGCCTGAAAATGGATTTTAAAACTTAGAGTCAGCTTCCAACTTCTCAATTCAAAGGAGAAAAAGTTTCAGGCTTCTACTTTGGACTTTTCAGGGCCGTGAACTACTGACAACATGATGGTAATTTAGGCTACTAGCTGTGGTTGAAATGATATCATAGAATAGGGGAAATTTCCGTATGCCTCTGACTCATTGTGCCCGTGTCGAATTTTATGTTGCATGTTTTAACGTTTTGAACGTTTTAGCGTGTCTCCAGTTGGCATGCGTGTTGTTGTGAACCGAATGAGTGATTCTTAACAAAAATATCAAGTGAACGAATTTCGGGATACTGCGAAATTCGGTCCCCTAACGCAATGCTCTAACGAAAAGTAGATACGCCACCCGACGGTAGATAAAAGATCAAAAAATAGGGGGCGCTCCACCATTACATAAAACTGCACTTCGGCCAGAAGGTGAACCCTCTACAAGTAGTCCCTATAAATTTTGTTTGGGTTGATTTTTGACCCTGTTATGAGAGAGCAGTGAATCCTTTGTTGAATGTATTTGGTAGTGATTGAGTTGGAGATTATGCTGTTCAAAAATGGGAGAAATTGGCTCCACCTGAACCGATTGCGCGGCTTTGGAAAGACAGCGGCCCTGTCTCACGTATTGGTGAGTGACATGGGGCGGATCACTTGTGTTGTATACATACGCCTGTAGCTCAAAAAGTCAATGGTCATACTACGGGAATTTTTAAGTGCCAGTAACAACAAACAAGGGTGCTTTGCATTCATGGGTCAAAAGCTAGCTAGCGTTGAAAACTTCGACAACGAATGAGAGACGGAGTAAGAAGGTCTGTATAGTGTGTAAGTCAATAGCAACAATTAATGGTGGAGCGCCCCTTATAAGCATAAATTTCAAACTTAAAATGAGGCGTTGATTCCCCATGGGAGCCAAAATATCAAAAGAGCCAAAAGAAGTTTTCAACGGGCGCAAACTACCCCTCATATGAAAGCTCACGAGTACGCCTTTCACAATGATTGGAAGTTTATGTGCCAGGACCGTTGAGATTTTGAGCTAGAAGAGCTTGTATAATTGGGTGCATGATGTTTTTCTTTTTTCATTTACTTCATTCAAAATGTCATTTTAGGCTACATCGCGAAAGGATAAACTGCAAAAAGGTGCCTGAAATACCTTCAACTTTCTTCATTTTTGCCTGATGAGTACTTCAACTCCTTTACTATCGCATACACATTACAAATTGAACACATCAGTTCAGCAACATAGTCTATACCGTCCCCCTCCCCCAAATTTTTTCCAAGGTGTTAAATTCGTAGGGTAATATACTCCACGGGGATTCCCCTTGAATGAGTGGCGTGAGACTTGGTCAAGTTTAAGGGAAGCGCTGTGCTTTCCTTTGACAAACACCATCAAACAAGGACAATGGTCACCTATTGTTGGCAGATGCTTACACCTACCCCCTAAGAGGCTTAATCCATAGTTGCAACAGAAGAAAAAGTATTTTGAAGTCGGGATTTCATGAATATTCATCCCAAACTCGAATTTAACTAGAAACAAGAGTTGCTTTGGGAAGGTAGGCAAATTCGGTATCAATAAAGACAGGTCCCTGTCTTTATTGATACCTTTCCTATCGAATGCTAGTTACATGAAATATGGAATCGGTTTCATCTCATAATGGGAAAATCTTCATAAAACTTTCACCAATTGCAACCGAAAAAAGACGCTTTGTGGAAGGGGGTAGGCTTACACGACTTGATAATATAGGCACGTGCGACAGCGTAAAGTGATCTGATTAGGAAATTTATAGTAAGATAGCATTAACAAAACGAAGCCAAATAAGAAAAAGAAAAAATGGGAACGCAGAGGAGTCGATAAAAGCTAGAAACAGGAAGATATGAAACAGAAAGTAACTGAAAACTCGACAGTTCCACAAAATACAGCAAAACGAGAAATGACTCCCCGAGGACTCGAACTCACCTCCTTGATGGTCGAAGTCGAGCGCCTTACCAACTGGTCAACGACATGCTGCGAATGAGAAGCAATATAATTAATAGAAGTACGACATCAAGCTGTGTGACATACAAGTGGAAGGGCCCCATCCTTTCACCCGCATCCTCAAGTATTAGTACCGTACTCCAAATTGCTGGAAACACACCCAAATGATGCTGTTTCAATACGCTTGAATACATTTTCCCGTTAACGTTTATAGCATGAATAGTCTGTAAATGTTCCATAGTTTGCCCTATAAATGACATCAATGGGGCTGGGCTTTGGGGCGGGAGAAGTCACAGGAAGCACAGGAAGCTGTGGTCTTCCCGGTCGCAGTATTTTCCAATTTCTTCGGAAAACATGTAGTCACGATAGTAGGTACGATAAAATGTGTAATCCCGACCCTGGGGCTGCGCCAAAACTTGCGTGAAACTCAGTGGGGTCTAATTAGCCCCCCTCCCCCTATGTGGAACTGCAGCCTGACATATCAATTCCTTAGCGCTCCTAACCGTGCGCACGTGAAAACATCCTCGTCTCCACACAACCTTGCATAGGACATTTACTGTAAATCCCTCACTTCCTTTCGACCAAACTCCTAAACCACACAACCGATTGTCTTGTATAAACCTGATTCTGAAAGCACAAACTGTTATCTTTACTGTGATGTTTATCATTTTCTCATTCGGTATTTCTTTCAACCGTCATTTTTAACATAAAGAGAATGTCTCCAGACTTTTTACTTTGCAGTGGCCCCGTACGTTTTACACGGTTAGATGCAGATTGAAAGTCTCAGCAAAACTCCTTTGCTGAATCCTTGATTTGTTCCCTTTAATAGGTTTTGCCCAACTTGTATAAAACGGATAATCCAAGAAGATACTTTTATCTCCATGGTAATGCCAAAATCAGTAATATTTAGTTCATTTTAGCCCCGTCAAAAGGCGAAAGAAGTTTATGGCCGTAAAAAGACTGGAGCACTTTGAGGTATCTGAAATTCACCCATTCATATAACGTGTGTTCATCACTACATTAAAGAGCGGCAAAGAAATTGACAGACATAGTTTCTTGGCTCGACTGGGATAAAAAAGCTGAGAAATGCTGATAAAGAGTGGAATATAAGGGATATAACGTCAGTAAATGTTTTTCTAGCCAAATATGTTTCTTTCTAGCTAAAATAGTCAAGAAAAGTAGTGTCACTTTCGTCGAAGGCAAGTGCTCTAGCAACAGTCTTAACGAACGGGCACAGCGCATTCTCGAATAGGGGGTGTCAGTTTTACAGCAGGCAAGCAAGCCGAGCAAATGTACGGTGGAGTCTGTAATATAGGTTATACTTTCAAATAGCTTTCCAATGATTAAAACATAATGGTTTTGGATTAAACCTCATCGAGAAACTTAACTTAGTGTCTCTTAACAACTTTAACTTTGAAAACTGGACTTAATTTCTTTTTGAAAGGTGGTGAACTGTGTAAGTAATTAGCCTTGCTGCACTGCGGGGCTGTACACTGCCATTTTTTAAGCTGAATTTAAGACTTCATAAGTTTAGTTCAGCTGAACATACAGATGCAATTTAAAATTTTGTTCTCGTAAACGTTCATGCTCTTTGAATAAAATTGCATACAACATGTACATAAAGTTTATTTCAATGGATGGTACTTGCTGTAATTTTCGCAACCCTATGTTCCATAGGAATCTCACCTATAGTGCGAATGGACTGGCCCTCACACAGGTTTTCGGGGAATCTCCGTGAGCCTGTGTAAGGTGCGGTGAGGTGTAAATGAGTCATCATTGACCGTGTATTTTAGCTGCTGAAACAGGTTGAAAATCGTTGGGAAGGAATTGATATGAGCCCCGACAAGAGCGACGGGTTGCCGGAAGGTTGTCGACGGCAAAATTTAAAATTTTCGGCCCGCAATTTGGGTTTTCAGTCGTGAAATTGGAAAATTTCGGGGACTTATATAATTATTACAGGATCCATTTAAATCAAAATATCAAGTAAATCACAGAGGGGAATGGCTTTTGTGGGCTACTTTTCTTATTTTATCTATTCCCGACTAGACTGGAAACTTTATCCGACCGCCGTGGGGGATCCTTCCTCGACAAGGGATATGGTCCCTAGCCCCATCTGGTGTCATCACTGTCCCGACGACAATTAGTCTCCCTGACTTTCTGACCTTCCTTGGCCTCAAGAGCACAAATCCTCCAACACAAAATGTACGGCAAACGTCGGGCGCTGTAGAGTATCTTCCTCTACTTAACTTAAACATCCAAAGGCCTTCGAACGGACCAAAATCTTGCATGCACGAATCAATGGAAGAATGATTGTTCGTATACGTACACGCTTTTCCTGACGGAAGTTTAAACCAGAAAGCCTAAGGGCTTAGTGATTCCTTGCCGAATGGGCATGCTTTGTTGTACTGAGGTTTATCCCTCAAATTTATCTTCCTTGACTACATCATTTTATGATATTTTAACAATTTCACCTCTGCTGACCTCACATGAACTTTGAACCCCACCAAATATAACAAAAAAGAAAAACGAAAGTTTCTTGAAAGGAATTCAACTCCAATGGATCTTTGATCTTGAAAATTCTTGGGAAATTTTGTTTTTGACCTCTGGTGACCCCTGCTGACTATCTTGGGAATTCTTGGGAAATTTTCCTTTTTGACCTGTGGTGACCCCATATAACAATCTTGGAAATTCTTGGGAAATTTTGCTCTTTGACCCTTGGTGACCTCAGATTACGATCTTGGGAATTCTTGGGAAATTTTGCTTTTTGACCTCTTTTGACCCCAGAGGACAATCTTGGGAATACTTGCGATATTTTGCTTTCTGACCTCTGATGACCCCATATGATGATCTTGGGAATTCTTGGGAAACTTTGCTTTTTAACCTATAGTGACCCCGGATGACAATCTTGACAATTCTTGAGAAATGTTTCTTTTGATCCAAGTGACCCCTGATGACAATCTTGGGAATTCTTGGGAAATTTTGTTTTTTGACCTCTGGTAACCCCAGATGACCTTGACCTCCACCAAAATTGATAGGGTTTTCCCTCTCAACATGGCAAATTTATACACCAAATATGAAAAGTGGCTGTCATTACTATCTTGAGATATCGTGATTACAAGCCATTTACAAGGTTTCTGTAGTTCAACCTCTGGTGACCTCAGATGACCTTTGACCTCTACCAAAAACAATAGCGTTCTTCCTCTCAACATGACAAATCTATATCCGCCATTCCTATATCTTGACATACCCCAATTTCAAGGTTTTTGGTCTTTGACCGCTGGTGACCTCAAATGACCTTTGACCTCCACCAAAAACAATAGGGTTCTTTCTCTCAATATGACATTTCTATATACCAAATATGAAAAGTGTTGGTCACTCGTATCTTGAGATATAGTGATTACGAGCTTTTCGGCCTTTTACCTAAGGTGACCTCAAATGACCTCTGACCTTCACCAAAAATAATAGGCTTCTTCCCCTCAACATAATGAATCTATATACCAAATATCAAAAGTGTCGGTCATTCCATATTGAGATAGCTTGATTACGACCCTTTTCGGCTTTTAACCTGCGGTGGCCTCAAATGACCTTTAACCTCCACCAAAAACAATAGGGTTCTTTCTCTTGACATGCAAAATCTGTATACCAAATATGAAAAGTGTCGGCCTTTGCTATCTTGAGATATCGTGTTTACGAGGTTTTTGCCGTTTAACCTCTGGTGACCTAAGATGACCTTTGACCTCTACCAAAAACAATATGGTTCTTCCTCTCAACATGACAAATCTATATACCAAATATGAAAAGTGTCAGTCATTGCTATCTTGAGATATCGGGTTTACAAGAAGTTTACAAGGTTTTCGCAGATTAACCTCCGGTGACTTCAAATGACCTTTGACCTCTACCAAAACAATAGGCTTCTTTCTCTTGACATGACAAATCTGTATACCAAATATGAAAACTGTCGACCTTTGCTATCTTGAGATATCGTGTTTACGAGGTTTTTCGCAGTTTAACCTTTAGTGACCTCAGATGACCTTTGACCTCTACCAAAAACAATAGGGTTCTTCCTCTCAACTAACAAATCTATATACCAAATATGAAAAGTGTCAGTCATTGCTATCTTGAGATATCGTGTTTACAAGCCGTTTACGAGGTTTTCGCAGATTAACCTCCGGTGACCTCAGATGACCTTTGACCTCTACCAAAAACAATAGGGTTCTTTCTCTTGACATGACAAATCTGTATACCAAATATGAAAAGTGTCGGTCATTGTTAACTTGAGATATCGTGTTTACAAAGTTTTCGGTATTTGACCTCTGGTGATCTCAAATGACCTTTGACCGCCACCAAAAACAATAGGGTTCTTTCTCTCAACATGACAAATCTATATACCAAATATGAAAAGTGTCGGTCATTGCTATCTTGAGATATCGTGTTTACAAGCTAGTCGTCACATACACACCCACACTCACACACATACACACACACACACGACATCACCATCGCATAGATTCCTTGCCTGCCTACGGCAAGGAATCAATAAATGCCAAACCTTTTTTCCATGATCTTAACCGTCATGATATGGTAATTTAAATATATAGCCTCGTCGGCTGCTCTGTGATTGGTAGCGGCTTTAACCAGATGAAACGTTTTGCATTCAGGCGCGAATCAAGGGAGGGAGGTGGGCGGGCGGGAACCCCGGGTTGAAGATACTTGACTACACTCTTCCATATGCCGCTATACTCGGCATTTGTCAAACTTGAAGTTACCCCTCCCCTAGCTCAGTCAAAAGGTCCTGTGTACGCGGATGTACGAGGCTGTTTTTGACGAATCCGAAACCATTCTTGTATTATTATCTTAAACACTTAACAAGTTGGTTGGTTTCGTAGCCTCTGATCCCTTGAAGAAGTTTTCAACGGGCGCAAACTACCCCTCATATGAAAGCTCACGAGTACGCCTTCACAATGATTTGAAATTTATGTGCCATGACCGTTGAGATTTTGAGCTAGAAGAGCTTGTATAATTGGGTGCATGATGTTTTTCTTTTTTAATTTACTTCATTCAAAATGTCATTTTACATCGCGAAAGGATAAACTGCAAAAAGGTGCCTGAAATACCTTCAACTTTCTTCATTTTTGCCTGATGAGTACTTCAACTCCTTTACTATCGCATACACATTACAAATTGAACACATCAGTTCAGCAACATAGTCTATACCGTCCCCCTCCCCCAAATTTTTTTCCAAGGTGTTAAATTCGTAGGGTAATATACTCCACGGGGATTCCCCTTGAATGAGTGGCGTGAGACTTGGTCAAGTTTAAGGGAAGCGCTGTGCTTTCCTTTGACAAACACCATCAAACAAGGACAATGGTCACCTATTGTTGGCAGATGCTTACACCTACCCCCTAAGAGGCTTAATCCATAGTTGCAATAGAAGAAAAAGTATTTTGAAGTCGGGATTTCATGAATATTCATCCCAAACTCGAATTTAACTAGAAACAAGAGTTGCTTTGGGAAGGTAGGCAAATTCGGTATCAATAAAGACAGGTCTCTCGGCTACATACGTAGCCGAGAGCCCTGTCTTTATTGATACCTTTCCTATCGAATGCTAGTTACATGAAATATGGAATCGGTTTCATCTCATAATGGGAAAATCTTCATAAAACTTTCACCAATTGCAACCGAAAAAAGACGCTTTGTGGAAGGGGGTAGGCCTACACGACTTGATAATGATGGCACGTGCGACAGCGTAAAGTGATCTGATTAGGAAATTTATAGTAAGATAGCATTAACAAAACGAAGCCAAATAAGAAAAAGAAAAAATGGGAACGCAGAGGAGTCGATAAAAGCTAGAAACAGGAAGATATGAAACAGAAAGTAACTGAAAACTCGACAGTTCCACAAAATACAGCAAAACGAGAAATGACTCCCCGAGGACTCGAACTCACCTCCTTGATGGTCGAAGTCGAGCGCCTTACCAACTGGTCAACGACATGCTGCGAATGAGAAGCAATGTAATTAATAGAAGTACGACATCAAGCTGTGTGACATACAAGTGGAAGGGCAAACACCCCATCCTTTCACCCGCATCCTCAAGTATTAGTACCGTACTCCAAATTGCTTGAAACACGCACAAATGATGCTGTTTCAATACGCTTGAATACATTTTCCCGTTAACGTTTATAGCATGAATGGCCTGTAAATCCGCGGTCGGCAAACTTGGGGTCGGGACCCTTTAAAGGGTCGCAAAAATATTTCAGAGGGTCGCAACAACATTCAAGAGAGAAAAAATATTGCCAAATTTCTCATTAAAAATAAGCAATGGGAGTGATTCTAATCTCAGAGCTGAATAACCGGTTAGTTGTTCCGTTCCCCAGGAACCGCGTGTGCCATCACAGTAGACTTAATTTGAGGCGTTCCTTGAAAACTATATTTATATTTTGTGAGCATACTTTGCCAGAATTCTAGTCGGCTACCAAGAGCGAATATTCATTTGTTGCATTTTTTTTAGCCGTTTTGCACTACCTGGAGGTGTGAGAGCGGTTTCGGCGTTGTAGCAGAAACCACCGTACGCTTTTAACTAACTTAGAATCTTGAGTCTATTCTGAGAGTCGCAATTTCTCCACTCCAACCAAGAATCGAGAACAGTGTAAGAGAAAAGCAAGCTCACATAGGCAGTGTAAGACAAAAGCGAGCTCACAGAGGCGGCAGAAGGGGGACGGGGGGACATCTCCCCGATAAATTTTTCGGTGGGGGATGCCCTCAATAAGAAAATAGTCCTCCGTAGCAATCAAATATTGCCCGTTGACGAATGGACTGCAACATTTTACCTTTTCGGCCTTCCTCATACACCTTAACGTCAGCAGAATCTGAACAGCGAGACTTTTACCGGCGAAATTTGTGTACATTTTTGTTACAACAAATCGCATTTGATGGGATTCAGTTATGAAAAAAAAATTCCAAAGGGAAGGGGATGCCCCCTCCCCATATCACTGTGAAACCAGTTTAGCCAATCTCAAACAAAGACCCTGCATCCACCGGTGCACTTAATATGCCACTCCCTTACACCTTTAAGGATGACGACCATATAATTTCCACAAGTATTTAACCAAATTTTGGCCCCCTCGTCCCCCTAAATATTATTGCTTCCGCCGCCGCTGTAAGCTCGTTCATCCCACTGAAAAATATGTTATTAGTAAGGAAGCATGGACATTCATTTATTCTCACTGACTCCAGAATGTTTTTTGGGGGATGGCCATTGGTATATCTGAAAGATAGGTAAGGGAAGTTACAGGGAATATTTCCAAAAGATGATGAAGAGTGTGCAGTATATTGCGTCTCCCATTTGTTGACGTCATGTCTTCAAGTATTTAACTTTTGTGAATAGTCACACTTGTGTGAAAAACTAAGAGATTTTAATGTTTCTAAAAGAAGTGGATTAAAAATAAAATAAAAAAATTCAGTGAAAACAGTATTTGTTTCATTTAAACGAAAATAATCTTACATTTGAATAGTTACGCACTTTGAGTTGATCCTTCTTTCACAATTTATCCTTTTTCATATAGCTTTAGTTGCAGTGCTTCAATATGAAGGGCGTAAGTCGAAATGAAAGGTGTTGCTGTATTAATTTTACGGACTCATGACGGTCAAATCAAACTGCTCTTCAGGCGCGTAGCCGGGGGGGGGGGGGCAGCCGCCCTTGCTTGAACATATTTTTGGGTATTTTTTTACTGTTTTTTTTTTCTTTTTTACGATATTGTTAGTATTTCCCCTATTTATATGCAGTGAATAGGCCCGGTGAGTACGATCTGGAAGGCATTTTCCACCAAAATTTTCTGTACGCTTCGCGCTAATATGGTGGCCACGCTACGCTTAGTCTATTCACAGGTTTCGCTCCCTCTTTGACAAATTTCTGGCTACGCGCCAACTGCTCTCACCGACCCATCAAGGGGGGCCACCAAGATTTCGGAGGAGAAAATTGGGACCACCAAGCCAAGAAGTTTGCCGACCACTGCTGTAAATGTTCCATAGTTTGCCCTATAAATGACATCAATGGGGGTGGGGTTTGGGGCGGGAGAAGTCAGAGGAAGCACAGGAAGCTGTGGTCTTCCCGGTCGCAGTATTTTCCAATTTCTTCGGAAAACATGTAGTCACGATAGTAGGTACGATAAAATGTGTAATCCCGACCCTGGGGCTGCGCCAAAACTTGCGTGAAACTCAGTGGGGTCTAATTAGCCCCCTTCCCCCATGTGGAACTGCAGCCTGAAGCCCCGACAAGAGCGACGGGTTGCCGGAAGGTTGTCGACGGCAAAATTTAAAATTTTCGGCCCGCATTTGGGGTTTTCAGTCGTGAAATTGGAAAATTTCGGGGACTTATATAATTATTACAGGATCCATTTAAATCAAAATATCAAGTAAATCACAGAGGGGAATGGCTTTTGTGGGCTACTTTTCTTATTTTACCTATTTCCGACTATAGACTGGAAACTTTACCCGACCGTGGGGATCCTTCCTCGACAAGGGATATGGTCCCTAGCCCCATCTGGTGTCATCACTGTCCCGACGACAATTAGTCTCCCTGACTTTCTGACCTTCCTTGGCCTCAAGAGCACAAATCCTCCAACACAAAATGTACGGCAAACGTCGGGCGCTGTAGAGTATCTTCCTCTACTTAACTTAAACATTCAAAGGCCTTCGAACGGACCAAAATCTTGCATGCACGAATCAATGGAAGAATGATTGTTCGTATACGTACACGCTTTTCCTGACGGAAGTTTAAATAAATGCCAAGACTTTTTTCCATGATCTTAACCGTCATGATATGGTAATTTGAATATATAGCCTCGTCGGCTGCTCTGTGATTGGTAGCGGCTTTAACCAGATGAAACGTTTTGCATTCAGGCGCGAATCAAGGGAGGGAGGTGGGGCGGGCGGGAACCCCGGGTTGAAGATACTTGACTACACTCTTCCATATGCCGCTATACTCGGCATTTGTCAAACTTGAAGTTACCCCTCCCCCTCAGTCAAAAGGTCCTGTGTACGCGGATGTACGAGGCTGTATTTGACGAATCCGAAACCATTCTTGTATTATTATCTTAAACACTTAACAAGTTGGTTGGTTTCGTAGCCTCTGGTCCCTTGAAGAAGTTTTCAACGGGCGCAAACTACCCCTCATATGAAAGCTCACGAGTACGCCTTCACAATGATTTGAAATTTATGTGCCATGACCGTTGAGATTTTGAGCTAGAAGAGCTTGTATAATTGGGTGCATGATGTTCTTCTTTTTTTACTTCATTCAAAATGTCATTTTACATCGCAAAAAGGATAAACTGCAAAAAGGTGCCTGAAATACCTTCAACTTTCTTCTTTTTTGCCTGATGAGTACTTTAACTCCTTTACTATCGCATACGCATTACATATTGAACACATCAGTTCAGCAACATAGTCTATACCGTCCCCCTCCCCCAAATTTTTCCAAGGTGTTAAATTCGTAGGGTAATATACTCCACGGGGATTCCCCTTGAATGAGTGGCGTGAGACTTGGTCAAGTTTAAGGGAAGCGCTGTGCTTTCCTTTGACAAATGTTATGAAGTTCAAGTTACAAACGAAATGGATTTTAACGACTGAAGTTCAGATGTAAGAGAAACCCAAGTAGAAAAAGATTTTTACGAATTTTAAAAGGCAGACTAATGAAGAAGAGAATAAGTATTCAAATTTCAAAGTAATGTAATTCAACCTTCGGGTCACGAAAACAGTTTAACAAAATAACATTTTACAACATATTTAAAGGTACCGGTACTTACAAATGAATACAACTTAACTTAAGCGCGCATGGAGGTACCTCCGGTTGACTCTAGTCCCTCTAGATGGCGTCTCCGGTCGTCGGGTAGGCCTAGCGGCTGGTGGAAGGCGGTATGGAGTCCCCGAGTAGTTTACAGGCAGATGTCAAGCCAGGATCGTCGGGTCGAGGCTGGGGAATGCGGTGAGGAGTCGGAGACCGGAACAGAAATGTATCAGGAACAGGGAATATGAAGGAAAATATCAGCAAAACAGGCAAAAGAACATAGGAGGGAGAAGTTCTGCCACGCAGGCACAGGAAAGCAACGAAACATAGCCCAAAGGAGTATTCTGAACTCAGGGAACGAAAGGACGGCTATATCCAAGTCATGATTTGTACGGAGTGTAAGGAGGAGAGCCTCAGCCACACCCTTGAACAGTCGTCTTTAAAGCAGGCACGATATGCGTCAGTAGGAAGTAATCAATAGCAAAGTACACTTATACATAGTTCTTCACGCTAGTAAATTAACATATCATTAAACAGAGTTATGCCAGGTGAATGAACACAATACCGAAGAACACAAACAAAGCTTTACAAATTCATCCAACAACACTATGCATACTACAGACCCTCAGGCAAATAATCATAACATTTTCTTGTATATAACACCTCCCCCCCCCCAAGAGGAAGGGAAATCAAACCTAAAAGGGGCGATTTTCCGTAGATTATTTTTTACATTAAGTTGTTCTACTAAGAGCATCTGCAACAATATTATCCTTCCCAGATATGTGTCTGATATCTAGATCATAACCTTGCAAAAACAATCCTCATCTCATGAGTCATGCGCTCTTTTGCTTGATCTTGTTAATATAAACTAAAGGATTGTGGTCCGTATATACAATAGTTTGCTATGGACCACCGCTAACATAAATTTCAAAATGTTGAATTGCCAACACTAAAGCTAATACTTCCTTCTCAATCAGTCAGTAGTAGAATACTTTTGCTGACTACTATTAAGTTTCTTTGAGAAATAAGCTACTGGGCGCTCCAATTCTTGGGCACCATACTGAAATAGAACAGCCCCTACCGCTACGTCACTTGCATCTGTGGCAAGGCAAAATTGCTTGTTAAAGTTAGGGGCAGCAAGAACAGGATCGTTCATTAAAATAAGCTTCAGGTTTTCAAAGGCAAGTCTCAGACCAAGTAAACTTGGACTTCTTTGACAAGAGATTTGTTAAAGGGCTCGCTACATCAGCAAAATTCGGGCAGAACTTTCGGTAAAAGCCGGTCATTCCAAGAAAACGCATAAGCTCTCGTTTACATTTAGGAACTGGAAATCCCTGAATTGCTTGAATTTTGGCCTTTTTGGGAGCAATCTTACCTCCACCAACTACATGACCCAAATAGGTAACCGTGGCTTTTCCGATATCACTCTTGTGCAAGTTTACGGTTAGCTTTGCTTTTTCAAGCTTTTCAAAGAAAGCCTAAATTTGTTCTACTCAGATGAGACTGCCAGTCATCCGAATAAATTATTACGTCATCAATGTATGTGCCACACCCTTCTAACCCCTCACAAACTATATTCATTAAACGGGTAAATGTACTGGGGGCGTTTTTCTTTCTGAAAGCCATAACATTACAAGACCACAATGCGTCCGGTGTTGCAAAGCTAGAAATGTCTCTGGCCCTTTGAGTAAGGGGTACCTGTCGATACCCTTTAAGTAAATCATACTTGATAACAAAGTCAGAATTTCCTATACGATCTATGCAATCATCAAGGCGTGGTATGGGGTGTGAATCTGTCAAGGTGACTGAGTTAACTTTCCTCTAATCAATGCACAGCCTCTTTGAACCATCCTCCTTAGGAACTAACAATATGGGCGATACCCATGGACTCTGGCTAGGAGAAATAGAGTCATTGTCCAACATGTACTTAATTTCATCCCTTACAATTTGCAGCTTAAAGGAATTTAAAAGATGAGAATGCTGTTTAATGGTTTGAGAGTTGCCGACTTCAACGTCATGTTCAAGAATATTTGTTCTCCCTGGGGTATCAGAGAATATGCCAGGACAAGAAGTTGACAAATCAACCATTTCAACCCTTTGACTAGGTTCTAAGTGAATTAACTTAGTGTTCAGGTCACGAAGTATCTCTGAATTCTTACTCACTTAACTAGGGTATACATCTTTTGTCAAATGAACTTCACATTTTGACTCTTCCTTATAGTCTCAACAACAGGTAAGTTACACTAATCAAAACTTTTTTCTGTCATAGTATGGTTTCAACATGTTAACATGACACAAACACCATCAAACAAGAACAATGGTCACCTATTGTTGGCAGATGCTTACACCTACCCCCTAAGAGGCTTCATCCATAGTTGCAATAGAAGAAACAGTATTTTGAAGTCGGGTTTCATGAATATTCATCCCAAACTCGAATTTAACTAGAAACAAGAGTTGCTTTGGGAAGGTAGGCAAATTCGGTATCAATAAAGACAGGTCTCTCGGCTACATACGTAGCCGAGAGCCCTGTCTTTATTGATACCTTTCCTATCGAATGCTAATTACATGAAACATGGAATCGGTTTCATCTCATAATGGGAAAATCTTCATAAAACTTTTACCAATTGCAACCGAAAAAAGACGCTTTGTGGAAGGGGGTAGGCTTACACGACTTGATAATGTAGGCACGTGCGACAGCGTAAAGTGATCTGATTAGGAAATTTATATTAAGATATCATTAACAAAACGAAGCCAAATAAGAAAAAGAAAAAATGGGAACACAGAGGAGTCGATAAAAGCTAGAAACAAGAAGGTATGAAACAGAAAGTAACTGAAAAACTCGACAGTTCCACAAAATACAGCAAAACGAGAAATGACTCCCTGGCAGGCTCCATGAGGACTCGAACTCACGTCCTTGATGGTCGAAGTCGAGCGCCTTACCAACTGGTCAACGACATGCTGCGAATGAGAAGCAATGTAATTAATAGAAGTACGACATCAAGCTGTGTGACATACAAGTGGAAGGGCCCCATCCTTTCACCCGCATCCTCAAGTATTAGTACCGTACTCCAAATTGCTGGAAACACGCCCAAATGATGCTGTTTCAATACGCTTGAATACATTTTCCCGTTAACGTTTATAGCATGAATGGCCTGTAAATGTTCCATAGTTTGCCCTATAAATGACATCAATGGGGGTGGGGTTTGGGGCGGGAGAAGTCACAGGAAGCACAGGAAGCTGTGGTCTTCCCGGTCGCAGTATTTTCCAATTTCTTCGGAAAACATGTAGTCAGGATAGTAGGTACGATAAAAATATGTAATCCCGACCCTGGGGCTGCGCCAAAATTTGCGTAAAACTCAGTGGGGTCTAATTAGCCTCCCCCATGTGGAACTGCAGCCTGAAGCCCCGACAAGAGCGACGGGTTGCCGAAAGGTTGTGTCGACGGCAAAATGAAAAATTTTCGGCCCGCATTTTGGGTTTTCAATCGTGAAATTGGAAAATTTGGGGGGACATATAATTATTACAGGATCCATTTCAATCAAAATATCAAGTAAATCACAGAGGGGAATGGCTTTTGTGGGCTACTTTTCTTATTTTATCTATTCCCGACTAGACTGGAAACTTTATCCGACCGCCGTGGGGGATCCTTCCTCGACAAGGGATATGGTCCCTAGCCCCATCTGGTGTCATCACTGTCCCGACGACAATTAGTCTTCCTGACTTTCTGACCTTCGTTGGCATCAAGAGCACAAATCCTCCAACACAAAATGTACGGCAAACTTCGGGCGCTGTAGAGTATCTTCCTCTACTTAAACATCCAAAGGCCTTCAAACGGACCAAAATCATGCATGCACGAATCAATGGAAGAATGATTATACTGGTACGTATACACGCTTTTCCTGACGGAAGTTTAAATAAATGCCAAGACGTCTTTCCATGATCTTAACTGTCAGGATATGGTAATTTAAATATCTACTGACGACCAGCTCTTCGGCTGTTCTGTGCTTGGTAGCGGCTTTAACCAGATGAAACGTTTTGCATTCAGGCGCGAATCAAGGGAGGGAGGTGGGGCGGGCGGGAACCCCGGTTGAAGATACTTGACTACACTCTTCCATAATAGGCCGCTATATACTCGGCATTTGTCAAACTTGAAGTCACCCATGAGTCCCCTCGAAAGCCCTGGGGTACTTACGAAATTGTGGGCATTAGAATGATGTATTTTAGCTTCTTCAAATGACACAAAAATCCCAATTTGACTTTTTGCCGTTATAGTTTTCGGTATGACTAACAGCCTGACAGGATTGACATTACAGAGGGCGTCAAGTTGAGGAAGGAGGGGATTATCAGGTGCGTAGCCAGGAATTTGCCAAGGAGGGGCGAAGCCTGTAGGCAAACTATCTAAAGCGTAGCGCCACCACAGGTTGGAGCGAAGTGTACAAGAAAATTCTGGCCGAAAATGCCTCCCAGATCGCTGGAAATCGCACTTCCCAGGCCTTGTAAGTTGCAGCTAAACATTTTCTTTAATTTTGAGTCACTAGGAAAATCATTAAAAATACAAAAAATATGCTCAAGGAGGGGGGCGTCTGCCCCCTTCGCCCTCCCCTTGGCTACGCGCCTGAGGAGGATGAATTATTCTGCGTGGTTTCCCGGACTTTGGAGCAATAATTTTATAGATTTTATAGATTACGGATTTTATAGATTCCTTTTGCTTTCAGCAAGGAATCAAGGAAGTTTAAAAGGTAGTAACGCCCCTGAGTGGCCCGTGCTATATAGATGTGATTCATTCAGCTGTTCTGTGTGAAATACTATTTAAACCAACTTTTACATAAAAAAGTGGATTTAATCGAATGATGATTACCAAGGGTCCGACTATATAACGGTTATTTTTGACAATACCGTGCAAGTCTACTATGCAGCTCGAATTAGGTAAAATAAAATCGACGCGAACATGAAGCTTTAGCTCACTTGCATATCAGTACGTACCTGGGCATTTTTGTGCAGCTGGGCAAAGACCAAATGCTACAGATTACCATCTTCAAGTAACAATATGGTAACCAAGGCAGTTACTGTTCGTTGTCAGTCGATTTAACTTAAGTGCTGTGGGCCGAATCACAGCTTGAAACTTAATGGTGCCTGGGGTAGGGAACCCCTCCTCTTTGAAAAATTCCGAGAAAAAAATTAGCCATTAGATGCAAAATAGTGCTACATTTCTCAATATTTTAGGGTACTGTCAATCTTGCAAAACAAGTTTTTTATTGCTCTTTGCGAATCAGGTATACTTTTCTAAATCAATGAAATGATGTTAAGGATAGGTCATACATGTTCTGTACAAGACCATGGGAGTCTGAAGAAAAAATGCCAGGTGAAATGATTTTCAAGTAAGGTTGCCCTTCAGCGTAAGATGTGGCCGAACCCAATTTTCAAAGTGAGAGAAGATGGTGTCAAGCCGGAAGTGGGGTGTCTGGGAGTCCTAAGAGTTTTTCTTAAAATGGTCCATTTGCGGCTATTGTAGCCCATTTCCACAGAAAATCCCGCCTCCATGTTTTGTCATGCTTTGCACAATAAGAAAAAAATTCACAAGTCAGGCTGTCGTGTGTACTGACAATGTTTCTATGTACTGGATTAACAATGTTTCTATGTACTGTTCTCCATATAATCGGCAGCATTCTGTTAAAGTGTGTAGGCGAGAGAGGCTAGTCCACCTAGGTGGAAGGGGCCATGGTCCACTTGTCCCTTTCTGTGGGTGTGTGCCGCCACTGATCTGGTCATGGATACTGAAAACTGCAGTATGACTGATTGAAATCTACTGAGAATCCCACAAAGCCTGGGGCACAGCACCCATGGGGTTCTTTTAACACGGCACCCTTTCTTTATGGCAGTGGGGATGGGGTCACTTTGAATCGGGGAAAGGGCCTTAAATGTGTAATTCATTAAAATTCAACTCAGTAGTTTAGACCACAGTAGGTAAAGGGAAAAGAGCAGTCGCCCCAGATTTATTCAGCAATATCAGCTAAAATCTTACAAATATCTTTCATGATTATCCAAGCAAATATGTTTCATGATGATCCAAGCAAATATATTTCATATTAGAGATAAGCTAAATAGTTTTTTCTGTATGAATTGAACATTTCAGCAACAAAAATATTGTCACATGACTTAAACTGAGCCATCCATGAATCAGGATACCTGGGTACACTAATTCAAACTGGGGTGACTGCATTTTCCCTTTAATGAGTGCTGAAGAATCAGGGTTGTAATGGTAATGTTACAAGGGTAGAGCAGAAAGGGTCTGGTTTCTCATATCTTATGACTGGTAAGTACCAAGTGTTTCCCACATGAATGTACCATCAGTGTGAGAGATAAAGTATTTCCACAAGTGTGGAAATAAAAATGAAGCTCAAATGGTATTCCATATTTGTCATACATTATGCATGACAAAAAATTACAGCATTTTGACTCAAATCTGATGATAAGAGAGGCTTAGTGCTCCAATAATTTATGGAACAATAATCCTCAGTATAAAGTCTGAATAAATCACCAGTCGCTGACTTTAACCACACTCTTAAAAAATTGACCTCTGAGTAAGTTCTAACTCACATTTTCACACTGTGGAGGTGAGTCAAAAGATAAAAATTCTTTGTAACTCTTTTCTCATTTCTCCATTTGTCACCCAACTTACTATGGGAACGACACTTAAGAGTACAGAGATTTGTTTTAGCATTAAACCTTATAGGAAATATAATTTACAATGCATTAACATGTCACAGAAAGGACATATCTTTAATCATTGTAAAATCATTCAGAATCACCATTCACCAAATAAAGAAACAGCATTCCTTTCCAAAATATGACACATTAAAAGAATTATGGACATTGCACAATTTGAAATTTTAAAAGTTTGGCTAAACAAATTATTAATGAGTTACAGAGCAGAGAATTTCTTTTTGTAACAACTTTTTCCCCAAAATAAGGTAACCCACACATCTCACTTTGAATCACCTGTAATTCTGTAATCTTTAAGTCATGGTTTTTAAAGATACGTTTCTGTACCACAAAAGCATGACTAAAGCTCAAGAAGACAATCAGAAAACAGATAGGTATGATATCAATGTTTATTGAAGGTGTAGGCCACTAAACACCACAGGCTTAGTAGCAATGAACCTGCCAAGCTAATCAATGATGAAAAATCAAAGGTATTTCCTTCTCTTTACATTATTGTTCAAAGGAAAGGATTACAAGGCATGTATGAATTAATTTTATTAGCATGACTCCTATTTCAAATAGGCAGTATTAAAGAGAGACTTGGATCACCCCAAGTATGACTTTTACAAAGGGGTAAGCAAAAGTCTCAATTGGTGACTACTCTTTGATTGACATCAGAGTTGCAAAATTCAAAAGATGCAGAGCAGCTCATATTACACAGCATGCACAGAGAGTGTTTTGATTACATATTAGGGCCTTGTATACTCACCAGGATGTGGCCCTGAGCAATAAACTATGTTTGTGTCTGCACAAGGAGAAGCTAAAGACAGTTATGGGTGGGGCTAGAACTAGCATAGTTGGGAGAATTGGAACTGTCTGGGATGAGAAGATTTCCCCTTTAAGCCTAATATGCACACATTGCATAATTTCTATGCACAGCCATACTTTCACAGTACATTCATGTACTGCATATACTGTGCAGGTGTATCCTTCATCTACAAAGATCAGTTTGGAACATGCAACAGAAGGACTAAATTTTGAGTGTTTTCTTACAAACCTGGCCAAAGACATGAAAACATCACAACAAGAATGCATAGGCATATGAGCCTGGGGACTGCAGCCCCCCCCCACGCACCCCCACCCCACACAAAAAAAAGGGGTAAAACATTTTTCATTGGAAAAATGAGCAATTTTCTCAGATAACAAGGGTTTTTCTTTGACAAAAACTGCTCACCCTCCCCCCTCCTCCCTGAAAAGAGATATCCCATAAACCTATGTAGGAGAGAGTACAGCCCACTTCCCAAACAGCTGGGAGGGAAATGAATGTTTCCTCTTTCTTTTGCCATAGCATTACAAAGTTGTGCTAAAACAAGTCTGTGGGGAATGAATACATGAGCCTGAAAACCTGAGGTCTAACATATCTATTCAAATATGTGACCTTTCGTATGTTTGTCACATTTTGCAGGAATTTAAATTCCACAGGTAATGGAAGCCCAGATTCATTCATGGTGTTCGAAAGAGGAACATCTCAGTATTCTGAAAAAATTGCCTCCAGTTCAAATGAGAAGTTTTGACATATTAAGAGTTTATTGTTTCCAAATTTTCTAAATAAAGTGAACGTGAAGCAAGCTACTTACTTCTTTATGATGAATTTAGGGGAGAATGGAAACATTGATACAAAGTTTGAAGGAAAGCAAAACAAATGTGGGCACTGCTCATCTATGGGCTTTTATGATGTTGATTGTTTAGAGCATGGTATACAAGTGATTGCACTTGTACTCTGAGGATTGTTGGTTTGATGTTCTGGGTTCATTATGTTGAGTTCTTGAGCAAGATCCTTTATCTTGATTGCCTCTCTCCCACCAGGGATTAAATGGAACCTGTGGGTTAGACTGTCAATAGGGTACACGATAAACCAGCCACCTAGGAGGATTGTCTCTGTACGAGATAATTGTTGACCAGGTGTAATATGTGTGGCATCTTTGGTTAGAATTCAGTCCCCACTTTAGATATACTAGTACTCTACAAATGCAAAATATCATTATTTTTACCATTTTTATCTGTTCTTTCTTCAAGTTCACGACAGGTACAAAAATAGTACAACTTTCAACTTCTAATACCTCGGTAACTGAAAAAAGAAAATGAATGCATACTTTTGCAGAATGCTCCAAATATTATCAATTATTATCTCTTATCTTTTTAGTATCTTTATTATCTTTTACTCATCAAAGTAAACGTTGCCTTGAATATGTTTTTTTTTTTTGTCCAAAGAAAGGATCCAGCAAATCCCCTGTTCCAGGGAAGAGGAATCTCTCTATTTTTCTGCAAACTATAAAATGGCTCCTCGAGCAAATCCCAGATTCCAGAAGATTCTAGTTCTGCAGCTTGTTGGTGGCAACTGTCTTCTTCTCAACAAGAAAACAAGATTCACATGAGCTTTGCACAGATGTAGTTGAATTAGTTTTTTCAGCTCCTTGCAATCATTTGTACTGCCTTGTAAGATCAATATATTCTCCATCCAGTGACGTCTTCTCAAAATCTTTAATAGGTGGTGTATATGTTGGTCCTATTGCTTCATATGGAAACAAACTGTTGTCTACTTTGATGGCCTGTTGATAAAGTTCTTCTGACTCTGATCGTAATTCTTTTAAAGCTTTTTCTTGAGATTTCAAAAAGTCTTCTATAAGTCGTGTTTCCTTGACATGTTGGTCAAAGCGGTACTTTGACCATTCTTTCTGAAGCAATGCCCTCTTTTCCTGTTCCTCCTCAGAGATTTCAGGGACTGCCCTTTTCCTGTGGGCCAGAAAAGTTAAAATAGGTCACTCATTCACCTGCTGTACAGTTCTCTCATGGCAGGGAGTAAGGAGGGGGACCTTAAACTGTCACTGTGGGGTGTCTCCTACTTGAAACTCCCCCCCGGGCCAATAATTGTCCTGCTCTTTGGGAGGAGAGTACAGACTCTTCAATTTCCATTTATAAGCAATGCTCTTAGCACTCTATTCAGAGACTGGTGTAAGAGTCCTTAACTATTATCTACTTTACCTGTTTTTAGTTAGCATGACAGTTCTTAAGTTCCATTAGCTGTCCTTCAGTAAAGGTACAATATGAAGGCTAAATATGTTTTGGTCAATGGTATGAAGAAGTATAATTGGGGTTTTCTAGATGGTATATTCATCACCCCATTACCTTATTCATGTGTGCCGAGGCAGCCCACTGCCTCACGTACAACTGAGTTCATCATTATGGTTCCCTCTGACTCATATCAGTGTGGAGTGTGCAAATCCGTGTTTAACAATCAAGGGTTGTTCTTCAAACATACCTTAAGTCATTCTTGTACATTTATCTTTGAGTGTACCTCTTGTGAAAGGAACTTTAAAAGTACCCATGCAGTGCTTATACATTTACCTCATTGTAAAGGTGCATCAACACCTCAAAATCTGCAAAATCTCCCACATACATGTCTGCAGCCTTTGTGGCTGCTCCTTTGACTTGCTCAGGGGCTTAGGTCAACATGAAAGACACAAGCACCCAGACATTAGGAATATTAAACGAATTGAGCAGAGAGAGAGAGACGCTCAAAGGAAGAGATTGGCTCGTCAACAAGCCAAAGAGAATAGATTCCTGTATCTTCAGGATGAACTCCTGGATGCTCCCCCTGAGCTCGGGCTGTAGAGCGACAGGGAACTCAAACCAAAATATTGCCTGAAGATGAAATTCTCCTAGTATGAATCAAATGCTAAGTATGAAGGCATCGGTAACATTTATGTCAAAATTGCTGAGACCCTCCGGTCAAAAACAACAAAGCAAATATCCGATAAACACAGACAACTAGTCTTACCGGCAAGTCTAAAGCCACCCAACCTTCTGGGAGTAGACCAACAACAAGAAGTTCACGACGACCAACGCTATCGTGGCTTTGTATTTTATGTGTTCTTCGATCAATCAGCTCAACAATGCTAATGACATGGCTTTATTCTCTAGTTCCTTTAAGGGACTTCAGAGTTCACTTAATATAGTGTCTAACTGTTGCGATCAAACTTAAGCTTAACATTAATAAGCGTGTAGCTAATAAGATCAAACCTTTTAAGCAAAAAATCCTTCACAGTCACCTAAGGAATGAAGTTGCATATTAAGAAAAGTAAAGTAGGTTGGCTCGATGTTGTAAAGAGTACAAAGTACTTGGGTCATTATTTTTACCTTGGACAAGATCTTATAGTCCTGAAGACCTTTTCTCTATATTATCTAAGCTCAGCAAATGGTTTAAGTGTGTGCAAGATGCACCTCTCAAACCTTGCCAGAGGCTGGGTTTGTTAAAGACTTACAGTACAGTATATTATCCCAAGGAACAAGTATGAGTGTTTACGGCAGTCCCGCCTGCATCTGCTCTTGACACAGTACAATCGACACTTTTATTAGAACAAGGGTTAAGGTGTGGCTCCACCTACCAGATTGTATAAATAATAACTTCTTTTATACGAGCTGTAAAGCACGTGGTCTTGGTCTCCAATCATTAAGCAAAGAGTTTATAACTCATGAAATTCAACGGAGACACAAGTCTGTTTAAAATCTTCATACCCTTCAATTCATTCTTTAGCTCACTTGTTTCATTCTGATACAGAAGTTACTAAACTTCTTAATGTACACTCTATCAAAGATAATCCTAAGGGTATTAAGAACACATGGTGGCAGAATCAAGCTCTAAGAGCATGGGAGAAGCTTCTCTCTCAGGGGAATGGTGTCTCAACAGGCTTCATAACTCTTGGTTCAGCAGCCCTAAATGGCTCAGCAAAAATGAGTTTATCGCTGCTATTCAAATAAGAACGAACACCTATCCTACTAAAGAGGCCTGTGCCAGGGGTGGTGATGTGGTGTGTAGACATTGTTAAAGATTTATTGAGACCCTTGGTAATATTACTGGTTATTGTCCATTATTTACGGACAACAGAGTTAGAAGACATGACACAATTGCTGATAAGCTGGTCGAGAAGGCTAAGAAACTTCAATTCAATGTGTTAGAAGAACACTGGCTACAAGTCAAGGGTCGCTTGTATAAGCCTGATATTATAATATTTAAAGATGACCACTGTTACATCATTGATCCCACTGTTATGGGACTCTTCTGTTGTTTCACTCAAATGTGAGTTTAAGAAGAAGAGGGATAAATACTTGTGCCTGATCCCTGAGGTCAAAAAGCTTACTAAGTGTAGTAACTGTGAAGTTCTACCCGTGATTTTGGGTGCTAGGGGTTCCTGGCTTAACGACAAAAGTGTTAAAGTGCTAAACCTTATTGATAATTTCATTAAAGAATTGTCTCAGAACTCTCACGGGCACATTAAAAATTGTCAACATTTTTATGAAAATTTAGTCTGTCACGACTCGTTCAGTTCCTAACCTGGCTTGTCCTTGACCCTACACTTTGCGTTCTATTGTGTTTATACCTTTGCTGTTCATGAGGCGGATCCTGGCTCTCACACGCAGGATTTTACGGTTTTATCGTCCTAAGTTATTTTTGGTGCACTTGTTTGTATATTTGTATTAAATTTGAACCAGGGTCCATTCTCTTGAACGTGCGCTCAAGCTCCCCAGTTCGGTCTTCTGAGCCGTCCTGCTTAGTGTCTACTCTTGACACTTTCTCAATGGTGGTGGTCCTGTCTATTCCAGGGCCAGGTGGATGGCAAACCCATTTTGAGCTTGTCCATTCCTTTCATTTTGGGGGGGAGGGGGGCATAACATTGTGGGTGGGGATGGTTGGGTAATCTCAGTCGATTATCCATGTGCATCACATTGTATTGGGTTGATCACTCTCGTGATGCTTATTTTTACCCCCCTTTGTTGGAAAAGTGAGAAACTAGTGAGAAATCCTCTCCAGCCATTACATCTCTACTTAATTACCCTACATAACACTAAGAAAAAAAAAAAGAAAGAAAACAATTGATCCTATTTCAAGGACATTTACAGTACAAAGCATCTCTTTATCAAGGAAACAAAACACACTTAATGTAAATAGCACAAGAAAACTTCACAAATTATTGCCCAATCCCATAACATGTTATTAAATTAAGTGATTTAATAACTCAAGAATGGAAATGAAGATGAGAATTTAAGCTTAATATGAGGTTCACTTTTAAATTTTGAGCAGTAACATATTTTGAAAATACAGACTTTAAATCCCTCTACAGATGTATCTTTATGTCAAGCAAACAGTACCTTGATGCATCAAGTAATGATCTATCTATTTTCAGTTCATCAATAGGTTTCAGTTCAGCCTTTCCCATCTTATACTGTAACTTCCTCAATCGTTTGATGTAGCGATGCTGTCGTAGTTGCTCCTGCTTTGGGTCAATCTTCTTTTTCTTTTTCGGAGGTTCGGCCCTGTAACAGGAAAGCAGAATGAATTCATAAGGGGGTGAGGGTCCCTTCTAAAATCTGTCTTAACAAGTCCAAATCATACAAATATAGGAAATATAGGATTTTTTGAAATATACAGGAAATTATAGGAAATATAGGATCACTTTGATGCCTGTGGAGCTTAAACTAGTGTTGTAGTACTCAAAGCAGTATGGCACTTAAAGTGTACCTAAAGTCTAAAATTTGAAAAATATATGTTACAAGGCTTGAAAAATACAACCAAATGGTCCAACTCCCATCTTCACAGGACATTCCTGAGCTGAGATATAAAATGTTGAAGCTTATTCACTCAATTTAAAATGGTGGATTGCACAATAATTTGTGATGTCATTCTTGTACTACTCAAATTACAGTCTTTGTTGTTCTTTGTTTTTTCGAAAGCCACTGCACCTTGTGCCAAAATGTGATCACTGTCTTACTGTTATAGGGTGACTTGGCTATATAAGTCCTCTCTGTACAACATACCATGCAAGGGAACTGTAATTGTTTCAAGGTCCTGAAAACACCTTAATTTCAAAAGGAAACAAAAGCAGTTCATGTGAGTTGTACAAGAAGGACTATTTCAAATTAAGTGAATAACTTTCAACATTTTATATCTCAGCAATGGAATGAGCTATGAAAATGGGAGTTGGTTGAATGAAATTCATTTTCCAAACTCTAAAATATATTTTTGTAATTCTACACATAGACTTTAGGTCCACTTTAAGGACTCCTCTAGTATATTTTGCAAGAACCTGTATAAGGGTGTTTAAATACTTTCACTTAATGTACTGTACTTGCTCTAGAATGAGTACTTTATGAGTACAAGTCACAAGAAATCCCTACACGAAAATGGGTCATTCAACTAATGAATGACCCATTAATCAAATTTCATCTATATACACTATTACAAACCACATGTGGACAGACATCCCTAACCCTAAGGTCAACAAACCCCTGGACTGCAAGTAGAGTAATGATCAAGGACAGCAACTGTGTGTAGTGGATAGTACTGTACAGCAAGGTCACAAACAGCTATTGCTATGTTTAAAATTTCAGTTATGCTTGGCTTGGCCACGTATCCACATCAGGAAATTTTGAAAGGTATACATCACTAGCCCCCAGTTAGTTAGTTAGATGAGGTTTTACGGCTCAGTTTCTAACCAATTGGTTTAAGTCGGGCCGGCCACAGCCTTTTTTCCAGTTGTGGCTCACTGGCTTGTTTTTCCTACTCTCTATTGCTTTGTGCTGAGCACCAAGCACAATGGCAGTAGGTTCCTTTTTTACAGTCTTTGGTATGACCCTGCCAGGAGTCGAACCCCAGACCTTCCAGCTGCAAGTCGGATACTCTAACCACTTGACCATTTGGTCGGTCTTGGCTAGACCCCAGAAAATGGCAGATTGTTGGGTGCTTTTGTAAATTCTTCAAATGTATTTATTCTGTGAGCACAACTGGTACATAACTTGTAAAGTACAGTTATGTAAAACGAAAAAATATTTTGGGGGGAGGTTGGGTAGGGAGGGGGAGGATTTTGGTTCAAAGGGGGAATCTCAATAAGTTGCACCATAAAAAGTCAACTTTTTTGCAACATGTTTACCCAACATGTGCAGAAAATTCCAGCATGCGATCTTAAACTTGCAGGATTGTTGAGAAAAGTGTGTAAATGCACGATTCTGCTGCCTACTGCGAACATTGCAACTGACTGTTGTTAAGTATGTAAAACTCCACTCTGTTGACTGAGAGCAAGCTGAAGCAGAGACGGCTATGTCCCACTTTTTCCCACTTTTTTTATCGTGAGGAGAAGCCACACCAATGGCACCATCAAAATTAAATGTGTATTGAAGTTTGTATTATATGCTGAATAAATTATGAGTTCTCTAGAAGTGCTGAAAAGTACAGCACTCTCATGAAGAGTACTCATATTCCATAAACCTAATGCTGTACTTGGACCCCAGTTTTGTTACTTGAGTTCCAAAAGGCTGTACTTGGACCCTGGTTCTTAGGACCGTTTACAGTAAGTGTGCATGTATTCAGAAGAACTTGGCACTTGAATGAAAGTACCTGACTAACAACAATGGCTCAAACCCAACACCTGGGGGTACAACCCCCAGTTAGGCTGACAAGTTTTTTTTTTTTGGTGTATGGCTTAAGACTGTCTGAATTACTTTTAGGAACAAGTCTCCTGAAAGCTAAACTGGGACAGGCTCAAAACGTACATTACTGAGATAATGCTTTATAATGAGTTTACGTGGTTTTCACTGTTTCACTTCTGACAACCTGAGATAACCTTTGACCTCAACCAAAGATTATACTATGATGCTTCCATAGGTGTTGCATGGAAAGCATCCATGCTTCCTAACCTGAGATATCCTGTTTACAAGGTTTTCTTTCATTCACTTCTGTTGGACTAACGTTCTCACCCTAAGTACTGCACATCTACTGTACCATACAGTAGTTTAAACAGTAATATGAAGAGTATCCATCATGCCTTATCTTAAGTATGGTAGTGCAGTGCTTACAAGCTCTGTTTCACAAAGACACATACACACACCTTTACACAATATGTCAGTTGACAATGAATCAGAAATATGCAACCGATAATACACTCAGAACTAACCCCCAATAATTCTACCCCATTTGACCTGTCTCCTCCACCCTAAGAATCCTGATGCCGCATAGTCAATCTAGGCCTTCTCTTGGTGCCTACAGAATCGACACTGAGGTGGCATGAAATGAAAGGGGAAAAATGTACAGTAGTTGTTATATTTGTTGGATTGCAGAAATTACCACACACTTTACGTGCTTGAAATCTTACCCTAAATTTTGGGTAACCTGGAATGATAAGCCACCATATCTTGTGAAGAATCCCCTGGTTGGTTGAAATTGCTGAAAAACACGACCATAGCTGGGAAAACAAAAAAATACTTCTTTTAATCTGTTCTACTATATCAATCTTTCTTACAGAAATCTGTTAGTACCCATAAGAGGACGATTCGTTGGTAGACAAGACAAAGCAAAATAATCATTCAACAAATCAGTCATACTGTAGATACTGTATATCAATGGCCACGACCTAAAGTACCATGATTATCTTGGAAAGGTCCAACACCTTCCTACCTTCTTTTTGGCCATGACATAAACACATGACATGATCAAAGATTAATCTTCAACTCCCTAGCAAAGTGCCTTTTAGACATATGTGATATCACCCCTGCTTGCTTTAAGTTCACTTTCACAGGGTGCAAAAGAAATAACTTCATCTGCTGATTGTCTCTGTATGTATCTATGGTCTATACCAAAACAAAATCATCTTGTTCCTTTGTCAGTTTATTTCTTGAATTTCCCAAGCAAAAACAATATTTTACAGCATGTTTGGTTTCAAGTGGTTTACTTGGGCTTCTCCCTTGGGTCACAATGGCCATACACAGTCAGATTAAATAATTTCTGTTTTAAAGCAAATTTAGGAGCAATTAGTCCACACGATCCTACAGCTGAACAAACTCCCTTCATGTACCACCTTTCCCTACCCAACTTGTATGGTATTTGAAATGAAACATTTGAACAACAGCAGAATATCCTCAAAAAACAAAACCCCTATGCAGGGAGTTTCTATTTGACAAATAGCAACTCCCTGCCCTATGTGACTTTACCCACTCCACACTAGACAAATCCTGTACAACCATTTGCACTGGTCTTCCATAGCTTAAATCTGTTTGCATCAGAAACTGGGTATGTGTTTTGAGTTTGAGCTGTCATGTTTTCAAACAGGACAATGGGATACTTTCCAATTTAACATCTCAAAAAGTTATGGTACACATGTGGGCTAAGCATATTGTAAGTACTGTAAATACAGTAAGTATGTATGCTGACCAGACCAATGGAACTGCATTGTGCCAGGCCAAAGTACTGTACAGTAGCTGATGAGCACTTCTTGGAAGTAGGCTCAGGTAGGTATTAATTGAACATGCTACAACTCATTCAACCATGAAGCACCATACATCCTATTAATCCTTTATTCTCAAAATACCTCAGCCCTATCTTGCTGCCCTAGGCTAGTCCTCTATAGGTTAAAGTAAAAACAGTAAAGTAAGTAAGCAATTATGACTTTACAAGCCAATATGACTGTGTGATTTTCCTGACTTGGAAATTTAGGCCAATCTGACATGGAGTAGAAAGTAAGGAAAGAGATACTGTAACAGGTGCAAACCTTCAGCAGATCAGACACAAACTTACCAGTAATGGATGTAACATAATACTGAAGGCTGGAAAAATGTCTTTAAATCCTGGAAAGGGAGTCAAATTAAAGCTCCTATACAACTCCTTTACATTTTCATGTACAAAAAAATTTCCCTCCAACTGCCAAAATTTCCCTCAAACTCAGTGATTTCACTGACTCGGGCACCAGGGTCAATGATGCACAACTTTTGATTTTGAAGCACAGGCACAAAACCTCTATGGTCAAACTGATGCACAGCTTTTCACCCCAACATTATGTAATGATATAGAAAATAAAGATAAAACAAGAATAAACTCAAATTCATTCGACCCGTTCTGGGCAATTCCACCATGACTCACGTTACATTTTTGGCATATTTTCTGCATACATTTCAACATAAATGTTCAAGTAAAACATTTAATCATTCCATTTTATTTGTGTTGGAACATGTTGGTATAAAGTATAAAATAGTACCAAGAAATAATTATTTCACTTCATCAGTGTGTTTTAATTAGCACTTATTACAGTGTGACTCACGTTACATAAAAAGGACACCAAAAAAAAGTACCTTTTTTCATTTTGAATTTCTCCTCAAACTATAGCTAGCAGGAAACAATCAGTATTATCAGTAATCTGCTTACTCTTTGCTATTTCAAGAAACATGAAATAAATTTTTTAAATTTCATTACATATGATTAAAATGTTAATTAATTAGTGTGACTCACGTTACCGTGACTCACGTTACACTTTGTCCATACTATTAACTTTATGCATAGTCAAAGTCACACATTCTTTGTGTAGGAACAATCACCCTTATCAGTCTGAATATAGCAAACGCTTATTTACAGGCCTAGGATACATCTATTCTAAAATTTGCCCCAATTTTAAATTAAAATAGTACATTTTTCACCACAGGTAAGTAAGAGGCCCTTTGCAGAATCTTCTGAGAGCATAGGCCTAGTACTACAGCAATGCAATGTACTGTACTACAAAATGTGCACATTTGCTGAGTTTTAATGTACTTTGTAAACCTTGCACTTTTTATAGGTTTTATGCAGTATATAGTACTATACTAAACTTTACAAAATTTCCACAAGCCATGTTACAGTATGATGCTATGATATGTTCATGTTACCTTCAGTTCTGACAGTTATTATGTACATTTTTTAACAACCATAGGACCTCCTTTTTGTGTTGCAACTGCAACTTTTGTGAGCTGGTAAGAGACTAGTATGTTATGTTGTTTAATACCCACTACACTACTGTACTGTACTTCAAGTTAACCAAAGAAGTCACTGAACTTTATCAATGGCCCTACATTGGCTGCTTACAGTATGTTCCCAAGCTACTTTGCGTTTTAATACAGCTATTGTACTGTATAGCCATTGCCACTCGTAAACTTGTAAAGCACAGTACCTGTTCCCAATAACTGTTCATGAAGCAAGGCATTGTATTTAAATTCCCCACACAATTTTACAGTAATTTGTATTTGCTGGTCAGGGCATCCAGTTTCTTCTTAACTGTTGTGTTACAGAACCTCCTAGAAAAGTGAAGTTTTCACGTTATTTTGCCCTCATACTCTGTTTTGCACATAGCACTGTCAAGAATGGGTAAATTCCCCACACAATTTTACAGTAATTTGTATTTGCTGGTCAGGGCATCCAGTTTCTTCTTAACTGTTGTGTTACAGAACCTCCTAGAAAAGTGAAGTTTTCACGTTATTTTGCCCTCATACTCTGTTTTGCACATAGCACTGTCAAGAATGGGTAAATTGTTGTCATATTTCCTTAAAAGAGAAAATCAGGCTTCGGAAAGTTTGTTTTCCTCAGGTACTGTTACTGCCAAGTAGAGTACCTCAGAAGGAGAGGGGGAGGCACAGATGCAAATTTATGAGGGCCAAACTTTTATTACTGACATCAAAGTCATTTAATTTTCACAACTTTCATTATGCTGGACCCTGTATCAGCAACATCATTAACAGCACCACCAATGCTTACTGTACATGTGCAGTACCAGTACTCAAGTTATTTCATTATCTGGATTCTCTTGAAGAAGTTCAAGAGTTTTACTGTTAAAGTGAGTAAACTGGTTCTAACAGTACACTGAGATGTGTCCTGGATTGCAACCACTTTGTTTCTTCAGTTCAACCAGAACAAATAGGGACATACAGTAGCTACTGTATAACCCACTACAGTGCACTTTCATTGTTGAGTTCAGGTTTTATGGAGGGGTAATGTAAAATGGCCAATAATCACCTTTTCTCACAAGTTTCCATGTTTTTTGCAAACTATTGTTCTAATGACTAATTAGAGGACATAATATTGGATCAGGCAATTAATTGAAGACCTATAAAATGTGATATGGAAAGAAAATTAGTGGAAACTTGTGAAAATGCATCAATTACTGCATTTGGAAACAGTGTGACTCACGTTACATCACCGCTAATCTGTGACTCACGTTACATTGTGACTCACGTTACCATTTTCAGTGTTCTATAACAAAAACATAAACACCAGAGATGGATAATGTCCATGTTATTTTGTTGGGCATCAACCCTAGAAGGAAAATAATAATTGCCACTTTTAGATTCTTGGTAGTTTTAACAGGAAAAAAAGTTGTGAAAATTTGTGACTCACGTTACATTGAAATACAGCACAATTTTAAATGACATTCAAAAATGAATGAAGAGTTCATAGGTAAATTTTAACTGCTAAAATGCATTTACCAATGTGTCAAGTCATAGTAGGAAAGAAGACAAACTAAAACCACAAACAGAGCTGGAGGTAATTAACAGTTAATCATTGACACCATACTGTAAATCGTCAATTCTTCCTAATTTGGCATGCAATACTAATTTCTCATTCTGCCATATTTTTTCCAACTAAACATTAAAATTTTCACATGCTTTTTACAATATAGCATGTTTCCTTAAAAAATAACCCACAACTTCATCAAAGTTAACACTTTTAAAATTTTTTGGTTTGTCCCTATTTTCATGGAAATGCCCTTCTGTTTAAGTTTTGACTCTTGTAAATTTATTCTCAAGGGTCAGTGACTCCTGAAAAAAATGATGAGTGAAAACCCTGCAAACTACCCAAAATTTCCCAGGAAGGAGCCTCCCAGCTTTCCAACTTTTTCCACCCATGCGCCCCACATTGATGTACAGTACCTACTACTTCAGTAAGGATTTGACTGCCCATATTTTTTTACAAAAAGCATTACATGTCTACCTGAATGCTTCAACTGAATATTATAAAAAAATGTTACAGTATCATTCATTATTCAATGGAGAAAAACAACATAAAAATTGGCCACAATTCAAACGTGCAAAGGTTAATTTTTAGCAAGTTATTAATGAAACCCCCCAAACTGATGCACCTGTTCAGACCTTCTGCATGTGTCCATCAACTTTGCATGATGTATTTTCATGCAAGGTACTGAAAGTTAACTTGTTTATCTCAATAAAATTGTAGGAAGTCAGCTTTTTGACTTAATACAAACCTTTGAGAGAAGGAAAATGTTTCAACTTTGTACCTCAGATCAAGTGATAACCAAAATAAAGTTAGTGCAAAGGAACTCCAGTAAACAACAAACTTGACACAGAACTATTAAATGAAAAAAAAAATTAAATAAAAATAAAAAAATAAAAGATACAAAAAAGAAGTATAAAAGAGGTTCTAGCCCTACCTTCTCTCAAAATGGCAAAAACCACATCATTTCAGACAACAATCAATAGAAACACACGGGACACAAAATTTAGCATATATACAGCTTTACCTTAAGGAAGTGAACAAAGAAAGATGCAAAATTCAAACCTAAACATAAAATTTTGATGATATCACAACTTTGTCAAATACTAAATATTCAGTCCATTCAGTGGTCATTTATGGTCCTGGACATTAAACAGAGGTACCCTGTATCTTGGGGCCACATTTTGAGGATGTCTCATTTGTAAGTACAGTATGAAATTTGCTTGTCTTGCACAAAAAGAGCTCTGAATACTTTCCAAAAAAGTATCACGCTTGAGCTGCTACAGTAAGTGCCAGAAATAAATTTCAAACTGTGGGTTATTTAAGTCCTACTGGCTCTTACATTTGCTACCCATGCTACACAGAATATGGTATTACTGAATTATGATATAGTCAAATATTATGGTTAGGTTCATATGTGTACCAACATACACTGTAGGCTTATATGGCAATAATCACAGGAGCAACAAACTCACACTGTGTGCTGAGGCATGGTTACCATCAGTACTGTTCAATTACTGTACTGTACGACAGTAAAATATTATGGCTACTGTAGCTTCATGTCTACACACTGGCATATGGCAACAAACACACCAGCAAGAAATTCACATTATGTTCTGAGGTGTGGTTACTGTCACATTGTTCAATTATGAGTCACACGTTATGGTTAGGTTCTTTTCTACACATGGGCATATGGTAACAATCACTGTGCACAGCAACAAATTCACATTGTGTGCTAACTGATCTGTGGCTAACTGTCACAGTAATGACTGGTCAAAAATAGTCTTGAGTACATGCAGTATTAGACAGCCAAGGCCAAGTTTAGGGAGCAAAGTATAGGGAAAGAACTTGCCTTGGGTACCCTACTGTAGGCTAAGGTGGCCCAGTTTTATAGCAGGCGGCAGACTAAATCAAATTTTTCAACCACCCTTTATACTGTCTATGTATGGATTCGCTGATCTGGACTTAAAAATGCATCCCTTACTATTGACTACATATATGTATCTTCAATCCAGCCTTACTTCACTTTCATTGAATTGTCCCACAAATCATGTGCCCTTTCCTCTGTCTTACAGGTCTACCTTGTCCTTCCAAAAATGTCTATGCTAGGCCTCCTGGCAATATATTCCTAAACTGCCAAGTCCATTTTTAAAATGTCCCCTTTCTGCCACAGGAAAGGTGTGAAACCTATAGCAGAATATTATACCGCAACACACCAATATGCTGGAATGAGACTACAGTAGGCCCAGAGTAACCAACCAACAGAAATAAAGGGGCACTACATCACCTCAAACATATTTAGGAATATGATCATATACTTCTGAATACAATTGGTGACTGCACTTTGATTGACACTACTGTAATTTAAACAGTACGCTTCTGTCTGGTTGGTCAATGATGACTTGTACAGCTACTGTACTGTACCGTAGTTGTGTTCCCAATAGGGCTGTCAGTTTCCCTTTAATCTCCTAAACGTTTAAATGGTCAGAATAAACGTTCGTTTACCGTTTAAACGGTGTCTACATTGTGAACCAACACTAATGCATTAATGGCCTCATTGATCGTGCACTACGATACTCCCAGTATGCGCAAGCTTTTAAAATCTGTACGTAAAAATCTAGCGATCATTTCAGCTATTTCTTTTTAATTCACCCAAATTTGCCAATGAACGAAACCAAGCATTAAATTCACAGTCGTAAGTCGTAAGTTTGATACAGGGCCCCATACGTTTGATATCAGGCCGAAATGTACGCAAACACCGATGTACATAATATTAGGTCATGTCCGTGCACTGTACAAATGCAGAAGTTCAAGTGACACGCAAGAAAAAAGTCGAGTTAAGCACGTGTATAGGTCCGTTATTGCATGCAAACAGTAACACATTAGGCTACGCACCTGCTCTGTACAAAAGTTGACATACATATGTCGCAACAACATTGGGCATGGTATGGAAAATTACAACGTTGTTCGATCGCTGCTTGTACCGCTAAATTACCAGTCGTTACATCGTCGTTTGCAGTAGTTTACGATAGGTACTTTTATGTTTATAATGCATGTTAATTTGTGTAAAACAAACGTGTGCCTTTTACTTTTATGATTTAAACAAAACGATGTCTGGAACGTTACCCCAGTGAACGAAAGTTTAGGATAGACTTTCTCTCATCCTACGTACTAGCTAGCACACAGCTAGCTATCGGGCCGCGGGCTGGGGCACTTGCAACCTCAAACAGATATTTACGTATGGATATATAGTGCGTGCATGAATTATGTATTGCTATATGAAACACTCAAAACAAACACGTGTGCGAGCCTACACTGTCTCTTTATGTATAGGTAACGCATGGTAGGATGGTGTGAATGCTTATGTTTCTGCATTGAAATACTGCGGCAATTATCGGGTTTTTAAGTAAGCCTGTTTTAACGTTCGTTCTGTGAGCAGCTTGAGCTACAAATACGATGTAAACTGTGAGAGAGTGAATTGCGGCCGATATTGTGTACGCGGCCTAGGCCTAAGAAGCAGATTTGGGCTATTGCTTCGAACGGGGATGCGGGCACTGCGTATTGTTAGGGGAAGGCTTACTGTGATTAGGTGGAAGTCAATTCAATTACAGGATTATAAACTATGAATGGAGAGACACGGACAGTTTATTTTTGAAGCTTTATTCGGTCATTGAATTTGCAAATAAACATCGTTGTTAAATGAGAGATATCAAAGAAAACACCGGGGAAGAAAAATGCTAAAACTTTTGTTGTATTTTAAAAGGAAAACCGTTTAAACGTTTAGCTGAATTAGGCGCCGTTTAAACGGCCGATCGATCATTTAACTGTTTAAACGTTTAAACGTGACAGCCCTAGTTCCCAAATACATGTAGCCTAACCTGAACACACAATACTTTGTGGATAAGGCCTTAAACAGTTTAAACTCAGTATGCCTAGGCTACTGTAGCTTTGACAGAGAAGTGCACTGCTGTAGGCTGGTGCATTTGCTTGTTCTGGAGGGTCTAGAAGTACTGTGCTGCATTTATAGAAAACTGAGTAGGGGGAATTTTCACTGTCTTGAGGTGACATTTCTTTCCCTTTAAGCCATGCCTACAGCAACATTACTTTAGGCTAGGCCTACACAAGTATCTCTCAGAGGTCCTACTTATTGTAGCCTGACTTGTCTGTATTTCATAAATGTAGCCCTGCTGTACCTAAACCTAGCCTGGCATATAGACAGTCATCACTGCAAAGTACACTTTTGGTGCAGAGGTATCAAAATTCTCAGTTTGTTTTTTCTGCTCTTTGAATGACATCAAAGTTTGAAAATTCAAATAATGCAGAGTAACCCCGCTGTAAACCCAACAGGGGGCCCTGAGGCTTCTCGTGTGCAAGCACACTTGAGTTCAGTCGCTTTGCTCCCTTGCAAAATCTACTGTATACATAGGCCTACCACTTTGCCACAAGTGTTGGCAAGTATGAAATAGTTTTGCGACCTTGCGTCCCTGGGATGCAAAATTTTTTTGCCTAATAAAAACACTGTAAATAGGTTGAGTTGTACACCAGCTCTAGTGAGTCTTCACGTCACTACGTCAAGTGATTTCCTGTGTCCATGCCGAAGATCTTCGTCTTATAGCCTAGTGCACAAAGTGCAAACTGGATAGGCTGTGACGTTTTTGTATTACATATTACTGCCCCTATGTAATAACACGGGGGCCACGGGGACGTTTTGTTCTTCTTCTTTCAAATACGGTGAGCCATCCAGTTAAGGACATTAGTACACCACATACACGCCATGAGGTCGGTCAGACCCTCAGACAATTGATAATAAACTCTACAGTCTTAGGGTGACTAACGGCCCCCTCGATAAGACTGCCAGGGAGATCATTCCAATCCCGAATTGTGTTTGGGATAAAACTGTATTTAAAGCAATTAGTCCTAGTAGGGGGGGGGGGCGGTAGTGCAAAGCATGCACGTTACGAGTGGGTTTACAAAGGCCAGACAGAGGGATATTAGCTTGACCATGGATACCTTTGGCAAGGAGTTGAAGCCTACGGTGATCGGATAAAGTGCCAATACCAAGATCTTTCAAAAGGGTAGTCATCAAACCAACTTCACGGGAGTACTCGTTGGCAATAAACCGAACAGATCTCCTTTGTACTCCCTCTAGTTTATCTTGAAGTGACGCCTGATATGGATCCCAAACGGAACAAGCATACTCCAACAAAGGCCTAAGCAAACCTTTATAGGCTGCCAATTTAACTTCCTTGGAACAAAAAGAAAGGTTCCTACGTAACAAGCCGAGGACCTTGTTTCCTTTATTACAAACAGACTGCATGTGATTTCCCCAATTGAGATTCTTAGTAATAGTCACCCCCAAGTACTTAATAGAGTCCTCCCTCGTCAGATTAACCCCGTTGAGGGTATACTAAAAAATTCTGGGACTATGTTTCCTCGTAACAGACATAACATTACACTTTGCCGGATGAAATCTCATGCCCCAGGTTTTGGCCCATTGGCCCAGGCAAATATTAAATGTCTCTCTGCAGCTCACTGCAGTCACTGTGATCTTCAATGACCCTATAACAAACACAATCATCAGCAAACAACCTAACTTCAGAAGAAGCAGCTTCTACAATATCATTTATATATGACAGAAAGAGTACTGGTCCTAGAAAAGACCCCTGAGGAACACCAGAAAGAACCGGAGCGGGAGCAGATTTTGTACCATTTACAACAACAGATTGTAAGCGATTAGAAAGAAAGTTATCTACCCAATTAATGACTTGTCTAGAAACCCCTAAAGCAGTGCTTCTCAACCTTTTTTAACTCCAGGACCACTTTGACTCTCAGAATTTTTCTGAGGCCCGCCTTACAAAAAGTTTATTCTTTTTTCTTTATTTTTTATTTTTTATGGCGGATCTCGCGGCCCACCTGGGAGAGCATCGCGGCCCACCGGTTGAAAAGCGCTGCCCTAAAGAATATAACTTCGTCTTGAAGAGTCCATGAGGAAGTGAGGAACAGTATCGAAGGCCTTCTCAAAGTCTAAAATAAAGACACTGACCTCTTTTAGGTACAACTATAGAATACCCTGCCTCATCAACTAACCCCACTAAGCATCCGAATGCTCAGTCGTAGTCGTGGTCACTAGGACTGAGCATCCAGCCTAAAATGGATGATTAGTGGAACCGACTAGGAGTCGATGATGTCATTGCTATTAATAATTCACTCACTGTGACTACGGCTGAGCATCCAGCCTCAGATGGATGCTTAGTGGAGCTACAAAGCTTGATTTAATAACTATTTTTAACTCTCACTGCAATTACGACTGAGCATCCAGCCTCAGATGGATGCTTAGTGGCTTAGATGGATGTTAATTACTGGAACTGACTAGGCTAGTAGTATGTGTGTCACACAATATGTCGTTCTTAAATTAAGCTGAGACTGCAGTCACAAAATTCACTGGCCTGATTGCACTACGACTCCACATCCACTATTTAAAAAGAGGTTGCTACCTGAGGCGGGGTATTCTATAGTTACTCCCTTTTATTTTTATCCAAGACCGAAGCCCAATCGTCAATAACAGACACCAACTGAGTATCACAACTGTGATTCTTTCTGAAAGCATGCTGCTTAGTGGAAAGGATTTTATTCACCTTATAGTGATCCATCAGATTTGAGCAAATGATATGCTCCAACAATTTACAGCAAATACAAGTCAGAGAGACAGGGCGATAGTTGGATGGGAGAGAGATATCATTTTTCTTAAAAATTGGACAAACATTAGCCCTTTTCCAGTCCCTGGGAATATGACCGCTGGTATGTGACTGCTGGAAAAGGTGACTAGGCCTATGCCTAATCATTGGTGCCAGATCTGTCACAAGCTCCCTAAGAACCCATGGGTGTAGGCTGTTGTCAGGACCCATGGCTTTGCTAACCTTTAGGTTAGTTAAAAAGCGGGATGTTTTGGTAGCTAAAAAGCGGGGACGTTTTGGTAAAGGGACGTTCTGACTGGGTACTTTTTCGTTCAATGGCTGTTCTCCTGGGTGGCCTGTGTTACTGTTAGCGTACAGTAACGTTAGGCCTAACACTGTAACACTAACACAGTAGGCCTAACAGTTAACGTTAGGTGACTGAGTAACGTTGGCGAGTAAAAGGCCCTACCCTGCACTCCTCCAAGCCAATTTGCCGGTGTTTAACGTGCAAAAATCCATTTCTAATCAGTTACCAGTGGAAACGGCAAAAATTGTTTGATAATGTCACATAATTTAGAGATTTTCATTAATTTACCTTGAGAAAATTTTCAGAAGTTGCACTCTGCAGGCGGCCATCTTGAAAACTGGAATCAATTAGTTCTGTCGAAGTAAATGTGCAAGTACGCCACACTTCAGGTTGCTCAGCTTCCCGCTGCAGGCGAAAATGATTGACTCACGATGACTTTGTCATGTCCCCTTATACTTTCGCATCATTTGTAGTGCTTATCATTATTAAATAACATTTTCTTTGCTAATCAACCGAAATGATATGGTATAAAATGACAAAAAGTGGTGTTAATTCTGACCCTACTACTGTAACCTGCGGGGTACCCCCACAGGCGCCCCTTAACATTGTATTGTATACCATATACTATGTAGTATATATAGACGGAAAGGTATGTCACAAATCTCCTAGCTCGAACAAACAACTTACGTTTATGGCACAATTACTGCACTTTTCTCGCCAAATTTGTCTGTGTTGAGACTTTTGATCATAAGGTACCTCAAGGCAGCTCCTTTTCCCGAATAATTTCACTTGGCATTGTCTGAAGGATGAAATTTCGATGGAGTAACAGTATGAGGATGGTAGCTGCTGATAGAGAGCATTCAGCACTTCCACACTATATAATACCATACTCCTAAAATATTCTCTAAAGTTCTCTTAACTTTCTGAATTTCTTCCAAAATTTGTCAGTTATGTTTTGCTTTGATTATTACAAATCTTACAGATACATATTAGCATTAATATGCAAGATTTTTGAACACAGAAATTCATAAAATTTGAAAACCTTTTGAAAAGTGGAAGGGCTTGCATTTACTATGAGCATTTGTGGCAGTTGAAGACTGTACAACAGTTACAGTCAACTGGTCACAAGTGCTTGTACAAAATGCTAGCCCTTCCACTTTTCAAAAGGTTTTCAAATTTTATGAATTTCTGTGTTCAAAAATCTTGCATATTAATGCTAATATGTATCTGCAGGGTTGTTCCCGTTACGCTTTGAAAGTAACTCGTTATAGTTACAGTTAATTCCGTAAAATTGTAACTCGTTACAGTTACTAGTTACAATGTTGAAAAAGTAACTAGTTACAGTTACTTTTGACTAAAAAGTAACTAGCTACATTTCAAAAGTAACTCGTTACTTCAAGGTGAATATACGGTACCTCGGTACCTGAAATGGAGGGGGGGGGGGCATAATTAGATAGTAAGACGGGGGCACATGAGACGACCGACACCTCATTTGTGCCGGTTATCCTTAGGTGTTCCCCAAAGAAAGTCAATGAAGCTAGCTGATCTTCAATGGGCATTGTCGCAGAGGCTCCTAATGCTCAACATGAAGCAGCGAATCATGATACTGTGTCGGAGCTTACGCAAACTATTTGTTAGAGGAATATGGTTATTACCAAAACTTTTCCAGTTACCAAAGTACTTCTTTGAGGGTTGAAATCTTTATACTCCCATCACACAGTCGGCTAATTTAGAGAGGTTAGCGGCTATGCCGGAAAGGGGAAGAGCGTTGTTTCAGCAGTAAAGTCTTCACCCCTCAAGAGCATAAATATGGTATAATAAGAGGATGAATACATTTGTTAGCAGTAAAATTTTAAAACCTCACCGCTAAGGTTGGGCTAAGTGATATTTCCCCATAAATTTCAAGTTTCACATTGTGTCGATATAAAACAGTGCATAGAAATGGTGATACTATGCAGTTTATACATGCAGATCATGTGCACATAATTCACTTTCCCTTTACAATAGGTAAAGCTTTAAGTCGGACACTTCTCTTTCCAATTAGCTTTGTTAGGATACTTTTAACGCCATTGACCATTTCAATATTCTGCTGTTTTTTTTATATTAACCGTACTATTATTCCAGTGTAAGGAGTTACGGACTTTGAAATGATATAGCCTAAATTCATACGTTTGATTCATCAAATAAAGATACCATACATGTTAAATTAGATGCATAAATGGATGCACGGTGTTTACCAACGCTTGGCACCGTATAGATTTACTGGGCTCCAACGCAAGAGTCCGGATTCGGTTAGCTTAATGCCGGTCTCAAGAGCGTTTTTCTAGATTAGGAATTTGCCCGGGATAGAAGGTTCCGGAATCGAATTTTTTACGGAATGTGATGTAACTGGACTCGGACTCGGAGTTCATTCCAGCCGAGTTCTCAAATATGAAAGTTACATTAAAAGTGTTTAAAGTTCCATTTGTGCACAATGTACAGATCTAAGGTATGTCACATACAATCAACTAAATTACTCAGGAGGCCAGGCTATGGAAGTGAGTACAAACGATGACTTTGTTAATTAATGGTGGACATGTACGATAGAATTAAAACATCTGTATGTGTGATATGATATACATTGGCAAAAAGACTGGTCTCGGAATTGGTGCCATTGGAATCAAAACTGGCAGAAATTTGAGGATCCTGAGTAGTACCATGCTCGGAAAGATTCGGGAATCTAGAATCGCAGTTAGCTCCGACTCGGATAGGGTGAACACGGGTCCAGCCCTAACGTCTCAAGAGGCAATGATTAAACTTTCAAAGTAAGCTGGTATTTGAATGCCCATGGGCCAACCCGTTTCTCACGGTACACTGTCTCCACTGTGTCCTCTAAAGGACAATATGAGTAAACCAAGGCCCAGCTGACTTTACTTAGAATACATAAAGTCAGCTGAGCCTTAGAGGACCGTTCAGTATTTTTCAAATAATCGCACAAATCGGTCTCATGGATAATAAGCATTGATCTGTCTAATAAGTATTTTGACATACAGATCAATTTTAAACTTATTTCAATCAGGGAGTTGCTATTTGACAACTCCCTGGTTCAATAGACAATCAAGTGGCCCGGCCTGTAAGCCTGCAGCGTGTGCATCTAATATCAACTTCTGATTCTATTCGTGAATAAAATTTGATGTCGGTGAGGGCGACGTCGATAATAGCGATGAATGATAAATAGCCTATATCGAAAATAATTTTACATTTTACTACCAAAGTGTCATCAATTTGAAAATTTTCTGTTATTCTGTTATTAGCTCAAAGAAAATGCAATTTGTGGTCATTTTGACTATTTGTAACGGGAAAGTAACGGGACCCAAATGTAACGCCGTTACAGTTACTTTTACACAGAATTGTAACTAGTTACTTGCTCCGTTACTGAAATGCAAATGTAACTCGTTACAGGGTTCCGTTACACAAAATGTAACTCGTTACAGTAACGGCGTTACTTGTAACTCGTTACTTCCCAACCCTGTGTATCTGTAAGATTTGTAATAATCAAAGCAAAACAGAACTGACAAATTTTGGAAGAAATTCAGAAAGTTAAGAGAACTTTAGAGAATATTTTAGGAGTATTGTATTATATAGTGTGGAAGTGCTGAATGCTCTCTATCAGCAGCTACCATCCTCATACTGTTACTCCATCGAAATTTCATCCTTCAGACAATGCCAAGTGAAATTATTCGGGACAAGGAGCTGCCTTGAGGTACCTTATGATCAAAAGTCTCAACACAGACAAATTTGGCGAGAAAAGTGCAGTAATTGTGCCATAAACGTAAGTTGTTTGTTCGAGCTAGGAGATTTGTGACATACGGTACCTTTCCATCTATATATACTACATAGTATATGGTATACTATACAATGTTAAGGGGCGCCTGTGGGTACCCCAGGGTAGTATTCTCGGACCCCTTTTGTTTCTTTGTTATATTAATGATATGCCAATTAGTGTAAACTGCAAACTCCTTCTGTATGCTGACGACAGTGCTTTGATTGCCTCTGACAATGATGTTCAAAAAATCAGTAATTGTTTAAGTAAGGAATTGGAGTCTTGTAGAGAATGGTTGGTTGACAACAGACTATCTCTTCACCTGGGCAAGACTGAATCCATTCTCTTTGGATAGAAAGTTACCGTATGTTAAAGAAATCCAGGCCCCTCTGTGTCTCTTGTAACGGTGATTTTATTAAGTCCTCCAATTCAGTTAAATACCTAGGAATCATACTGGATAAGACCCTTTCGGTGAGTTTATTGCCCGTGATATTCCTAGAAAAGCAGGGGCTCGTTTAAAATTTTTATATAGGCAGTTACCCTCTCTGAACAGTCGTACTCGTAAGATCTTGTGTACTGCTCTTATACAGTGTTATTTTGATCATTCTTGTTCCCCCTGGTTCTCTGCTCTCTCCAAGCAGTATAAAAATAAGCTTCAAATTATGCAAAACAAGGTTGTTAGGTTCATTTTAGACATGGTTCCACGCACCCATGTCGGGCAAAGTGAATTAAACAAAGTCGGTTTTTTATCTGCGGTATGCGACAGGGTGCAACAACTTAAACTTAACTTGGTTTTTAAGATTTTTAATGGCACCTGTCCAATCAAATTTTACCAGACACAATATTCATCAGCACAGTACCAGGGGTAGCCCATTCAACTTTCTTGTTCCTAGAATAAAAGGATCCTCTGATCGTACCTTTTTCTTTACAGGTATTGAACTTTGGAACTCCCTTCCTAATGCTGCAAAGCAAATTAAAAATGTTTCAAGTTTTAAACTGTACGTTAAGAACTATCTTGCCAAAAAATCACTTTTAGCGGAGCAACGTCTCTAATTCATTTTTTACTGACTCGAGTGCCGGCGTCTTTCATCCAGTGCATTATTTCTGCTAATTTTCCATTCCTTGTGTAAGCGTTCCTTGTTCCGTCTTTAGGGACCCCAATGGAAGTAATCTTTTCGTAAGCATTTGGGTTATCCCTGGTACTCTGTTTTGTAACTCCTTTTTCTCGTTTTTTATGTATTATTCATTTCTGTTTGCCTGTAGTACGCCTTTCTGAATGTCTTTGCTTTTGTTTGTGTTTGTTTTATTTTGTACCAAATAAAATCAATCATTCAATCAACACTCACTGCCTGAGTGGGATTTTAACTCTTCAGTCCACTTCAGTCCATCAGTGCTTTAAGATAAACACTATATGTTCCATTGTGACTGTGGTAAAATATTCTGTGGTATGGTATGGTATCTATGCTATGGTATGGTATGGTATGGTTTGGTATGGTATGTATGACAAAGGTGACATTGGAAATCATGTGACCATACAAGCTCAATAAAATTACAAAACAGTAAAACATTAAATGATCAAAAAAAAAATTACACATGTTAAAAATCATGAGAGCAGAAAGTAAGAAAATCTAAAACACATAAAAGAGTAGAAAAAAAGATAGCCTAGGTGCAGAAAGTCAAACATCGGAAAAACATATAAATCCTAAAAAACAACAAATCTTAAAGTCCTGAAATCGTTTATATCTGGTCTGGTGCGAATTAAAAATCTTTGTCACAGAAGGGTAAAAACTTTCCGTAAATCTTTAACATCCCTTAAAGTTTTGGAGCCTGTATCCTGACGGAGTTAGAGTTAGATGAGGTTTTACGGCTCAGTTTAATCCTGACGGAAGGTACTTAAAATAACCTCTAGCTGGGTGCGAATTGTCATTCTTCGATTCTGGGCTTTGCTTTGATGGGCTTTGTTGTGTTTTTGGTTTGGTTTGTATTTTGTTTTGGGTTTGGACTGCAGGGCATCTTATGGGGCTTTAGCACTCCATTGCCCTTTAACTTGTTTTAGGTTATGTTATGTTAAAGACAGTACTTTGAAGGAAAACAAAAGAGAGCTCAGTTATGTGAGGTTATGATGTCACGTTGGCTTGCTTCAAGTTCACTTACAAGGATTTCAAATGTGACAACTTCATGAGTACTTCAATAATACCACATGTCGGATTTCAATGCCAATTTCATAAGTATGATTAGACTGGGCACCCCCTAACATATCAAAATTTGGTTCCTTCCTAATTCTAAAATTTCAGTAATTTGTTTAGGCAATAACCGTGACCGAAGAAATATTCTGTTGATTTCTTGTTTTTTGTTTGTACACTGTTTTCTTTTGCCGAAGGCAAAAGGAAACTAAGCAATCACGGGGGCGATTGTATGTATGTGTATATATGTGTGTATGTATGTGTGTTTGTGACGCTTGGCTTGTAAACAAGATATCTCAAGATCGACAGCAACGATGGATCATTTTTATACTTAGTGTAAAGAATTTTTCTATTAAGAGGAAGATCCCTATTGTTTTTGGTAAAGGTCAAAGGTCATGTGAGGTCACCAGAGGTCAAAAACACTCAGTGTAGCTAAAATTATGAGTTCAGTCCACTGTCCAGTTTTGTATTTAGCGCAAGTATTGTTTCGTATGATTTTGAAATATTTTGTAATTAGCACTGTTTACTGTTCAACAGTGCCAGATATTTTACCATTCCTTCAATATGGTACAACTGTATATATGTCAGACCCGCTGAATCAGTGGGTTTACCCCTAAATAAAAAAAAGACAGAGAGATCGGTTTCTCACAACAACGGTCCCGGGATCGATACCTTCCTGTGATTTGTTTATTGGCATTTTTTGTTATTCACTTTTTGGTAGGGTTTAAAGATCATATGAGATCAGCAGAGGTCAAGATGTGAAAACATCGTAAAAAATGGAAAAGCCTTGAAGTGTAAATTTGAGGGATGAACCAGGTCCGTGCGGGAGACAGTGCAACAAATCATTCCCTTTCAGAAAGGAATCACTAAGCCTTTGGGCCTTTTGGTTTTTCAAAGAAGTTGATGAAGAAATCAGAAGTATCTTCCAGGTTCTGGGAAAGGCCTTTGCAGATAAAGAATTTGAGAGTCTAAGTCAATTGTATGCAGATGACATAATAATATTCATGTAACCCAGAGTACCGACGGATTCTCAGAGGGAGACAATGTCCTTATTTCAGGGATCGCGGATATGGGAGGCTACGGAGGCTCTAGCCCTCGAACTTTTTCAGCAGTGGGCATTTTGGTCCGCCTTAAACTGGGATGGTAGGCTTTCATTTTCTTGAACATATTGAGCGGCTGCGATGATTACCCCTCCCCCCTCCCCACCACCACCACCACCACCACCACCACTTCAAAATTGGCTCCGCGGCCCTTGCATTTTCATTTTATTGTTTTTAGAATTAAGTAACAACCGTTAGGAGTTTTTTATTTCCAAATTCTACAGTACCAAACATAGACTACAAACATAACAAACGAAAATGCCGGAAGAATTGCAAAAAAAAAAAAAAAATGAATGTGAATGGGGAAGGAATTAACGACTGCAGTCTTGATTCTAGATCCTGGCTAACTTACATTCAATTATCATGACATAGCCTACTAAAAGTAAAGCCCAGGAATTATAGAAGGGCAAAATGGAGACAGGGGACTGAGACAGTACAGAATACTGGAGTAAGGAATTATACCTCAGAAGACAGTCTACTATTATTCGAGGGAGTTACTTGTGATAATCCGCGTTGGAAGCATAATCTGTGATCATTTAAACGTGTCACCGACGAAACATATCTGTAAAACCAGTTAGAAAACTCAAAAGACCTGAAGATGATCTAGTCTCGACCACGCGCTTTTGGCGTTACAAACCTTTTTATTACTAAGTTGTTCTCCCTAAGGTATTTTAACAAATGGCTGACTCTTGCAAATCTCATATGTTTCCTACAAGAAAATGTCATGATGCTTCAGATCATATATAGGCCTACTGTTTATTTAGATTGAATCAATAAGTTACCTGGTATGAAATTACCAATGGGGGTCATTTCATGTGACGTCACGCGGTTGAGATTGCTCGGTAGTGAAGGGTAAAAAACACGCACAGTAAGTATTTATAGCACACGCGCATGGCATAACCATCAATATTAATGAGGCACAATGGACGCTTGCCCTTCAAAACCAAATTGGCCGTCGTTTTAGCAGAAAGCAGTTTCAGTGTCAATGATTGGAGCTATCTCTGCAGTTATTAAAATATCGACCAACAGCAGTACATCAAACTGTGTCTCACACAGGGGTTTAGTTTTATACTTCTTATTATGATATCCTCACAAAAAGCTGTTAAATTTTCTGTAAATCTCCCTCAAAAAATATGACGATTAGTCACCTTTTATTACTACAATGACTGCCATACTGACTCTAACTAAAAATAAGATGTTTTGGTTTTGTCATGTGATATCAGTGACGTAACAGAATAACATTACAAACAAAAATAACACCAAAATAAAAAGGACACGAATAAAAGTAACGACATTTACTTGATTTACTTTTTTATTTCTCTTTGTTTACTTTCTTTCCAAAAAGACTTGATTGATTAATCAAATAATGTAGGAAAAAGTGATAAGAAATGTGGAATTCCACAAAGGAAAAGAGGCTCCAAAAAGAAGCTGCGATTGGATGGGATATGAACTGCTCAATAGGCTATACGACTCATTATTTAGAAAACGGGTCTGTTACTTTCAAAGGAAAGTGCGGTAAATAATCGTTTTATGTTTCCAGACTTAAAATCTGGTATCATACCATCAACGCAGTCTTGGAATTAGCATTTAAATTTGTAAACTTAATATACCTTTTGCTTGGCAATATTGCAACCAAAGCCAATTCAAGATCCGAACAACAGCTTGAAATTAAAAGTGGTGATTGCATACGTTTGCCTTTCAATGTCTGAAATTAACAGAAAATTGAGGCAGCATATCATTTGTTGTCATTACCAGGCCATGTCATTACCAGAGTTAAGAAAATCTTAACGTTAGTTTTAAGAAGGAGAGTCTGTCGCTTTCTTCAGTCCCCGTTTTAAAAATGACTCCCATGGCCTTATTTATTTGAGGAAGGGCTTCCCAAGTGCCGATCGGGCAAGACACATGTCCACGACCATCGTCCTCCTCGCCATCATTATCGGTCACAGTGCTGTCTACTTCGGACTCCTTTTGGCAAGAGTCCGCTGACCTATCCTATGTTCTGATAATATTTAGCTTAATCTGTTTGTCTCCCCATTTCCAAATCTTCCGCCTAGGTTTTGCCAATATTTCTTCAACCCAGACCTATGAGAGTGTTCTTCTCGGCACACATACATGACGCAGAGGGAATGACCAAACTGTCATGCCGTATTGCATCAACCAATGAAATGGTGTTAAAGAACGCGATTTTGGCTAGCCTTCTGCACAGGCACTTTACCGAAATCTTATTTACATGCTCTTCTAGACGGTGCGTGGGATATACTCTCTTATATTGGTCTTATCAGGGACAGCGGAAACGGGGGGGGGGGTTACGGGGGCTCTAGCTCCCGCACTTTTTCTGCCGTGAACATTTTGGGCCGCCTTAAACTGGGATGACACACTTTTATTTTCCAAAACAAAATGTGCCCTTTAGATGATTAGCCCTCCAAATTCAAAACTGGTTCAGCGGTCCCTGCTTATATCAATTTCTTTTGGTTTATTTGAATGGAAGAGCTTTCAAACACCTCGCCAGTATACACAGTAATAAACGTCTTAGCCTCCTACGGTGAAAGCAAATCTTAATGTAAATCAAAAGATGTGTTGCTTTGTGGCTGGTTTGTTATGACCCTTCTAATTACGCACTCACTTGTTGTTCCTCTGGTAGAATAAATACCTTCGAGTTTGCAACTTTTGCTGGTGATTGAAACATCCTCGAGATCGGTTGTGTAATGAAGATATGCAAGGCAAAAGCTTGCACTGTAACTATAGTAAATCAACGTACTGTTTATCATGCAAGGGTTCATTTTGCGTAACATTTACTTCTTGGAAGATCTCTTCGGTGAGAGCAAAAAGGAAAAAATCCAACCCACTTTGCGCCATCGACATCATCTGATCAATCACAGAGACTTGCACAACCCCCTTTCCCCACGGAGACCTCTGTTGAGGCCTCACACCCAAACGGGAGGCCCGGGCCCAAAAAGGAGGAGCGGGGGACACGGAGGGGGTGTATCCGTATTCCTCTAGCCTACCCTCTTAAAATGAACTACCTTCAGTAAAGTTGTAGTTGTAAGGTACGTATTTGCACTGACTAGGCAAGGTCTAATTTAGACATTCTCACTACACTGTTGTAGACTAGCCTGAACAGAAGGTCAGTAGCCATGACAAGTATAGCAACTCTACTGCCACTAGCTAGGGCCTGTAATTACTCTTCTCAACAACACTTGCATTTTTTTATTTGAGTGGCTATTTCCTTTCAAACGACCAGCACATGGTGACCTTTGTAGCAGTATGATGTACTCTATTTTGCATCTGTAATCACCGAACTAAATTTACTAGCGGCCAACTTCATTATACATCAACTAGCCTAAGCCAACGTTGAGACATGGGATGGTTCCTCCGCTGATGTGTGCGACGTTATGCATGTCGCAGAATTGGTGATACACTCCATACAGACCTAATATTTCGTCCAGTCTTTAAGTACGACGTCACAAATCGCTAGTTGGACAAACTCTTTAAATGTAAAGCTTTGGAAGATAAATACCAAAGGAACTAAAGGTCTCACTTAACCATACTATGAAATGGCGCCAGCGACTGAGACTTTATCTTTCAGAATCTTTGGATTTTGTGTGAGCATTTTGACAAGGTCTCCTGATCATAACCTTGAAATCAGTAGGACAACTTAGTAACAACTATCAGCACGGTCGGATGGCATGGTCATACGGGAATCTGGTGCAGTCGAGAATTCTGTTATAGGCCCAGTCATTCGTGGAGTTTAAAGATTAGCAACTAGTTGAAATGTTCCAAGGTTCAAGGTTCAAGTAAACTTTATTAAGCACCAGTAATGGGCAAATACAGCTCGAAATAAAACAATAAGATGAATAAGAGCATAGAAAGGAGAAAACATGAAAGACATAAAAAAATAAAAGGAAAAAAGAATAAGACAGAAAAGATAATAAATTGATTGCAGCTTTAAGGAGGGTTTCGTTTACAATAATGTGGCGTATTCAATAGTTTGATGTGCTCACAAAAAGCTTTGGCAATTAAATTAGGACGCCCGGGAAAGATCCTCCTCCCCTTTAAGAAGCCAGTGGAGAACAAAACTTTCGCTTTTATTAATGACAACTTGGAATGATCTAAGCTACACGGTACCATATACATACATACATACATACATACATACATACATACATACATACATATACATACATACATACATGCATACATACATACGTACGTACGTAGGTACGTACGTACGTACATACATACATACATACGCACATACATACACCCATACATACATACATACACCCATACATACATACATACATACATACATACATACATACGTACGTTCATACATATATATGTATATATATGTATACACATACACACATATATATTTCATAGGGTCGCTGGTTCGAGTCGTGCTCGAGGCTAAGTTTTCCATTCATATTTCAGTCTAAGGCAACTGCCTATGTTACAGTTACAGGAAAAATGGCTCAAGGTCCCCATGCCACTATTCAATATAGAATTGATACACTCATTAATATATATATATATATATATATATATATTTATATATATATATATATTAATTTTGTGAATTACCGTAATCTTTGTTGCTATACAGATTGAACGGATTCCGAACTGATTCCCTTCACCACTTACTTCCATCCCATTGTGAAAGATGTTTTTCAGAGCTTTCGATCTCTGTGGGGAATTTTTCAAAGTGAAATCAAATAAGGGATCGCTTATAAGAATACACCTCTTCTGATGTCTTTTAGACAGGCCATAATCTCAGAAAGATTCTTGTAAGTAGCCAAATTCCTAGGCCATTTACCCCCACGGGCAACTTTCCATGTATCAAAAACACTGCCAAATATGTCAGCATGTCTGTGCGTGATTCGCCATAACACCTCAGCCCCCGACACACACTACACTTAAACTAGACAAGGGAAAATTCGACTGCAATTTTGCTAATGTTGTATACATACTCTTTTGCAATAAATGCACTAAGGGCAATTATGTTAGAGAAACGAGGACGAAATTCCGCCTTCGTTTTAACAACCACAAAACTCACCATTTTATGGCTACTCAAGGGATATTCTGTTGCCAAACACTTCTCTCCCGGACAGATAATATATAATCTAAAATGCTGCATCTGGAAAGGCAACTTTTATAAGGATGACAAGAAACGAAAAGCTGAGGATACTAGGCTAATGCTAGGAATGGCCTGTATAGATTTTTCATGTTGAGAGGAAGAACCCTATTGTTTTCGGTAGAGGTCAAAGGTCATCTGAGGTCACCAGAGGTTAAACTGCGAAAACCTCGTAAATGGCTTGTAATCGCGATATCTCAAGGTAGCGATGACCGACACTTTCATATTTGGTATACGGATTTGTCATGTTGAGAGAAAGAACCCTATTGTTTTTGGTAAAGGTCAAAGGTCATTTTAGGTCACTGGAGGTAAAAAGCTGAAAAGCTCGTACTCAGGATATCTCAAGATAGGAATGACCGATACCTTTTATATTTTGTGAATAGATTTGTCATGATGTAAGGAAGAACCCTATTTTTTGGTAAAAGTCAAAGGTCATCTTGGGTTACCAAAGGTCAAAAAGCAAAATTTCCCAAGAATTCCCAAGATTGTCATTTGGGGTTACTGGGGTCACATAGCATCCCCATTCGGCAAGGAATCACTAAGCCTTTGGGCTTTCTGGTTTGTACTATATGTTGGTGTTGCTGTATATATATATATATATATATATATATATATATATATATATATATCGCTATTGTCTTTCTGCTTCGGAATGTCTTTTACATCTCAGCAAGTCTGCATTAATCCTTACTCCAAAAGTACATATAGTTTATCAGCTTGAGCATGGTTACCATCTGGAGCAAACGGGTCCAAGGGTAACTCGAACTAGAATCAGAGGAAGTTTTTTTTCACAAGACATCCTTTCGGAGCATTTTACTTGCAGTTTACATCCGTGGTCGAGTATTACGTTTCTTATGAGACATTCCTAAGTGCATATGATTCTAGGTGCGTTGCCGGGATTTGACCTTGAGGGGTGTCACAACACACCAACATAATTACATCAGAGGCACCGCCGGACTGCAGAGCCTTTGGTCCAAGGACTTGACCCAGGGCCTGTCTTTTATAATGATGATAGCATGTTTTAAGACAAGTAGTCAAATTCCCCAGAAATAGGTGACTTGGGGTATTATATTTCGAACTTGAGCCATGCCAGTGGGGTTGAAACATTTCACACCCTTTCGTTACTCGCCTGCATGATCTTATGTACAACTAGTACACTTTTAGTCTAACCACTGAGGTGTTAACACTTCCCTGCTGTAACTGTACTCTTGATTTTCAGTAGTACGAATTGTACCTATCATAGATGTGCTTTGGGTTCGAAGTAAACATCACCTAGACGTCCACAATGTTCAATGGCCATATGAAAACAGCTCACAGCGCATTTATTCAACGTGCATTTATTCTTAATTATTAGAAAGAATACCTACGTCTAGTGTTACTTCCCCAAATATTAAAAATCTGATATAAAACTCCCATTTTACACTCTAAGTGCTGGAAAAATGGCTCGACTTCAAGCCCCCACCGTTTAAGACCACCGAGAATCCCTACAGTTTATATTTGCCTTGTTCATAGTACGTGTGCTCTCTTAACTATAGAATGCTCTCTTGTACATCGTAAGTACAAATCCTCTTGCAGCTTTTATCATTTACTTGGTAGATGCCGACGACTTTCTAACCTTAAAACTTCACGAATGACTGCGCCCTGGATAAAGTTTCCTATAGTTGAAGGTCCTTTTATGGCAGTGCCACCGGATCGTGCTGATAGTTCTTGTGATTATCACCGCATCCCGCTGATTTGAACGCTACGATCCAGAGAATTAGACTGGCAGACCAGAGTCTTGAGGGTAGATGAACTAGGTACCAATATCGAAGTATATGAGCATAAAGGGCATCACCTGGGATGTCCAGATATGGCAACTCAACAGGTTTGAAAAAAGTTCATGACTTGTGTGAACCAACTAAATAAGCCCCTTTAACACTTTGAAATTAGCGGAGACTGCCATTTGTACTTTACATAATATTTCTCCTTATTCTCATCGTGCATCGGCTAGGATAGTACAACTGATTAGGCCCGATAAGAAAAGCTATGATGACTGGTCAAATAGAACCACAGGAAACAACCTAGAACAAGTCCACTATTTACATATACACATTACATCGTTTCAAAGATGGCGGCTGGGGATTAATGCACGTTATATCGGTTCCCTCATTTTCTGTCTTAGAGTGAGAATTTCCTGTCAAGAACTGAAAGCAATGCCAATGGATACATATAGTACAATCGGATACAATCTTACAATCAATACAGCCTTCAGCAAAACTTAACTTAGTCAAGTACATATTTGACTTAACCATTATCCCATCCTCCCCTGTTCTCGGCATTATCTCATATAGTGGTAGTAGAACATTGGCCAAACCAAGTCCATAACTTACTACGATAGCCCTCAGATACTTTCCTTCTGCAAGACGGAAAATCCTGGGCAATAAAATCATAACACTTACACGAAAAGGATACAGCCAAAAAGAATTCCACTCTTTACTCAAAATATTGCTACTGTTCCAAGATGGCAGCTAGGGTTGATGCACTTTTTACGATTCCCCTTCATTTCTATTTTTGTGTGAAAAGTTCCGACCAAAAAGTGATGGCTACTCGTCACTAAGCACAGTGATTGCAGTATACAGCATGTTTTAACCTTGCTGTAGAACATATTGTATCTATTCCAAGAGGGTGTCCAGTAGCATTTATCCCCCCCCCCCCGCTTCCTCTGCAGTAGTCCATAGTAGTAGCACTAGCCAAACCAACTTCATAAGTTATTTCAATGGCTAGCATCAATTTTCTTCTTGCTGTAACAAGGGATATATTGGACAATAGCCTATACAATAAGGATAAAGTCTACAGTAATTCCCCTTTTTTCTGACACATATTGCTCCTGTTCCAAGATAGCGAATAGGGGTCAATGGACTAAGTAAAATAATAATGCAGGTCCTAATTTCACAAATTTTACAGAATCTAAAATTTATCTGACTTAAAATGGAGTTCTTTATCTAACTTTGTCCAGTTGGGTGTGTTGAATTCGAAATAGTTAGTTTGTACCTGTATCATTTGCATCATAATCCAAAGTTGCCATTTTGAATTACAAAATGATAGACATTTTGTTCATTTGGTACCAGTAAATTCAGTAACACAAGGTGCTATGAGATGTTTAAACTATTTTCACTAACTCGTTAGACCACTTTTGAGGAAGATGAGCCTAAGTTAAAGAATAACTATTTTCAATGGAACCATAAAAGAAGAATAGATGGCTGGGGGAAGTAGGGATCTGAGTCTTTGATGTTATGGATAATATTGCATTCAGACAATTTGAAAAATAATAAGACTACAACAAAATGCTGTCTTTTGGCGACCTTCGCCACACCCGTTTCTAATATTGTTTCGTGATCACTTCTGATCCTGTAGAACTTCTTGCATGTTCCATAGTTCGTACAAATTTTTCTGTCATCATAGTAAACACCCTCAAGCCAAACTCCTTTCTACACAAAAATGACCTGCTTTTCGAATTATGGCTATCACCAAAATGGTCAAAATGTGATTCTTCTTTACTGTTTAGCGCACGGCCAATAAGTTTTAAGATAACTAAATTCTTCATTCTAATGGTTTTAATTCTTTAAATACCTAAGGGCTTCCGGGGACGTTTCCCATCGGGCCGTTGCCCCTGGACCCCACCAGGGGCTCCAAGGCGGGCCTCTGGACCCATAGGCGAAGGAGCCCAAGTTGATTCGGGGCGGGGGGCTTGAACGACTTGCCCGAAAAATATATATATAACCAAAAATTTCCGCGCGCTCCTCACATGTTCCACATGTTAATGTACATATCATATTGGCATTCATCGATTATCACACCGCATGCCAATAACATACAATAATTTGCCTTGTTTCTACCTTCTTTATTGGTTTTAATTTTGGCGGAAGTCGTTGATCGCCGGCCTGGGGGAGGGTCCTCCCCTCCGAAAGATTTTGAAAAATTAGGTGTCTTTACATGTCATCTGGTGCCACATATGCTACCTTTGAAGTAAAATTTGTGCTAAAACATTTACTTATTTTAGGTACTCAAAAGAAAATAATAATAATCGGCATTAACCCTCCTCTTTGAAAATTTTTGAAAAATTAGGTGTCCTTACATGCAATCTGGTGCCACATATGCTACCTTTGAAGTAAAATTTGTGTTAAAAAAATTTACGCATTTTAGGTAGAAAAAATCAGCATCAGTGAGGGTGGGGCATGGCGATATGGACCCTCAGATACACCACTGATAATCATAATATAAGTTTAACCATTAAAAAAAACACACTGATGAATTAATACGGAATATATAGGTGCTGGTGCAATTCAAATCAGAACTTTGTATTAATTACCAAGGAAGTTTTTAAATTATTAATACCCTTTAGCTACATCATTGCATTATTTTCCTTGCAATAGGTGACCGAAAAATTCTCAGCATTTTGCCCGAATTTTTCACAAAAATTTTTGGTTGGGGGGGCTGCAGCCCCCCAGCCCCAGCCTCCTACGCCTATGTCTGGACCCCACACCTTCAAAGGAGAGTTTCGCCCTCCCGCAGGGCCTTCGGCGCCGTTTGCTATTCCCCCAGGTTTCTCCCCACTTTCAGACACCAAATCCCGCCCCCTGCATGTACCTGTCACTATGACGAGAGGGCGCCTACCCAGTTCACAACTTCTAGTAGCTGTGGCACACACATGGCAAATCCCAAGTGTACTGAAGGTGCACAACGAGCGTGAAGCGTAAAATAACTAGCTTGGGTTTGACTTCCCAAGTTAGGGCGCCTTGCAAAGTCCAAGCGCGGATAGCCGGTGGAGATACGAGGGACGAAGTCCCGAAGGCTCACGCAGATTTACAAAATTGGAAGAAGTTGGAAGTTTAGTACAGCCATTATGGTTGCTATAGAGGTGTTTCACCCCGTCACGTGATCGCGTCTCTTTGGTTTTGACGGGCACGCGTCCATTGTGTCTCAGTGGTATCTAGGTTATGCGCGTGTGCTGTAAATACGCTTACTACGTGTGTGTTTTGGCCTTCAATGCCTGGGAACCCCTCTCGCGTGACGTCAAATGAAATCCCTCTATAGAGCTTATGCAAGTAACGTCAGCGCGTTTCGCTGGATGGAACTGATCATGCGTAGTAGGTGTGTTACCGATACGCGCGCACGATAGCACCTTAGTAACAATTGTTGCACAATGTACGCCTGGATGGAAAAATAGAGAAACGCGCAACACAGTGACGTCGGTGCATAACCTCTATACTCGTTGGGATGCTATGTACATGCGCATACATATAAATCAGCAAAGAACTAACACATAACCAAAAGGCGATCAATATTGTAAATGGCACTTTCAGGTTACTTCAGAAATGATTTTGTTGATTATAAAAAATAGATTCCTACACGAATCCATCAGTATTCTATTAAGTAATGCATAAAAAAAGCTTTAGGGCTTTTTTATTATTATTATCATAGTCTAGTGTATTTCTCCCATCCCGGCCGAACGAACATACCACACCATGGCATTTCCCACATGCCCGGATGACCAGTCCTTGATCACCTGTGTCAGATAAACATATGTGTGCTGGTTTCTTCGAAATACCTTTTGGGCTACATTAACTTTTGTTAGAGTTTTAATTTGAAAGATAGAAATAAAAACTGTCCGCAAGTGTTTAGAGGAGTTGCACAAAAATTTATTAATATGCTAAAGACTCCTCAATTTTTTCTCTATCGTAACTCTGTCCTTCCAAATAAAGATATGACATAAGAAAATGAGTAAGGTCAGTAAAATGTGGAGCGAGGTGATTTATCTTAGTATCAGATTGACCCCGCTGCTACCTTGGGCAATTGTGTATTGGCGTTTTATTAATGCACATAATACTAAACCTTGATGAGAGTGGACAAATCACGCGATTTTAGTATTATCATAGAATTGCAACACGCTGGTAGGCCATTTAAACAGCAACTTTTGCTCGAAAGATCATTTTTCGTCAAATCCCTTAATCAACACATCATTTCACAGGAGAAGGTGAGTTTTATCGTGTCAGAAATCACGGCTTTTTCTGATTGCATCTTGTTGAGCGATGGTTAAAGGCTATGTTAGATCAAGTCTGTAGTAACAGAAAACACTTATTTGAGTAAAAGTCATGACTAAAAGTATTTTCTGCCCAGTGTTGTTCATTTCTGGGTAAAATATGATTTTTTTTAATTTTGATGTTTTTCATATCGTTAATAGATATATTATCAATGAAAAGTAATTTACCTAGTATAGTTTTGGACTCAAATTTTGTCCATGTTAATAATAAATATGTGATTACAATGAGTGCATTTGAGAGTAAGAGATGTGTGGTATCTCGAGATAATGTTGTAACATGTACTTTTAAGGTAAGTAAAGACTATGTAATATTGACCACATAAACGTTACCATTTGTTTAAACCTTTTGTAACCTGTGTAAGACATTCCACCTAGATATCGATAGAACGAAATACACTCAAAACATTTTGGGTACGTACGTCCTGAAATGCCCTTGTTGACTAAATGTAGTTTAGTGAGGGTTCCCGCACAATCCTCCTGAACGACTCCCAACTGGATATTTTCCCTAATGGAATAGAATATGAACATCTAATGTGACTTTTTCATTGTGACAAGGGGCAATAAGCCAAAATAACATTATCACAAAAGTGAAGGGCATATGCCCACATGGCTCTTTGCCATTTTACACTGATATTTTGATCGAAGCAGTTCGGGGGTAGAGGCAAGCACATTTGCAAGAGGATGTTTTCAAGCAAAAGTAAAATTTGGCTTTTTGTTGAAAAAAATAAAAATATTGGGATTTCGATTTTATTGACGAAAATTGTAAAATTTGGGGTTTTTATGGGATGAAATTGAAACTTTAAGGATCTTTGTTAAAGATGCCTCCCAAGAGAGCAAAACCAAGCAATTCGTTGGAAATTATGCTTTGTTGTACCCTTTAAGGACCCCCTACAAAATTAAAAAAAGAACAAAATCCGAAAAGGGAGCGGGGCCTTTGGATAGCATTCTCCGAAGAGGGTCTTGTTTCCCCTACCCCAACCTGGCGCAACGTGTATGCCAGATACATATCAAAATTGTACATGCGTTAAACGAAGGTAAACCTTTTAAACAAGTAGCCTCCAAGAACAGTGCAATTAACTTAACCCTACTCTACTACCACTACCCATTCGTTATTGTAAATGTTGCATGCTGATTGGTTAAATATTGACTTGTTAATCTAAAGCAGGGGTCTCCAAACTTTTTTGCTTGGTGGCCCCAATTTTCTACTCCGGAATCTTGGTGACCCTCAGATTTACGGATGTGTGAGAGGAGTTTGAGTTAACTTGGTTGTACAGTGTTAATAAAGCAGATCACTGGTTCTCAGATTAAAATCACTCCCATTGCTTATTTTTAATGAGAAATTTGTCAATTATTTTTCGCTCCCGCATCCTTTTTGCGACCCTCCGAAATGTTTTTCGCAACCCTCAAAAGGGTCGCGACCCTTAGTTTGCCGACCACTGTTCTAAAGCACAGAGTCAGTAATTTTCATCAACAAGTACAAAACAACACCAGAAAGAACAAACTGCTGATGCTCAAGACTCTCTCCTGTCACTAGGGCAATTAACATCGCTGGAAGGCTAGAACCACTTTATCATCCTCAACATTTCTGTAAATTATGTACGTGTGTGCACACTTTCAACATGCACACAAAAATGATCATGCAGTTTGTATTGCTTCAAGTATAGTGCTACTAGGCCTTTATAACTGTGCAACCCTAGGCTTGTTCTTACGTTAGGCTAAAAACCATTAACATTCTTTTTCTTTGGTGAAGTTACAAAGTTATATTTTAACTGCCAGTTAACTAACCTCAATGTAACACCCCTTTCTATGCAGTCTAAAATGTTTCACAGTGCATAGGCCTGGACCTTATACTATGCACTGCAAGTTCATAACCCTGTCCACCGTTACTTAAGGGAAGATGCAGTCTTCCCTACTTCACTGGTATACCCTGGTATCCTACTTCAGGAATTCCTCTTTTTAATCATGTGACAATATTTTTGTTATTTGTTTTTTTTTTAATTCTTGCAGGATAACTCATTCGTTTACCTTTAATATTCAATATTTGTGTTGAGAAACATAATAAAATATACTTGTAAGTGAAAATAGGAGAACATTTGTAAGATTTAGCTGATATTTAAAATAAACTTGGAGCGACTCCTTATTCCCTTTAATCGAAATCACCACATATGATAACAGATTTTCACGTCCTTAATATTATACTCAGTCTCAGCACTTGTACCATATGTGATAGAATGTTACGATTAAAGCTAGAACTACTTAGTTACAAAATAAGGAACTTTCTTCATCGGTCTGCATACTGATTGCAGTGCCACATGGTGCTCCCAAACAATAAAGCATAGCGATCATAATTCATCATTATTGCATTTTCACTTTTATCAAATCACCAGAATGAGGGCGTTTCAACTCATACTTTTGATTATTTCACCATGGTGCATCCTTGGTGACTCACCGTGGAGAGATGATGGAAGGTGTGGCGCATCATTTCTTCTTGCCAACGGTGATCCGGCTCAGTGTGATCCTGCTTCAGATAACTATTGTTGCTCGTGTTATGGAAGGTGTGGAAGTGGGCCTGACTACTGTGGCTGCACCAGTTGCATCAACTACAGAGGTAAACATGCCTTAAATAGACCTTATGCTTATATGACGTCACAAAGCAGAAAGTGCACCCTTAGCATAGGCAAGCACGTGTCATTGCAACCTACACCAACAAATGCAGACTGTGCTGATCTGTGTACGGGCAGGGAGTTGCAAACAGACATCTCCCTGGTACGGGTCTGATATGCGCTTGCGAAGTCTGCGTCGTGCGTGCGGTCAGGGCCGTCGCGACCGGGGGTGTGGGGGGTGTCTCACCCCCCCTCCCCAAAGTTCGTCAGAGCGACGATAGTCGGAAAATCTGAAATGCCAGTTGGAATTTCTGATATCTCAGTCTAGCACATTTTTCCGACTGAGCCTATGTCAACTTTGTATATATTTTCCAACTAGACCAAGTGAGAATAATACCAAACGTTATTTTCCTCACGTAAAATCAAATCAAAGCTGTCCTTTTTCGCAAATTCTTCTCAAACTCTCAAAATTTTCGCGCGCTCCGCGCGCTTTAAACCTGACCTCAGTGTTTTTCTTATTATCAATATCTTCCGATAGCAACTTTCGGAGAAGCACAACAGCAGAAGTTGAAAGCTGTTTACAAATTACCAGGTAAAAGACTGGCTTTTTGAGTAGCATGTTGGTTTGTTGGGCAATTGAACGTATTTTGATGGAGATTCTGAATGCAGGTTTTATTATGAAAATCTTATTTAATGAAAATTTGGGCGCGCTTTGCGCGCATGCGTCACGATTTACAATCAATCTCATGAACATTATTAAGGTAATTATACCAGACACGGTTCTATGGGAGCTAGGGCGCTTTAGCCCCCCCCCCTCCCCAATTTTTTTATAGACTAATATTGGTGAAGACATAGATATACTCAGAAAATACTCCAAACGTCTATTTATCAGACCCGTAGCCAGTAAGTTCTGTAACGATTTTTTTCTATAACTTCAAAAAATTTTCACGCGCTACGCGCGCTTTCATCTCTAGTTCTATCTAGTGGTAACGCCCCCGTTTCAAACATATTGGATTTCAACGTTTCCACAAATGTTGTTCTTCCGTGTAGGCGTGATTCTAGAGAAACACGAAAATGCATGCATCATCTCGAAGTTCTTTCCTCTTTTTCCTAACTTTTAGAAGATTCTTTCTTCAGCCTCGCCATCGTGGCAAACATAGGCCTATTTTGTTAGAAAAAGATCTTTCAGTTTCGTAGGAGATCCTTAATGGGTAAGATAAAGAATGTAATCCCCGACGACGACCATGCAGTCACCCGAACAAATTTCTTGGTTTTGTCCAGATTCCCCAAACTTTTTCAACTTTCCTTAATAAAAATTCAATATAGGCCTAACCCCAAATTTTTCGGCGCGCTTCGCGCGCCTTATATTTTGAGTTCGGCAACCCATTGCATCTGTCGGGACTTAGAGTAGATGGCCCCCAGTCAGGGCGCTTCCCCCACATGTCGGCAAATCAAAGCACCACCCCTGGCTGAGCCTGCGTGCAGGTTTTTCATTTTGGCATTGAAGTATACCCCCAAATTTCGGCGCGTTTCGCGCGCAATCCTCACAATCCACGTTGTATCAATTATGAACATTATAAGCACAACGTACCAGTGAACTTTTATAGCATAAACTATGTGTACATTCTGAAAACGCGCTTGTTAGTCCTAAACCCTTTTTGCTATACCTGTCTGGGAGGTCTAGTATCATTTTTCTGCACCTATACTCTACCTCCCGCCCATTCCCCATTGTTCGTCTCGATTTTCGTTCAAAATTGGTAAAAATACGATAGATGTAAAGTGCTTGGCGTCATACTCTATATTATTATTTAGATGTCAGTAATTGCCCCATTTTATATTATTGATCCAGAGCTTCCAGGAGGCCATACACAGGTATATGCCAGCAATAGATGCCAGAATAGAGTTAGTTAGTTAGATGAGGTTTAACGTCCCAGTTTCCAACCAATTGGTTCAAGAATAGAAGGCATTAAAGTAGTCAAAAGGTGTGGGGGGATTCAGGAGGTTTGTTGACAACGTATTCTTCTCTTAGACAACATACTTTCTACTTTCACCAAATCTTAGTATTCACTAACTTATGGACATTTTCCAGCCGTTTATGATCAGTTCCAAAAGTATCCCAAGATAGCACCATTTTGCATCTAAGCAAACTTACCTTAACAAAAATTTCTCAAAGGGGAGGGGGACACCCCTCCCCCACGACGGCACCTTTATGTAGTGACAAAGGAAGGATCCTCACTGCCGTATGTAAACGCAGGGCGCATAAAAAAATGGTGCAATTTACGCGCCACCATTCAGTTGGAAAATATATCTATCCAGTCGGAATTTGGGACCTTCACACCCCCCCAAACATATGACCCTAGCTACGGCCCTGCGTGCGGTGTACTTCTTTGTTTACCCTCCAAAATGACGTCCTGTGACGTCAATGCATAAGGTCTATTGGTCCCTCTTTTGTTTTTGTTGTTGTTTTAAAATACCAGGTAGTGAGAGAGCTGGTATTCATTATGACGGTAACGTACTGTTTGCTTAGAAAGGGTCCTCGTTGTTGGTTACCCTAAAGATAAGCTAGTTAAATAATAAGATTAACACATAAGAAAATTTATGACTAACGAAGCTTCTTATTGTTTCAGAAGTGTGTGCAGTACCTTGCGTACACGACTGTACACTCTAAAGACTGTTGGGTAAAAAAGGTTGGGCAAATAGCCAAGTGCTGCCCAAAATGGTTAAATTATTAACCAGCGTAATTGGTAATAAAGTTTACCAAATCCGCTGGATACATGGCGACAGATATAAGGTCGATGAAGGTCACAAATGCAATTGCAGGTTATTGATAAATACGCTGTCACTAATGTCGTTAGCTATATTTAAGGCACTGGCATCGAAACGAAAATATCTACATCCTCGGCTGACACTGTGTGTTTAGGAAGGAAGGTACTATATCTAAAACCCCTCTGGTTTTGAAGACAGACTACCGATTTTACATCGATATGACTAATATATGCAGGCGCGGTTTTACGGGGGGGGGGGGAGGCTTCGGGGGCTCAAGCCCCCCAAAGTTCGCTCAAGCCCCCCCTCCAAATTTTCAGAGGTTGTGTTATGCTATATTTGCGTGTACTGAGAAAAACAAAATTGCCCAATACACTTGTGCACATCTTGGTCCAGTGGATTTAGTTTGTCAAGGGAAACTGTCGTCTGTGTCTCGAAATCACATATTAGGTTCACGATTTCGTACAATGGAAGTTGGGTCAGATAAGTAACATCTATGATAGTATGTACGTACATGTAAATCAAGTTAACGGATTAATCATCTGTTGGAAGTTCAAAACGAGTCATCATCGTCGCTGATCTCGTCAAGCTATACTAGCAGTCCTTTTAAGTCAAATCTACAGACCGAATCGTTATTCCCATTAATGTGAACAGGTCCAGTTACTCGTATCTCTCAGTAACGTTTGCTACATTCTTCCAAATAAAAAAAATATATATGCCTTACATCTATGTCATGGTCAGGGGCGGTGCCACTCAGGGGGAAGGGAGGCCTATCCCCCCTGTAATTTGCAGGAAAAGAGAAAAAGAGTAGGAAAAGAAAACTTGAAAGAGAAGAAAAGAGGAGGGCGGGGTAGGCCTATATCTGATCCATATAGTTAATTCAGGGCTTCCAAGAGGCCATACTCCGGTTTCTACCAGCCTTTAGATACGACTTTATAGCCTAATGCACAAATGAAGCAAGGCAAATTTTCTTAATAGTTCTAGAATATTTCTGTGGACTCCACACAGGTATTTTTGCGTAAAACTTTCCCCGACTAGAGGGCAGTAATGTGTCCAAAAGGGGACTTCAGGAGGTTTGTTGATACATACCCTCAGACAAAAAAGGCTCCTCTTTCACCTAACCAAACAATATTAAGAATGTTTTTAAGCCATATGATCGGGTCTAAAAATATCCCAAAGACAGCACCATTTTTGCATCTAAGCAACCTTCAAGTAACCAAAATCCTCAAAAGGGGAGGGGGACCCCTCCCCTTAGACCATCCCCTAGAACAGCCCTCTTTTACGCAACCAAAAATTAGAATTCACGAAGTTATGAGCATTTTCCAGCCATATATCAGTCAAAACTGTCCCGAAGACCGCACCATTTTGCATCTTAGCAACCTTAAAGTAACCAAAATTTCTCACAGGAGAGGGGAACACCCCTCCCTTTAGACCTCTCCCCTAGGACCGCCCTCTTTCCCCCAACCAAAAATTAGAATTCACAAAATAATGAACATTTTCCAGCCATATATATCAGTCAAAAAATAACCCTAAGACCCCACCATTTTGCCTTTTAGCAACCTCAAATTAGCAAAAATTTCTCAAAGGGAGGGGAACACCCTTCCCCTTAGACCTCTCCCCTAAGAAGGCCCGCTTTCCCCCAACCAAAAATTAGAGATCACAAAGTTATGAACATTTTCCAGTCATATAATCAAAAATTACCCCAAAACGCACCATTTTGCATCTTAGCAACTTTAAATTAGCAAAAATTTCTCAGAGGAAGGGGACACCCCTCCACTTAGACCCCTCCCCCACGACGGCGGTCGCTCAACCCATGTCCCCTATCAAAATAACCTTACGCCGTCCCTGGTTATGGTACTGTTTTTATTATCATTGGTTTCAGCGTGCGCGTGACCGATTTACATATTTGAGAGAAAATTTTATGATTCTTCCGTTTCAAGTCCCCCCTAAGCCCCCCCCCCCCCAAAGTCTCGATCTAGAACCGCGCCTGAATATATGCCCAAACCGACTTCGATACAGTATTAAGAGTCGGAACAGAGAAGTCCCCTCGAGGCATGCAGGTTGTAAGCTCAGGTCACTGAACGTAGTCGTTTCACGATTTGACTCGGACACTACACACCTATAATACTGTACTAGCAAATCACAGTTATTCTACACTGGTTTTCGTAGCAATAAACTATATATCAAACATTGATTGACCACAGAAAGGTTTGGCACATGTAGCTCTGTCAAGTGTAAACTTTTCCATTGCGACTATTACATGCTAGGTAAGTATACCTAAACATCCGGCTTCTTCCCGAAACCACACTGTAGAGGGTTGCGCAGACTGGACATAACAGGTTGTCAGAGGCGAAGAAACAGCAGGGAGCTGCAGGCAACAACCGTTTGGTGTCCCGTTCATTGGGTCTTAACAGGGAGGTGTAGGATAGATACCGAACATCGTACAGTCTCTTTAAAGCAATGTTCATTTTCGATAATATTCTTATTTTTCTCATCAAAAATGTTTATCACAATACCAAGATCAACTGATCTTGAGTGACTTATTGTTAAACTTACAAAGAGAAAAACCACTCCTAGCATAGACCTCTTTAACTTTTTATTACAAGTCGTCATACGAACATCTAAAGTTTGAAACTTTCGTTGTTATTCGACAAATAAATTGTTTGAAACTTTCAGTAGTTGTTACGATAACCTATAAAATATTTTGTTAAATTCTTTGTTGCTTTGTTTGTTTAATCCTTTCTTCCTTCAAAAAGGAGTTAATCAAGAAGTCACTAGCCTATTTCAGAACTTTGGGAGGTTGTATGCGGCCAAAGACTTCGACAGGCTCAGTCAACTGTATACAGATGACTTAGTAATAATGCCACCAGGATCACAGATACTGAGAGGAAAAGAAAGTGGGTTACACATTTTTTTAATCGTTATTTTCTTCTTGATATTATATTTAAGGTTATGTGATAGCAGGTTTAAGTTTGAAAATCTTTTATTTCCACATACAATGGTATCAACATAAGATTTGACCAAATCATAAGTTTAGTAAATCTTATTTAACTTTAAAGGTCAGGTTACATGAGATAATGACTTGTAATAGTACGGATGGTGGTGATTGCATCTGCGTTAGGCGTTGTGCTAGATAAAATTTGTGAAAAATAGTCAATTCCTTAGCCCCTCAATAACGACAATTAATGCCAGACTGACAATGACTCAGATTTAAACATTTTGGTTAATTTCGTCTCTTCTTAGTTACCATATGTCATAGAATTACATAGTGAACAAACTTGATTCTTCTATGTCAAGCTGCTTGCAATCTTACTGTTCCTCTGCTGTGATCATTTGAAATGCAGATTTGAAACATCTGACTGCTGATATATACGAGAAGTGATATTGGCAATAAATTCAAACCGAATGCTTAAACTTAAATTCAAGTTGAAACCACAAAAAGCAATGTTTCCTCCATTTCTTTTTAAAAAGGCGTGAAAACAATAGCAAATAAATTGTGGGAAGACGGAATAAGAGGTGTTGACTTCAGAAATGAAGAGGCAGCTGACATTGGGGGCCGTGATATGGCTTATTCTATAGGCCATTTAACTCGATACTTTGGCAACGGGACAATTGCACACGAAGGAAAGTAAGTGATGTATTGTAAACTGGAAACTTTGCATTCTTGGTGTAAATGCATCCTGTGAATTGTAATTTAAAGGCGTAGATTTAACATAACTTTTAGGAGAACGTACAACCCAAAGCAGTTCAAGGCTGAAAAGTAAGTTAATAATGATGATGTAGTTAAATGCATTTCCGTTGAAAAATACTGAAAAATTACCATCGCGTATCATTGTTTGTCATCACTAGGCTGAGTTTAGGAAAGTGTTATACGTATTGCTATGTTAGCATCAAAGATTTATTGATACGTGGTAAAGATCTGCATAAGACCGCTTCCTCAGCTTAAAAATCTCATATTTGAGACAAAATAGAAAACTAGTTTATGCAGGGAACACTTCTTTTGCCAAAAAAATTCTTACCGTCCTGTTATGTCGCAAGCATAGGTACAGAAAATAACTGCCACCTGAATCTTTATAAAACAATCATTAAACAATTTCTGTTCGTTTCTAGATATTTGAGACTTTTTAAGAGAATTGATGGCGAATTGTACGTATTCATCAGCATTTTTAATGACATCCTTTAGACAGTTTTCAACTAGACGTATGGACGATGTATTGGTATAGGAAATTAAACAACTGGTTGTGCCGATCTCTTAATCTCCGGTTCTTCGTTCGAATGGATGACCTTCTACCAGCAGTCAATTTTTAGTCATCGTAAAACACGTACATTTTATTGGATTTTGGTAATTTCATGATAGGTGGAGGGAAAAGGTTTTAATATGGTTCCAGGAAGATTAGGTAGTTGAGAATGTGCATGTTTATAGTCGGGTATCACCTTCAGATCTGGGATATTTTAAACTTTTTAACAGTGGAACAGGAATGTGCGTCACGAAGTGTATGTAAGAAGTCATGTAAAGTTGGGATGTCTGAATCGAATGGAGCATTTTGAACAGTGGCGTCACCAGACTTTTCATTCTGGGGGACACAAGGGGGCACAACAGTTCGATGAGGGGGGCACAAATAGATAGTGTTGTGTGAATGCCGGCCTGGGGGAGGGGTGTAAGAGGAGGGGTGTCCCCCTCCCCTTTGAAAATTTTGAAAAATTAGGTGTACTTTGATGCAGTCTGGTGCCACATACGCTACCTTTTTGAAGTAAAATTTGTGTAAAAAATAACGAATTTTTAGGAACTAAAAAAAATTATACATGGATTGAGAAATTCTCATGAAAGTGAAAAAAACGTGCATGTGCAATTGCCGAATCACCGATCAAATGTTCGTTCAATTGTGGACTTTTCAATTAACGTGAAATTTTCATGATCCACAAACTGAGTGATTGGAGTCTTAAAGTATACCTAAAGTCTAAAATATCAAAAATATATGTTACAAAGCTGGAAAAATGCAACCAAATGGTCCAAATCCCATCTTCACAGGACATTCCTGAGCTGAGATATAAAGTCTTGAAGCTTATTCACTCAGTTTAAAATGGTGGATTGCACAATAATTTGTGATGTCATTCTTGTACTACTCAAATTACAGTCTTTGTTGTTCTTTGTTTTTTTTTTTCGAAAGCCACTGCACCTTGTGCCAAAATGTGATCACTGTCTCACTGTTAGAGGGCGACTTAGCTGCATAAGTCCTCTCTGTACAACATACCGTGCAAGGGAACTGTAATTTTTCAAGGTCATATAAAAATCTTAATTTCAAAATTAAACAAAAGCATTCATGTGAGTTGTACAAGAGTGACTTAACAAATTATTGTGCAATGGACTATTTCAAATTAAGTGAATAATTTTCCATATTTTATATCTCAGCAATGGAGTAAGCTATGAAAATGGGAGTTGGATGAATGGAATTAATTTTCCAAATTCTAAAACATATATTCTTGTAATTCTAGACTTGAGGTCCACTTTAACGGGATTAAAGGGATCATAGAATTTTGCATCATATATTTCCCTTTTAAAATTTATTGGAATTATTTTTTCGAAGAAGAAAATGCAGAAAAGTCTCATTGAAATTGCTGGCACTGAGCTTGCATTACAATTCGCAATGCAAGTGGCAGGCAAGTTCCATGGCACGTACGAAACAACACCATTCACTGTTTTGGTCAATGAGTACGCGAGGCAGACATTTCCGCTACACTCTATCCAGGGAGGTGTTATTAGGTGCTAATAACACCTCCCTGCTTTATCAAGGCTTATATTCACACCTGTTGATGCGGCAAGGATTATAGATAGATCAGGGAGGTGTTATTAGCTAATAACTAATAACACCTGCTAATAACACCTCCCTGGATAGATTACCAAGACCGATGCTCAGACTCCGACACATAGAACACCATGTGTTTTATGAGATGAGCAATTTTTTTATTCGAAAAATACAAATTGCTGCCTTTTCTTGTCCTAAGAAGAACCAAATCATATGAAACATGGTAGTCAAATATTCTGACTACAGAACTTACAGGAGATCCTTATTTTTTCAAAATCTCAAATCTCAGTTGGGGGGGGCACAAGGTTTTCCAGGGGGCACGTCCCCCTGGCCCCCCTTGGTGATGCCACTGATTTTGAAAATGCAAATCAAAACAGTTCTGTGAAAAGAGTTGACTCAATTGGGACCAGTAAAGACTTAACTCCAGTAGAGTTACTAGACGTTACTAAACCCAGATTTATTGGAAAATTGGCCGGGCTCATTTGAAAAGGCCCTGGCCAATTATATCTTGCGATAAGGTTAACTTGTTGGAAATTTATTCGATCTGTATTAAAACTTTAGAAAAGCGGACAATTTAACTTGTTGATTTGCATATCCTTGCACAAGGCAATTCTCTTCAACTTTAGAATAATCCAAGTAAACGATCAAGTTTCCATTTCATAAATGAGCTAAAACCATTATTGACAATTTTGCCACTTGTGTGAAAATACGAGATATGTATCCCCCTTATGGTGGAGCCAGTCCTTTCGTCAAAGCTTGATCTCAGTTCATGGGCGTCAATCTGTACTTGAATCTGGGGGGATATGGCCACTTCTGTCAAAAATTTACTGTGTAAAAATCTTAAGTCAGTGGGTGTATTTCCAAAATGTGGGGCACATGTACCCCTGTCCCCCCAGGATTGACGCCCATGTCTCAGTTTATTACGATACTTCTTAAAGTGTTTTCATTGAACGATATCAGTTTATACATCACACTTTACTTGTTTTCTGCTTTAAAGAAAGGATACTCACAAATATTTTCTTTACAAAGATTTTCAAAAAGATGTATTGGTGAAGGGAAGCAACCGGTCGTGCCGATTTCTTAATCTCGGCTTCTTCGTTCGAATGGATGACTGAAGGTCCACTAGTAGTCAATTTTAAGTTATCGTAAAACGCTTATATATTTGCTGGGTTTTGGTAATTTTATGAAAGGTGAAGGACAAATATTTAAAATACTGTTCCAAGAATTGGTTACATGTTTGTAGATGTGCATGTTAATAATCATGTAAAACCTACCAGTCTGAGTTTTGTTTAATAATTTGTAAACATGATTGGAACAAAAATGTGCATCATGTACAACAAGAACACTATAATTTCAGGGCTCTCTCCGATTAAACACCACACAAAGTCATTTGGCTCTGAACCTTACCTGGAAGGTCAGTCGGAGCAACAAGTCGGACTACTTCTTCACAGACCCTAACTTCGGGTATTTAGGGGAAGATGTTCAAAATTTTTGGACAAGCCGCAAGATTACATGTAATTTTGGCAATCCATAAAGGTTTTGATGTTTTTAAAGCCTTAACGACGCCGGTGTATACGTTACTCAAGCTCGTAGCCCAAGGCGAACAGCGAGGGGGCGCAGGGGGTACATCCTTACACATTTTGCGTCCCCTAGAAATTCAAAATTACCCTTGCTTTAAGGCACTTTGTTTCTCCCTCTGGAAGCTATTTTGCCCCATTCAGTACCTTGTCTGGCTACCGGTCTGACCTTATCACTGCACGAACACGCACCATAAAGGGACTCTCGTTAAACCAAGGTACGGTGCGCACTGACCTACTTAGGCGTGACTTAAATTCCTGCATGGCGGTGGCACACCCAGCACTCTTTTCATTACAGAGGGATGGGGATTTAAAACTTTGTGACATCATCTTAGTTGAGCGTTATCGAGAAATTATTAGCCTACTCGGCAGAAAAATGCCACTTTCCACTTTTTTGCGAGTAATCACATATTTTCCTGTGTTTAGTTACTACAGCCTCCGAGCCTCGCCCATTGCAAGGACCCCAAACGTTAATTTCTATGCATACTCTTTAATGGGAATATTGGACGATTCAATTTCTTGCTTGGATCGGTTTAACCTTTGTAGATGGTATGTCGTGGCATGCTGAATCTTAACTGAAAACTTGTAACGCTGGCTTCCATGGCATGAAGCCGTTGACGCCTGTATTTTTATGACACCCATCTTGTCTCCATCGAGAGTGAAAACGAATAGGCCTATACCTCTTTGTAGACTTTCATTTAACATATTACCATTGATGTTCGAATCGGACTCTCGTATTCAGGTGATGCAGGTACATTACTTCTGTACTAGGTAAAAAGGAACAGCAAGGCCGAACATGCATGATTCTGTTGCAACTCCCTGAGTAAACCTAATTCTTCTCTTTTCTGCCCTTACCAGAAGCACGTCTCAGTATTGTCCAAATTCAGAGGTTTTTGCGTGTGAATTAGACGGGTTTCCTCTGGTTTTAATTGCAAGAAGTATTGCAGTTTAAACCGATTCTGCGAAAGAACCTGCGGCGTGAAAGTGAAACATGAAAATCAGTGGCGTAGGAACCGGGGGCCAAGGGGGCCATGGCCCCCAATATGTTTTGAGGGGGGCCAAATGTCATTTTGCCCCCCCCCAATAATTGCGACAGTTTACAGTTTCGTTTTACCCATTTTTGCTCTTAAGAGGACAATTTCTCTAATAAAAACCTAAAATTTTCGGCGCGCTAGGCGCGCAGGAGAGATATTCTGGTTTCTTCAATAGTTTCATTCTACATTACTAGATAGCGCAAGTCCTTTCCCCCTTACCATAACACGTAGGAAAAGTACACAGTTTATGTGGATGTCGTAAATTTCATCCCATATTGCAAAGCCTAGCTACTGTTCTCTTGTGTGTCATGCGGTACGGCCAGTTGGTGAAGGACTCTCCGAGCAATATTTGGCTATTTCATCGGATAGTCAAGGTAGTTTCGATACAATGCATATTATCTCCTATACGGTCTAGAACCCCTACAGCTTTTCTTTCTTATTGTTTTTAATAATTACACAGGCCTATGTTTTTTGTAAAAAATGACCCGAAAAATTTTCGCGCGCTTCGCGCGCTTTGCAGTTTTATAGTTTAGATTCCGGAAAAAAAAACATTTAATCAACTCGAAACTTAGCTTCTCTAGTACATACAAATTTTATGCAATATATAACTCGAATGAAATGGAGGCTATTACACAGGCTTTCTTCAAATCCCACCTCACCAATACTCGACGGCATTGGGGCTGTCGGAGTTTCGGGTCGTTGGCCGTTCGCCGGGCAAATCGTGGGGCTACCTCTACTCAACTTAATAATAAGTTAACAGACTCTGGCTGTAGAAAATCTCAGTTCCAACTAATCCACTGAAGTCCATGGGGGATAACTCAACGCTGAACAATTTTGAATGAAGTCGGATAGATTGTAACAGACTTAAAGTGTTAAATTCAAATCAAACTTTACAAAATTTGCACAACAAGGACACATCTTGATGGCTTCAAAAATCCTGGCAAGCGCCACTTCCGGTGATTTGGGATGTATTAAAATCTCAGATTTTCTCGGTATGCTCCGTCCACGCAAACCTATGGAGGCGCTTTGCTTAGATAGTAAATGGGGATTCAAACTTCCAATCCTCGGACCCCAAGTCCAGGCCAGCTCAACTAATCTGTCCTCACAGAAATGTGTTTTATAAAAAAATCAAATCAAGCTTTACATTTTTCCACAAAAATTGCACATCTTGATGGCTGCTATCAAGCCTGACAAGTACCATTTCTGGAGATCTGGGACGTTTTCAAATCTAAAATTTTCTTGTAAGCTCCGCGCCAACCTATGGTGGCGCTCCGCTTAGATAGTAAACGGGAGTCACCCCCACAAAATCTCCAGTCCTCCAGAGCCTCCTAAACAAAAAATCACTCCTGCATGGTGTTGTTTTTGTTTCCTTTTGCTTTGAATATTTTTATTTTGCTCAAATTAAAATCGGAAGAATCACATTGAGCAAATGTGTTTTAGTGTGGGAAGGGGATTCAAGGTCGAGAAGTCACATCGGGTCTGACCCCCCAATGTCAAACATCTTCCTACGCCGCTGGAAAATGTGTGTCAAACTGTGTCAAACCTGTGTTTAGAGTATTCCAAGTACACAGATGTGCTACATATGTTTCCAGCCATAAAAACCTGTTGCTCTTTTTGCTTTTCACGCGTGATCCTGCACGGTCATCGGCATGGGTCGGCACTGGCTGATTGAACGGTTGACTGAGCGTAAAATACAAAGACGTTTAAGAAAAGATACCATTGGTGGATTTAACGAGGTAAGGGCCATTTCACCTCTAATTGGTAGCTAAAAATGGAAAGAATGCAACTCAATTTAAGAAATACTTATGGACTAAGTGCTGTACCGATTGTATCTAAAACAGAACTTCTGTTTTGTGATTCCTTGCCGAAAGAATATAGAACATGTGAAGTTCTTTCTTGGCGTTGCTGGCCAGTGGCGGAGGTGCCGGTCGGTGATGGCCGTTGGCATGATGAAAGACCTTGACATGTACTATTTATAGTACGTGAGCTATATTATGCTTAGAAAATTTTAAAGTTTGGCCTCTAGTTACCATAAATGAGCTTTTACCTCCATCAAACACTGTAGCACTCTTTGGCTTAAAGACAGGCAGTCATCACCCCAAAGTATATTTTTGGTGTAGGGGTATCAAAATTCTTAGTTGGTGACTGCTCTTTGATTGACATCAAAGTTTGAAAATTTGAAAGATGCAGAGTAGCTCACATTCCACACAAGGCAGAGAGAGTGCTTTTATTACATTTAATAGCCTTGTATGCTCACCAGGACATGGCCTTAAGCAATAAAACAGATTTATTCCTGCACAAGGAGTAGCTTCATACAGTTATAGGAGGAGCTAGAAGTTGCATAGTTGGGAGAATTGGAACTGTCTGGGATGATGAAAATTCCCCTTTAATGTGGAGCATCTACATGCGAAGTATGACATCCTTCAACTTATCCTTCCTGAGTTATCATGTTTACGAGGTTTCCTCAATTTAACCTCTGCTGACCTCCGCTGACTTTCCATGACCTTTAACCCCCAATAACATAAATTCAATGTGGAACGTTTACATGCTAAGTGAGAGATCCCACAAAGTTTCACTCCTCGAAATACGTATCGTGTTTAAGGGTATTTCATAATTTGACTTCTGATAAGCTCAAATGACCTTCATTGACAAACACGATAGAGATCTTGACTATAAGTAGGGCATCGACATGCTAATTGTGAAATACCTCATTGTTACCCTTGAAGTATTGTGTTAACGAGTTTTTTACAATTTGACTTCCAGCGACCTCATTAAACGTAATTTGACCTCCCTGAAAAACAGGGGACTTTTCGAACTTAGCTGCGTAATGTAAAACGTTCACACGCTAACTGAAAGATGTATCAAGATTAAAGTTCATGAGATATCGTGGTAACGAGAATTTCCCCTTTTGACCTCTGATTATATTATATGACCTCTGACCCCACCAAATATAGAGTTCTTTTACACAATATAGTATATGAGTTCTCTCAATCCTAGCCTTTTAGAGATATCGTGGTTTTAAGCAGTTTATAGGTTAAGATAGTTTCACGTCTTGTGAACTCAAATGGACTTTGAATTTAACACCCCACCCCTCCAAAAGCGGTTCTTTTTTCATATGATAATCCAAAATCTAAGTATTAAAACTAACCGTTGCTCATAACTTGAAATATCGTGCTTCTAAGGTTCTCGATTTTTGACCCCTGGTTTCCTCAAATGACTTTTGATCTACACCGTAACAACAGGAACTTTTCTCTCCATATAACAAATCTATACACTAAGTATGAAAAGTACCTATTATAGCTTTCTTGAGACAGGCCTATCGTGTTTTGAGGTAAGCGTCACAAACGCACATACATACACACATACGCACATACGGAGGCACATACATACACATACATGCACTTGCCCATTTATGATTGCATAGATTCTTCACGCCTACGAAAAGGCATCAATAATGTTATCATTCAGAACCTTCGCAAAGGATTGGTAGCGTCCCAGTATCTCTTGCTTCTGGAAAAAGATTACCAAAACTTCATTTGGCCCCATCCTCACGAGGAATACCGCAAGTGATAAGTACGGTATTTTCCAGGGCTGTAACGTCCGAGTCCGGACTCACACTCGATTCCGGACTCCATTTCGTTTTTTGCCGGACTCGGAATTGGCCCGGAATGGGCAGGTGATGGAATCGGAATTGGTCCGGAATGGGGCTGCAGATGGACTCCGACTCGGAGCCGAGTCCACAAAAATGAAAGTTGAATATTTTTTCCCTTGGGCTACATTGTTACTGGTGCACAGTTCAACATATGAATGGTCACATACAGTCAATCAAAATACAGCTTGACCCAGGGCATGAAATTGACTGCTAAAAATGCCCGTTTTCAATTGAATGTTATAATTGCAATACAGTACAAATGGCATTTTTACGAGATGCTAAATTGTCAAATGGCCGGACTCGGAATTGCATGGCCCGCGGATTTGAAGAACCTAGAATCGGAATTGGCCCGGAATGGTGGCCGCTGGAACCGGAATCAGCCCGGTATAGGGTCAGGTGGACTCGGATACAGCCCTGGTATTTTCTTCTTCACCTTAGAAATAGCATCTTGAGTCTCGATGTACTATGCTGTTTTTGGAAAAGTGAAATACGTGTTTGAAACAGTTTTTGAACGCATTTCCTTGTGCAATTTGAACAAAGTTAAAACTGAAATTCAAAGGGCGCTCTGTCAACAGCACTTGAGACACCCTGACACCGGCCCTACCACAACAAAAAAGAAACTTTTAGCGAACTGCTTAGGGTAGGACACCCACTATTAATTCCTCCTTTTAAAACTGATTCCAAATTTGTATGCCATGATTGTTGAAATTTTGAGCTTGGAGAGCTTGTGTAATAGGCTGGTAGTGCCTTTATTTTTATTCATTCAAAATGCCATTTTGCATCGCGGAATTATATATTGCGAAAAATTACCTGTAATACCTTCAATAGTCATTATGTTTGAGTGATGAGCACTTCAGTTTCTTTCCATCCACATACACATCACAAAATGAATACAATCACTTCAGCAACATGGTCTATACTATGCCCACTGAAGCATTTTTCTAGGGTTTTAACTCGTAGGGTAATACCCATTTCTCAGTTACAGATTGTCCTCATCGGCTTGTTCGTTGCCATTCTCTGGACTGTTAACCAAGTAATGTAAACAGCTTATCGCCCTGTACAATCACTCGACCTCAAAATGTGATTAATACATCTATATAGAATTATACATTTGTCACTTAAAGTGGACCTAAAGTCTAAAAATTCAAAAATATATATTTTAGAGGTTACAAATTTAATCTTATTGGTCCAACTTCCATTGTCATAGCTTATTCCATTGCTGAGATACTAAATGTTAAAATTTATTCACTTAAATCCAAACAGTTCATCGCGCAATAACTTTTGACATTCTTGTTGTACAACTCACATTAAATGCTTTGTTTTCTTTTAAAATTAAAAATGTTTATATGACCTTGACTGCTTCCTGTTTTCTTGCATGACATGCTGTACAGAGAGGGCTTATATAGTCAAGTCACCCCAAAGCAGTAAGAACGCGATCACATTTTGGCACAAGGTGCGGTGGCTTTCAGAAAAACAAAGAAATACAAAGATTGTAATTTGAGTAGTACAACAATGACATCACAAATTATTGCGCAATCTACCTTTTTAAATCGAGTGAATAAACTTCAACATTTTATATCTCAGCTTAAGAAAGTCCTGTGAAGATGGGAATTGGACCATTAAAATTCATTTTCATGCTCTGTAATATATATTTTTGAATTTTCAGACTTTAGGTACACTTTAAACACATTTTGAGTCGTATGAAAATAAAATGTTGACGATCACAAGAACTAGGAAGCGATTTCACCCCCTTTCCGCCAAAAGATAACGTGCAGTTCAGTTGTCTTCTATTGTAGAAATTAACATATTGGATGCCGTGGCCGAGCGTTTTACGCAAAACCGATTCGAATAAAAACTATTCTTTATTGCTTAAAGGAAAAATGTTTGCCAAAATGGACGGTACTTAATTACTTTTAAGGATTACCGCATAATTTGCAATTTCTTGTTTAAAAACTAGCTACAAACATCTAAACATGTTATCAACCATTAAAGATACGTATGCGCATCGCATTTGATACCAATCTGTATTCCCCACGTATCCATTGAGATACGTTTGAAGTAATAATTACAAAGGCGTCAAAAAAGAAGAATACTTTACCAGACGACCTTCCCCTTTTCTCATACTGACTACAACTTTACCTTACAACCTAACAAGGGACATAATAGATCATTAACGTGTTACAGGAATTACTTTAAAATAGAACACAAGGTTTGAATCAATAAATTCTCGTTTGAAAAGAAAATCTACAAAAAGATGATATATAGATGTAACCACTTCTACGATGAAGAAACCTTTCCAAAGATTACATCTACCGACTAATTTTTATCTCACAATGAAGAGGCCGTGACAATGAGCCACGTAAAAGATTTTCTTTGCGCCTTCATTTACGAAGAGTTTCGATACGTAAACCCATAATATATGTGAAAAGAATAATAAGCCATTCAAAGCAAGGTAGTTTGGTAACTGAATCTTTAGGAAATAATGTTCTCCTGCAAGGAAAATCACTGCTTTGTAGTTTTAGGAATAATTTGTTGCACTGTTCTTTCACATTTCAAAATGACAACATTCATGACATATGTAATGCAAATTTTGCGAAAATAAAGCTATTTAGTTTCTTGTGTCCAGTCCCCAACTAAAGGTAAGTCCGGGAATTTATGCCCGGAATTACCGGATGACCAATCGATCATGGGCGTGGATTCATCTCCAAAGGTGTGGGGGGGGGACTTTTCAACACTTGCGAACCGCCGTCCTGGGGGAGGGTTCTAAGGGGAGAGGGTGTCCCCCTTCCCCTGTGAATTTTTTTTTTAACCACCAGGTATCCTTAGACGCAATCTGGTGCAATATTTTGCATCTTTTGACGTCATAGTTTCCCTCGAGAAATCTTAGTTTCCAGGTAAGTAATCCAACGTGTTTTTACTTTCGGGCGACTGCTGTTTTTGTAAGGAAATTGGAAGATGTCTATGTAACAAATGGTGTCATATTTGGGCGCAATATAGCTTTAAAAATGTAGTATCAATTTGTAATCTATGTTATATTATTTACACCCTTTAGGTAAAAAGTTTGACCCTGTCATCGTCATGTCTCAATCCAAAATCAGAGATGTTATTGGCTGGGGGAGGGGTTCACGGTGAGGGGGTGTCCCCCTCCCCTTTGAAAAAAGAGGAAATTGCAAGGTGTCTATATGGCAAATGGTGCCATATTGGCGCAATTTAGCTTTTATAATGTAGTGACAATTCGTAATCTATGTTATATTATTACGTAAAACGTTGGGGCCCTGTCATAGTCATGTCTCAATCCAAAATCAGGGATCGTATTGGCTGATGTTCAGTAAGGATCGTCAAAACGTAGGAAAATGAAAAATCCCATGAAAATCGTTATTTTTTCATATACGCTTAGATACTCCTCTGATCGAAAAACATTTGTTTTGTACTATCAAAATGTGCCTGAAAATATTGATTGGTGAGATCATTTAGCTCAAAGCCGTACTACGATCAAATCGATCTATTTTTGTACCCTCACAGTTTCAGTTTTCATCATTTTACAAAAGTGGGGGGGGACTTGAGCGGGACGCGTCACCCCGTCCCCCCATGATCCACGCCCATGCAATCGATTAATCGACGATCAGTTAGCACTTTAACTCTCAGGAAAAAGAATGAAGGAGTATTTTAGACAGGTACTCGTATATGCAATACATTTAAGAGTAGCTACTAACTTTCCTGATGCCCAAAGCTTTCCGTACATGTTCTTTACAGTAAACCAATTCAAGTGACGGATTTTTTGGGGGGTTAGAAGGCAACCTAGAACATATCGAGGCATGATTGTAAAAATATCCATCCTATTTCTGAGTAAACAATGGTGACCATATTTGAAACAATGGGGATTAGCAATTGAAAGTCGTTTTGAGGTAGAGTGGTAGCTTCCCCAAAGACCAAGTAATGATTTTCCCATTTGACCCAATGGGGTAAGGTCAAAAGATTGGTAATTTAAGTTAAAATGTTGAGTTGCACTCGACACGAAGCCGTAATAATAATCAGTGATGGTCAACTTCTCCGACACCCTTGATCGCTCAGTTTCGTGCAGTAATTGCCTTGATATGGACTCAGTGTGTTCAGTGAGGGCGAAAAAATTTAAATGATAAGGTTATGAAGACAGGGATTATTACTTCATTAAATTTTAACTGAAAATGAAACAGCGTGTTAAAATTCATGCACACTTAATATTGTCCCATGTTACCATACATTATAATACATTCAGGTCTTCGATATACTGTACGTATACATTGTTCGTGTCATGGGCATGCATTTATTCTTCCAGACGACGTTCACACACGAAAGGGACAGCTGAGTCACATGACTTGGTCTTCCATTTAGCGGTCACTGGATCAAGAACCGTGCATGAGTTCCAACTGTTTGGTTCACCCTCACCCCAGTTAAAGAAGTGGGTTGTCGAATTACGTCCCATGTTATCATACAATATAATACATTCCGGTCTACGATATACTGTACGGATATGTTGTCCGTGTCATGGGCATGCATTTATTCTTCCAGGCGACGTTCACACACGAAAGGGACAGCTGAGTCACAGGGCTTGGTCTTCCATTTAGCGGTCACTGGATCAAGAACCGTGCATGAGTTCCAACTCTTTGGTTCTCCATCACCCCAGTTAAAGAAATAGCTTGTTGAATTACGCCTCTGCCATTTCCATCCATCTGAAAGAGCAAAAAATATTGAAACTGTTGCACTTATTTTTAAATAGGTGAAGCGATTTCTAACTGAATTCGTCCTTTCCGCTTTACTAGAACTGATATGTACAAATGCAAGGGCGCAAGCACACTGTAGTGTGAACTTGGCGTTCCATAAATTCTATTATTCACAGAAAAAGTACTGACAAGTCAATAGAAGAAATTAGCCATAACGGCTCTGTTATTCGTGACCCCTTACTTATAGGTAACGTTTTTAATGATTTCTTTACTTCTGTGGGTTCAAAAACTCAAAGCAGTATTCCCCAGGTCCCTAATACTTCACCTAATTATTACCTCAGTTCCCCCAACACTAACTCTATGTACCTTGAATCCACAAACCACGATGAGGTACTCTGCACTATCCTCAATCTTAAAACTCTTCACCAGGCCCTGATGAAATTCCACCCAAAGTTGTGAAAACTGTTGGTCATCTTATTTGTGATCCTTTAGTCCATGTCTTTAATTTATCTTTCGAGCAAGGTGTTGTTCCCGCTGCTCTTAAAATCGCTCGTGTTATTCCAGTATTTAAGAAGGGGAACTTTTATTCCGTCAGTAACTATAGACCTATCTCTGTATTGCCCTGTTTTTCGAAAATTCTCGAGAAGCTAATGTTTGCTCAGTCGTTTATATAGCTTCTTTGTTAAGTACGAACTTTTATATGATTTTCAATTTGGCTTCTTGCCTGGGCGATCGACAGTTCATGCTCTTTTACACTTCACTGATTTATTAACAGATGCATTTGAAAAGAGACGTCATGTCTCGGGAACTTTTCTCGACCTCTCCAAGGCATTTGACTACCTCCATCATGATATTCTGTTAAGTAAACTCGAGCACTATGGTGCACGGGGGGGGGGGGCTTACTAAACTCAGTGAACTGGTTTAGGAGTTATTTGAATGAGAGAAAGCAGTACGTTGTAATTCGCAATGTAAACTCAGATTTCTTACCTATTGGGTGTGGTGTCCCACAGGGCTCCATTCTCGGACCACTACTGCTCATTATATATATATATATATACATATATATATATATATATATATATATTTATATATATATATATATATATATATATATATATATATATATATATATATATATATATATATATATATATATATATATATATATATATAAATGACCTTTCTAAGGCTAGCGATAAGCTTCATTTTATTTTATATGCCGACGATACTAATATTTGTTGTTCTCATGAAGATCCCGTGACTTTAATGGAAATCGTTCATAATGAACTCCACAAAGTTCGTGAATGGTTTTGTGTCAATAAGTTACTACTCAATTTAAGCAAAACGGCATCTATTCTCTTCTGTACTCCAAATAGATTGCCCGACCCATCCATTCGTAGTATTGATTTCTGCGGTACTGATGTTCCACTTTGTAATGCTGTACCCAATACACATAGCATGTCCAGTTTAAACTGATCTGTGTACCCAATACACATAGCATGTCCAGTTTAAACTGATCTGTGTTACAGAAACTGTAACACGTGTTACGAGAACTGTTAATGGTACGATACGGTTGAGTGATTTACAGATAACTAGTTAATTTAGGAGAACGGCTGTCGAGTTCTCCACATGGTACAGTGGTCAAGAAGGAAGGCATGATACCATGATTTTCGGGGTTCTGAGTTCGATTCCTCTTATAAACTTAACAGAATTTACTCTTATTTTTTTGAGGGTTAGGGCTATTCTTAGTGTTAGGGTTAGGGTTAGGGGAAAATTGGTGATATTTAAACGTTCCTCGTGTTACAAAATTATAACATGGCACAGTTTAAAACTGGAAACGGTATTCCACCATGTACAGTATTTACTGTACATGCTATGAAAATTGGCTGAATACTGTCAAGTTTTTTGGTGTTTTTATTGACAGCCATCTTACTTGGAATGGTCACATTCAGTCCATCTCTAATACAATTTCTAAGAATATTGGAATCATTGCCCGTCTGCGACATTATCTTCCCCGAAAGACCCTGGTTACTCTGTATAATACTCTAATTAATCCGTACTTATCTTATTGTGCTCTTCTTTGGGGTGGTTCCTATTACTCTAAGATTTACCCCCTCTTAATTATTCAGACGAGAGCTATTCGTCTAATACTTAATTATCAGCAGTTACATTCATCTCGTGGCTGTGTCGCAAAGCTTAATATTCTGCCTGTTTTCGATATTTATCGTTATCAAGTTGGTATTTTCATGTATTCATGGATACAGAATACCCTTCCCAATATCTTTCGATCCATTTTTTAATTCCTTCGTGAAACTCATTCTCACCTCACACGCGCCAGGAACTCCCTTCCTACCCCCGCTTTTAGACTCACCTCTTCCCAACAATCAATTCGCTTCACCTGTCCTTGCCTATGGAACTCCCTTCCCCAAAAAATTCAGTCTTGTAACTCCATGCACTCATTTTAGAAATATCTAAAACTTCATTTAATGAACAAATATAGGTGACTTTGTTCTTTTTCTTTTATGTATTTTTTTCTTTTTGTATGCACTATGATTGTAATTGTATTTCTTGCACTGGGAGGACTCATACTACAAGCTCCATGGAGCTTTCTCTGAGCTCCTCCTGAGTCATTTCTTGATCTCTGTCTGATTTCTGTATATATATTTCTTTGCATAAAATCCTGAAAAGTGACTCGAATAAATGTTGACGAAACGAAACGAAACGAGTGTGGGTGTGGCCAGCCACATGATTTTGGTTGTAGGGAAAGGATATTTAGGGGTCTAGGCTGCAGGCGGCTTGTACAATCACTGGAATAAGTTTCATGTTTATTCATTAAACTAATGTATATGTAGATAAACGTGCTCTTGTATGTATAGGTATACGCACTACCGTTGGTATACAAACAAGTATAGCCTCCTTGCAAATCTAGGTTAAGTGGAATACATCAAAGTTAACAGTCCATCACTAAAGCCAACAGATATCGCCACCCTAGTGCTCGAGATATAAGTCTATTATTGGAAGGGGAGTGCATAGAACTTAGCCTCAGAGTTAGTCGAAAGCGGTACCATCAAGAAACTAAAATTTTGCGCCATACTCGTGGCATGTTGAAATAAATACGGGATGTTGAGGGATGCATGGCCTTATGTGACCCTTCGTTCTGTAAATGTACAGAACCTCCCCTTGCTTAATGTTTGACAGTTTCACTCTTTCCTGCATTTTATTGATAGAGTAGACACGCCACATCAACCCTTTTCCTAATTTCATCCAAGAAACTGCAGTTTTTGATTGGTTTGCTCAGTCTAATGCCCAGTCTATGTCCGACTGCTGAAGACATGCTAAGATCAAAAGTATTATTTTATTCCTTGAATCGTTGGCAGTGAGTGAAGCATAGAAGACAGAACAACCAAGCGATTTGATAAGATAAGTGCTACTCAATTCAAGGTGCACCTATTGCCTTTTTTCTCTTATTTTTCTCTTATAATTGTAGGATTTGGTAAGACAAACTGCAATTGACACTTCACGCGTTGAATTGTAGAAACATGTGAAACAAAAACATTTAACAATAAGTGACAAGTAACACGCGCTTGGTTGGACATAGACACTTTTTGTGTATGTTTAGTATTGTATCGCTAATGTTTTTGCATTTTTTACATCTGTGATTACTCTAGGGAGTAGAGCACTTAATTACGCCCGATAGGGGTTTTTGTTCTTCTTCTTCTTCATATCATGTTCTTTTATCAATTCCCTCCTACTTTCTGAATATTGATCTTAGTAAATGCATGATGTGAGGAACAATTCTACGAAATTAAAAAGTTTTTCTGAAATAGTGTCTCATCTATTTCCATCAGATTCTACACCAGCATCTTTTCATCTGTGAATGAAAATATTACAACATTCACCGTTACGGCACTGATTGACACTGATTGGCACAGAGCATGCGCAAGAACACATGTGTGCATGTTAGATTTTGCACCTGTAAACGCTTACGCGATTGCACGCAGAAAGTAGAATCTACTTTTCATTGTGAGGACAGAGAGAGCGCTTTATCAACTCTTTTGCCAACCAACCGTGACGTCATTTGTTTGTAAACATGAATGAGTCTATTGAGATAAGACCTGTATCACCTTCTTTAGAGAGTCCGATCCAAACGTTAATGCCAATACTTGAGATGAAAACCTGCAGCCGCGTATTTTCGTCTTCATTCTCCACCGTGACAAGATTGCTGTCATAGAAAGTACAAGCCTCCGAGGCTTCATGCCATCGAAGCCAGTTTGTGACAAGTGCATAGGAGGTGTTTAGAACGGGTAGTTCAGTCCACGTCATGCAATCTGAAAAATGAACATTTTAATCAAGCATTTTCTTTATACTTACATGACATGTGCAATACTAATTGAAATTATATACATTTAATATATATATATATATGTATATATATATGTATGTATATATATATATATGTATGTATATATATATATATATATATATATATATATATATATATATATATCTATATAGATATATATATATATATATATAGGTAAAAATGAAGTAGTAAATAGTGCTAAAAGTTTGTGAAAAATTCCACGACGTTTCGGGTTTAAACCCTTCATCAGGTGGCAAAAATGCAACTGATCGTTGACACGGCCAAACGTACAATTTAAAAAAAAAATACACAATAAAATTGGGCACGGTAAACCTCGGCTAGGAAAACAGACAGTGTTAAGTGGTTACCACAAGTCAAAATAATGCAGGAATTGCTGCGTTATAACAGTTCAAGTCTAACGTTCAGACCATGTGGGGACAGGGTTCCAAGTTTCATGATTAGGCGGTTTTCGGCAGCTAGGCGGTCATGATCGGAACCTCGACACGAGATGGCCGCCGAAACCATCAAGTCACGGATCGAGCATGTTGACGGGGGATTGAAGTGGGTGGCTTCCCAGGGTTCCCGGTAGCCACCCACTTCAATCCCCCGTCAACATGCTCGATCCGTGACTTGATGGTTTCGGCGGCCATCTCGTGTCGAGGTTCCGATCATGACCGCCTAGCTGCCGAAAACCGCCTAATCATGAAACTTGGAACCCTGTCCCCACATGGTCTGAACGTTAGACTTGAACTGTTATAACGCAGCAATTCCTGCATTATTTTGACTTGTGGTAACCACTTAACACTGTCTGTTTTCCTAGCCGAGGTTTACCGTGCCCAATTTTATTGTGTATTTTTTTTTTAAATTGTACGTTTGGCCGTGTCAACGATCAGTTGCATTTTTGCCACCTGATGAAGGGTTTAAACCCGAAACGTCGTGGAATTTTTCACAAACTTTTAGCACTATTTACTACTTCATTTTTACCTACCTACTTCATAAGTGCTACGCAGTACTTTGACCTTATATATATATATATATATATATATATATATATATATATATATATAAGGTCAAAGTACTGCGTAGCACTTATGAAGTAGGTAGGTAAAAATGAAGTAGTAAATAGTGCTAAAAGTTTGTGAAAAATTCCACGACGTTTCGGGTTTAAACCCTTCATCAGGTGGCAAAAATGCATCTGATCGTTGACACGGCCAAACGTACAATTTTAAAAAAAACACAATAAAATTGGGCACGGTAAACCTCGGCTAGGAAAACTGACAGTGTTAAGTGGTTACCACAAGTCAAAAAAATGCAGGAATTGCTGCGTTATAACAGTTCAAGTCTAACGTTCAGACCATGTGGGGACAGGGTTCCAAGTTTCATGATTAGGCGGTTTTCGGCAGCTAGGCGGTCATGATCGGAACCTCGACACGAGATGGCCGCCGAAACCATCAAGTCACGGATCGAGCATGTTGACGGGGGATTGAAGTGGGTGGCTACCGGGAACCCTGGGAGGTTCTGTTTGATTGATCTCAGGTGCTCGGTGACTCGGTCAGCAAGACGACGTTTGTTTCTCCCACGTACAGTATATTACAGCGTTTACATACGAGAACGTAAACAACATTGGCTGAAGTACAGGTAAAATGCTGATGAACGTTAAACCGGTTGTTGTTGGGACCTACAATGGAAAGGTTTTTGTCATAACTGACCACCGGGCAAGTATTGCATCTCCCACGGTTGCAAGGAAAAGTTCCTGGGGTGTCAGGCACTACTGCTTGAGGTTGAGAGGCACGGACCAAGTGCTTAGATATGTTCTTTTCAATTCTGAATGCCGTGATGGGGGGATCAGGGAAATGGTCACGGGTGGATGGGTCATGACGGAGGGTCTCTACATTCCTGTAAATGGCACGTACAATGGGGGTTACAGATGGGTGAATATATATATATATATATATAATCGTAAAAGGTGTTAACCAGTCAATGGTTAAGTGCTCAACCTGTAAAGGGAGCTAAAATATTGAAAGGTTGTAACTGGGTTACTACAAGACAGCTTTACAGAACTGTTTCGTAAGGGCCAATTTGAACAGGTCCTCACTCTTCAGAAGCCTGATGTAGAATGGTGTCAACAACGTTGAATACGCCGTGCCCGTTGAACCGTACTGTGGACGTGTTCGTTTTTGAAAACGTGTTCGTTTTTGAAAACAGACACGGGTGATTAGGTCGAGTCAAGATACCTTACCTATTGGAATAATTACACAGCAGATGTTTATTTCTGTGTCTGCAAGAGCTGATGAGTTCGTTTCTTTTGTTTAAAGTGGCTAAGGAAGGTTTGAGTATGAATACATACATACATATATATATATATATATATATATATATATATATATAAATATATATATATATATAGTTATATATATATATATATATATCTTTATATATATATATATATATATACAGGAGCGAAAGGGTCTGTCGTTTTTTTTTTTTTTTTTTGCGTGTTGTTCGAACCCATGTTAATTTCCTTGGATAAAAATGAGAACGTCTAGCGTAAAAGTTTCATCGCAATAAACAACGAGACAGAGGAATACTGTTGCTACCAATAACTGCATGCCGTGACTAGTGATATCATAAAGCTGCTATACAAATCTCACAGAAGACTCGAGCCATTACGTTATGGGAAAACGATACCCATGGACTCAAAAAGTGCGACTTATTTCAAAATCTTCACAACATAACACTTCTTTTGAAAATCCTTCGTCGCAGTCTTCCATCAATCTAAAGATACTTTCTTTATTAATACCTTTTCAGCAGGAACTACTATTCTTTGATTATTGATTATTCTCGTCAGATATGAATAGAAAAGGGTGTAAATCTTACGTCTTTACAATGAAAAACACTCAATTCTACCATTAAGAAATAATATCCTTGAAAAATTTAGGTGCATATGAACTGTTGAAGGCATGAACAATTGTCAATTAGTTGAATTTTAGCTCTCTGTTTCTTGTGTTAGGTTTGTGTTTATAAGTACTTTACTTGCCTTCTCTACTTTGAATTTGTCATTGCAATTATTGAAAAAGATAAAAAAAGATACAAATCCCCTCTGGATCAAGAATATCTTTTTCTACACATTTGTAAATACTCCTATGTTTTTAAACCCAACAGTCAATAAGTGCATTTGCACAACATTAAAGTGATAAATCTGTTTCCTATGGCCCTCCAATCTAACATCTTTCAGATCCGATAATTTAAGAGAACTGTAAATCTGTTGTTCCCCGTCACTAGCTATTCCTTATTTAACCGCTTTTTAAGTACAAGACGTAGCCAGAGTGGTGTATAATTAGATGTCAGGTTATTAGTTTTTTTCTGTGTGGTTTGTTGCACTTTACATTCTTTCACAGTTGGGTTAATCCACAGAAGGTTTTACAGAAGCTTCATTGTTTGGCAACATGTAAATATTTACAAATGACTGTAACATTAAAGGGACTTGCAATCAGTAGTTTCGCCAGACATTTCGAAGTGGGGGGGGGGGGGGCTTTAAAGCGCGGGTCACACTACAGCGATTTCGGATCGGATTACGGTCCGATTTTTTTGAGTTTTAGTAAGAATCTTCTCCATCGCTGCTCGGAGGGAACCAAAAATTTGCCAGCCTGTGTAAATATTTGATTTGCATCACATGACTATGAAAAAGAAATGTATACTAATTATTTCGTGACGTCACATCGACAGACAGCTTTTGTCAGACACGCGTTGTCCGATAAAAGCTCTCTGTCGATGTGACGTCACGAAATGATTAGGTTACATTTCATTTACATACTCCTCTGATACAAATCAAATATTTAAACAGGTTGGCAAATTTTTGTTCCCTCCGAGCAGCGATGGAGAAGATTCTTACTAAAACTCAAAAAAAAATCGGACGGTAATCCGATCCGAAATCGCTGTAGTGTGACCCGCGCCTTAGGGGAAAAGTGTCCAACCACAGACACACACACACCAAAATAAAGGACTGAACGCCCCATGGAGACGTCGTAGTGACGCGCAGCTCTCACATGTACGTGTGGGCCCCAGGGGGCTACTTTAGGGTCCCGGTGAGATCCAGGGACATCGCTTCATTGGTCCAAGGAGAGAAATCCCGGAGGCTCTGGGGTATTTATAAATTGTGACCATTAGACTGAATCATTTAACTCCAACTCTCCAAAATGGTACTGGATGGGCACTTAATAGGCCAGAAAAATAAAAATCACAATTTGACCATTTTTTGTTACTAGCACTCTCGATTTAACGATGGGGTGAATGAGAACTGATCATGTTAAGGTTTGCAGTTTTAAAAAAAAATCAACTCATGCTGCCTAATAGGAATTAACGTTAAGACAACTACCTTTCAGGTATGCCACTGAGGGAAAGCCTTAATGTTAGAGCATCGAAGGTGCATCTACAGTTGCCGATCCGGGGACAGCCGAAAAATTTGGAAAGAGAAGCCCTTGAATGCGGTTCAATGGGTTTTTAGTGCCTTAAAATTATAATTACGACCGATTTATTTCTTGCATTTTCTTCAGCAATAAATGATAAAGGGTGGTTAGGGCCCGCTGAAACCATCCGTGGTGCACGGGCGAAGTGGCCAGAAAGTTCTGGTGTTGAGCATCTATGAACATTTCGAGCAAGTTCGTATATCCCTTTATCACCACTTTATGATCCCTCCTGTGGTGCTGGACTCTTCGAGGACTCAGGAGAGCAAAGTTCCGTCTTGCAAAAATAAGCGGACATTAGGCTATGAGAGTGATGCTATTTACACTGTAAAAAAAGTAAGAGTGAATTTCACTCAGAATGGAGTGAAAATTCACTCCAAATAGAGCAATACTTTATTTCATGTGTATGAAGTATCGCTCCATTTGGAGTGAATTTTCACTCCACTCCGGGTGAAATTCACCTTACTTAGGAGTGGTCCCTCAGCACACTCTTTCTGGAGTGAATTTCACGCTTTTGTTTTTAAAGTGTAATTATCCTCATATGTATTGCATACGCGTTAAAGAAACTACGGAAATCACATTTTTGTTAGTTTTCGAACATAAAACATGGCTAAAATAAAATCAATGTGGGAATTGTATAGAAGGGAAAGGACTTACACCGTATTAGTCCCGTGGCTGTAGAAAATACCAGTAAATATTGAAACAGTAGCTGTGGATTTCATCTCCCAATGAAGAAGTCCTTTACATAGTTCAACAAAGAGATGCGCGCGTCGATCTCAGAAAAATTGTAGTTTTGAGAATACTTTGTGCAAATTTAGCCGCATTTTTGACTGATAATGTGACAGTGGGTCCTAGTGTTCATATCAAGATATACGTGAGCGATGTATTTGTGCAAACTTTTCTTTCATACACAAAATCTCATTTTGTATCACACGAGGGGCACAGCCAACTTCTACGCCACTGCTTGCGATGGAGTGGGGAAGCATTTGTGACTGACAAACCGACCCATTGACTAACTTATTGATAGATCCATAAAAAGGTTTTATGTGAATATAATCTTGAGAAATCATAACACTTCATATGCACTTTTGGTGACTTACATATATATATATATATATATATATATATATATATATATATATATATATATATATTATATATATATATATATATATATATATATATGTATTCATAAAAAAAATTGAAAGTTATCGAGTATTACCTGTGACCAGTCTAAACGAACACCAATTATTGGAAGAATCGTTGGAACGATAAACAAGATGATGAATTCCACGAGAAGCATAATTTAGCATAAAATCACTAAATACTTCACCGTCGAAGTATGCAGGGACTGAATTCTTCAGTTCCGGTGCCTGTGAAAGAAACGAAAACAGATTTCACGTGAATTCATGTAAGGACCTATCGATTTTATTCCCACTTGAACGTCATTTTCTTGGTTGATCAAGGGATTATAGGTAAAGGAATCCAGTAAACCGAATATCAACTATTTAGAGGAGTGAAAATATCTGACTTCCAACAAAAGAGTTTCAACAAGGACACCGTCGAATTAATTGAAAATAGATACACTTTCTTCAGAAGTGACCGTGGCCTCTTTGGGACTAAACTTAAGTAGTCAAAATCACTTCTGACGAATGTTTAACTTTCAAATCCTTAGACGGCGTATCCGTTGAAATCATTTATTTTTACCTCCTGTCTTGTTATTACTGCTCACTTCCAATAATCACAGCTTTAAGATGGCATTTAAGCCTTCGCTAAAGAGATGGTTACATAATTTAATGCCTCTTTGTTCTTTTCAACTCGGATATTGCCGATTTAACTGATTTAACGATTTAACGACTTTGGACCGTCATGTATCACTTTTATATTTTTCTCCTCGAAGATTCAAGTGAGATAAGTTATCCCTCTCAACGTTAACTTAGTGTTTTGAAATGAAATGAATAATAGGGGTAGGCTAATCTATCCACCGAGTCTGAGGTCAAAAATGTCATTTTGTACTTAAATAGAATTTGTCCCTCGTCATTTTTTTCTTTTGATCACAAACTTACCGTATGCTCCCAGTCCCAGTTAAGAGCAACCCAGTCTAGTTCAGTGCAAATACTAATATCATCTGGACACTGCTTAGTTCTTCTTTCTACTGTTCCAAAAAGCAAAAATATTAAAGTTTGTGTCTCATTTTCGATGTAAATATTGCATTGTTCATCATGTGATTATATGCACAATTTCACTACTTTACTAAAAGCATATTAAAATTGGTCAAAATGCAATCAAGGATTTTGTTTATACTCTGTATGTTTATTCCCCGAAAAGGGAATTTATTGAAACATTGAAGTTGATTTTGGCTGTTAGTTTTTCTTGATAAAAAAGTACCACCAAAGGTTATCAAACGTCAACAAAAAAGGGTTCTGTTGAACGAAAGAAGATGCCTATTTCACGCACCTTACAAACCAGCGTGTAATTTGCATTGTCAAAGCGAGATTGGAATACCACACGATTAACACAATTTTGTGAATAATTTAGCACGTTTGCTTACATCTTCCAGTGCTGATTGCATATTGAAATCGACAATAAAGTAATGCCGCATATACCTTGTTAGAAAAATATGTAAATAGTGTACAAATTTTAGTTTTTACGATTAAAATATCAAAACTAGGTGTAAAGATCAAGACAAAAATTACGTCAAAGTGATGCTGATGGTGGTGCATTTGCATTTTTTAGGGTCTATTATTAAATCGAGGTCCCCCAATGTTGAGGTATACTTAAAGGAGAGATAAGTTTTTTTTCTGATGGAGGACCTTTAAGCATCGAAAGGTACACGATCTTCTGCTTTCAGAGGGGCTGTTGCTCACCAGAAAAACTTACAATTGTATTCACATATGTAGTTGTACTTTCTAAAGCATGGTGCATCGGGCCAAGTGCTCTCCTTTCCTGCAATCCACATTCGGTAACATCCTCTTAGATCATCGAATGCGATATTTTGCTCACCAATAGGCTTAAACTCTATTTTTGATCCATCGTCCCAATAAAAATTATTCGGCAATCCATTGGCTCCAATCCAATATTGTGTATCGGGTGATGTCATGTTTATCAAAAAGGCATCCTCTTCTTTGCTTTCAATAAAGACAAGATGTGCGGATTCAGATTCACAGAGTTTGCGGGCATCTGAACGGCTTAAAGTAGGATCCGTATCGTTCGATATCCTATAGCACGAGTTATTAAATATTGCCGAGTAACCAAACGGACAAGTGGCTGTAATAATAATATCAATAATAAAAATAATAGTAATGCTAATAATGATGATAACGACGACGATGTTGATGATAATATTAATAATAATAATCGTAATAATCGTATCTTCGAAGACTTCAAATGTGTTCCATAAGCATACCATTTACTATAAGGCTGTATAAGCTGAAGATTATTCTTACTTTCAAATCGTATGAAGTGAATTACCGCAACTTTACTTTTCATATCTATTCACTGTTTATCCTGAGTCAATACCGATCTATCAGGGATTTTTAATTTCTTCCTTACTTCAGAGAATCTTGTAAACAGTTTTATTTTCATAAATTGCACAAACCAAAAGGGTCTGAGTGTTGATGTGAACAATCTACTCATTGATACGTTTCATTAGCAGGTCATAACGTAAATAAGACGTGTGCATAATAAGTGCATCTTTTTTATCTCAACACCGCTTCTGAAGGAAAAAATGCAATATTAGCACATGTCTGTATATGGTTATTTTTTTTTTTTTTTTGCTTTTGCACGTAGTACTCCTTGTTCTTTTAAAACAAGGCTAGAAGCTTACAAATTTTGCTGTTTTGTTGCTTAGTATATTAGATCATTGATCACTGTAATCGATATCCTAACCACCGGTCTCTCCTTGACAACGTAGATCTTTAAAATTGCAATCCCACCAATATTTGCAGTGGCCTTGAGGTAGACCCCTTTCATATTTTAACAGTTAAATTAACAGAGCCGGTTTTCAGTCCTATTATAAGACATGGGGTGCAGTTATTACTAATACCTTTTGTTGTTTGGACAGCCAATGGTGTGCTGATAGGTACAGTAGTTACAAACGTTACTGATGTATCCGTTGTACCTTGAGTACTGTCCTCTGTTGATGACATAACAGTAGTTCCAATGGTAACAGAACTCAGGGTTGATGGATCAGAAGAGACGATGTCAGTTGTTGATTTAACAGTGGCATTACTGGTGATGTCACCTCCAGTGCTTGTAGAAGCGCTAGTGATAAGAACAGTCGTGGGATCACTGGTATCTTTGATCCTTGAAGAAGTTGCTGAGGTAATCTCACTAAAGCCACTCGACTGAGTGGCTACACTGTAAGTTGGTTGTCTGGTAGACCTGCCGCTGGTGAAAACAGTAGTTGATAATCCATTTTTCTCCCTTCTTACTGCTGTTCCCATTGAAACGGGGTTATCATGGTTGGTAACAGGAGCGATGGATCGATCCGAATTCATGCGGTCAGTTATATCTGCATTTGAATAAAATTAGGCTATGTAAATATTACTTTCTGTCCATCACTGGCTTCGTCTTCGTAGCTCGAGATGCACGGGTGGAAACAGAATTTGCCAGACAGGGTCTAATTCCCTACTGAGGGAGGGGAACGGCAGAAACTCGAAACCCCGACAAAAGCGACGGACAGCAAGTTTTTCGGCCAGCAAAGGGGGCCAAAAATTAAAAAATTTAGTGGAAAAATGTAAAATTTCGAATTTTCATTAGGAGAAGATGGCATTTTTAGGGTTTAATTGATAAAAATTTTGAAAATGTTGGATATTTATTAAAGAGTCTGTCCTCCTAGAGATGAAAATGAAGTAAACCTTTGGGGCCACTAACCGCCTTTGGGGATAACATATTTTATCGTACCATTAAGGCTCCAACAAGAAACTGGAAATTTCCCCAACTGGGGGGGGGGGTGGGGGTGGGGGGGGGGGGGGGCTCGGGGCTTCCAGGCAAGGAGCATATAGCTGGCTCATTCTATCCTTGTCGAAATGTAGCGTCCGGCACGATAGACGCTACTCACTCATAATGTCTTCCATGATTGGCGCTGGATGATCAAAAGAGTGGGGGAAAGCGTGCGGCTAGAAGATGTTGGAGATTTCAAAGTTGTGATTGAGCATTGCTCCTGTAAACTGTGTACATTTGTACAGGCGGGAAGTAGAAGACAAGTGAGGAGAAAGACATCGACTGATGGAAAATGCCTCCTACCATCATGTCTAACCCCTCTTTGCAACACCACATGTCCCATGTATGTGTTTTCGAAAACAAGGATTAAACCATATGATAAGCTTAGTAATTAAGGCAGTTGTAACAGTGTGTATTTCAACGCGTTAATTTGAAACAGGTGGTGTTTGTATGACAGTATTGTCATACTTTACGATCTTCTTTATTACCAAAAATGTATAGAAAGTTAGATATATTGAAACATTGATAGCTGTTTTGTAAGTGAACATTTCCTATGAACATTTTCTGCATTCCAAATCCTACTCGAACTTTTCAATCTTCAAAACTTTAAAACTACTTCCAAAACTCTTTAATACATAAATGCGAAAACATAAAATTTTCATCCATCTTAATTACTTGTTTGTCCACGAACGACAGTGCTATGTTCGAACTATTGTGCATTTGTTAATGTAGCTATAAATTAAACAGTACAAGAAACATTACAGGGCCATGTTAAAAGTCGAAAATTAGCATTACCTTTCAAACGTTCTTTAAGAAAAACTTTAAATGTTTTGATTTTGATTTTTTTCTTTAAGCAAATCTTTTAATGTTTTGATTTTGAATTTTCATTTTTTGTGACATAATGATAACATTATTGCAGTTTAGACATAAACTTGGGAAAGAAAAAAAATTAGCTTTCAAGGTATACTACAGTCATATGCATGAAACCACATGAATCCTTTTGAAAGCAGGTTTAAAGCGTGCGTAGTTACCCACTGCCAAATATTTCAATTAATACGAGCTTCCCAGAGAGTTTTATGGAAACATCCCAACATGAACATATCAAGAGAAAAAAGAAATTGGTATATGTTCTGTTTCTTGTCTTATTGACAATAAATGTCTCAACGTCTGTTCTTGCTTTCTTTATATATTTGCTAGTAACTACAGTACAACTTATCCATACATCCTAGGTTCCAGTTTACGTTAGCAAAATGGCCGTTTTCTCAGTCATCCAGACTATAAAGCCGCGGTCACACTGCAACGAATTCGGATCGGATTCCGATCCGATTTTCGTGAGTTTTTATTAAAACCTTCTCCATCTCTGGTCAGAAAGAGCCCAAAATTTGCCAACCAGTGTAAATACATGATTTGCATCAGAGGTCTATGAAAATGAAATGTTAGTCCGATAAAAGCTGTCTGTCGATGTGACGTCACGAAATAATTCGTATAAATTTGATTTTCGTAGTCTTGCGATAAAAATCAAATAATTACACAGGTTGGCAAATTTTGGTTTCTTTCCGACCCGAAATGGAGAAGATTTTAATAAAAACTCACAAAAATCGGATCGGAATCCGATCCGAATTCGTTGTAGTGTGACAGCGGCTTAATGACTGTGTTCTTTGGTTTGTAACAGCGTAGAGCATACAAAGCTGCTCTCATTACCATACGCGTAGGAGCCCAAGTTGATGGGGGGGGGGGGGGGGCTGTAACGACTTGCTCGAAAAATAGAAACAAAAATTTCCGCGCGCGTTCAAAATTTAATGTACATATCATATAGGCATGCATCCGTTATCACACCGCAGGCCAATTACATACAATAATTTACCATGTAACTACCATCCATATTGGTTATAATTCTGGGGGAAGTCGTTACAGTAATGATGATAATAATCAGTGGTGTAGCCAATATTTCTCTCATGGGGATGGGACAGGCACTATGTTTGTGATCGCCGGCCTGGGAAGGGGTCTAAAGGGAGGGGGCCCCTATCCTTTGAAAATTTTTGAAAAATTAGTTGTCCTTACATGCAATCTGGTGCCACACATGCTACCTTTGAAGTAAAATTTTGTGTTTTATTTTAGGTACTAAAAAGCATCGGCGTCAGTGACAGGGGCATGGCCTAATGGCTGTAACGACTTGCTCGAAAAATAGAAACAAAAATTTCCGCGCGCGTTCAAAATTTAATGTACATATCATATAGGCATGCATCCGTTATCACACCGCAGGCCAATTACATACAATAATTTACCATGTAACTACCATCCATATTGGTTATAATTCTGGGGGAAGTCGTTACAGTAATGATGATAATAATCAGTGGTGTAGCCAATATTTCTCTCATGGGGATGGGACAGGCACTATGTTTGTGATCGCCGGCCTGGGAAGGGGTCTAAAGGGAGGGGGACCCCTCCCCTTTGAAAATTTTTGAAAAATTAGTTGTCCTTATACATGCAATCTGGTGCCACACATGCTACCTTTGAAGTAAAATTTTGTGTTTTATTTTAGGTACTAAAAAGCATCGGCGTCAGTGACAGGGGCATGGCCTAATGGCCACTCATATACACCACTGATAATCATAATATAAGTTTAACCATTAAAAATCACAATGGTTAATTAATACCGAATATATAGGTGCTGATGCAATTCAAGTCAGAACTTTATGTTAATTACCAAAAAAGTTTTCAAAGTATTGATTTCCTTTAGCTACATCATTGCATTTTTTTCTTTCAGTAGGTGCCCGAAAAATTCTAGAAATATTGCCCGAATTTTCACAAAAATATTTGGTTGGGGGACTGCAGGTCCCCCAGCCTCCCTCCTCCTATGCCTATGCTCACATTACCAAATATTATGTGCACTTGAATGTCTAAATATTGTAAACTTCATGAACTAGTGAGATTTTCGAATGAATAGCCGTCGTCAAAGAAACCAAAAGAAACAGGCCTCTGAAATTCTAAACATGGCTTAAATTGGGTAAAATTGTAGTTTAACCCCCTTCTAAGCATTCATTCAATAAACACCACGTTCAATAGACTATTGGTGGACCAATAAGCTTCTGGAATATTATTTTAAAGTTTCTTCCATCTCTAAGTAGCTAAACTATTCAAGCGTTGCTGTTGTTTATTCTTGTGTACCACCCAAATAATGATAATTAAGTATTTTTTATTTCTATCGTCTTTTCAAGAATGGCACAAGACACTAACTTCGTTGAATTATTTTTCTTGATGAAGTCAGGTGGAGCCAGGGTGCATGGTCTTGCACTAAATTTTATCGTATGTCATTAAAGAAAGCAAAGCTCTTGATATGTTTGAGCAAACTTGGATTTTGTAAGAACAATTTTGTATAAATCTCTGCCTGTTATATACTTTGAACAGACGCGTGTTTTAATCAGTCATTCTCTGCGTTAAACAGTTAAAGAGTTTCGGTCTTTATAAACCTGACCAATAATTTCTTTGCATGGAAAGAGTTTAAGCATTAATTGCACTTTACTCACCTACTACCGGGCCGCTATCCAACGCTTTCAGAGCGTTGCACACAAAGGACTGAGGGGGTCTCTTCTTGAAACCATCCAAAGCAGTGTTAGTCGCACCTAACAAAAGAAAGAAAATATTGTAAAATATTTACCTGAAACAAACTGAGTACATAATTTTCGAAAAGTGGATTATTCAAATAACTTCCTAATAGATTATCGAAGTAGTAATTATTTCACCCAGAAATTGCTAAATTCTGATTGTTCCAATAACTTGCAGACTGAAAATTACAAGATACGTTAAATTTTAATAAATATAAGTGTAACAAACCTAAGACTGCAACCAGCTGTGAGATAGTCAAAATAAATTGTGTACTAGTGGTTAAAACCATGTTTAAGCTATTGTCCAGATTGCTGCCTTGCATCTACTGACTAATTTCGTGGACTGGGTACTGTTTTTGTCACATTAGTTTCCACGCAATGCCTTGACGTCATTTGTTAGAAACGAGATATATGAAGTGAATCTCCGTCGCAGCTCCAGCACAAAACATTTAATTAAAACAGATATTTTAGTGACAACCTTCAGCAGTTTGCCAGGGTAATTTCTAGTATATTTTCAATAAAGGACTAAAGCTTATCGATTTATGAAGAAAGTGCTTAAAAACTTCCACAATCATGATAAAGGACTTTTGCTTTACAATGCAAAACAAAGTCAATAATAGGGAAAAAAATGATTAAAGTACTATGAATCCATTCGCCGAATCTACCTTTATTTACTTTTTCCTTCAAAATAGATGATGCTATAAAGATGCATGCCGCACGATATTCGACAAATAGATAATGGGTAATCTATTGATCACATTAAGGAAAGCTTTCTTTGTACTGTCAAAAATTGCACTCTAAAAGAAGCGAGAGCAAATACGTGGTTATATCAGCGATGTTGATATTATTCTTTACTATATAGCTAAGCCACTCATCTGAGTGATTGCTACAATTGTGTTTAATGGACACTGGGCTTAAATGGGTGGTGCACAGCCGATTATGAAACGATTTGGTTGCAATTTTGTTTTAGGAGCAAAGATAGGGATGATGCATTCGTATTTGGTCAATTTTCGTCATTTTAAGTCAATAGCAGTCAACATAACCGTAGCCAGGAACGTCTTATATTAGAAGGGAACGGTACCGGCACCGCAAAGGGGTGTTCGTCATTGAGGATCCTTCTTTGTAACGGTGGTGTCGCTAGAAGTAATAATGAAGGTGAACCATACGGAATGACATCTTTAATCTACCTTAGATAGCTCCAGGAAAGCTGTGTTAAGAAGTTCACATGCGAACGAATCGCAATCTCCCCTCCCCTTAGAAGCAGTTCCTCTCCTCTTGAATAGAGAGGGGCAGGAGCTGAACGGAAGAAAACGGTAACGATGCGTCTTTAAATTGATGAGTACAGTTAAAGCGTGGAGTGCTTTGCAAACAGAACGGACTGAGGGGTCGATGGACTGCCAAAGGGCCCTGGTGTCGTCCAGGAGTATCATCTTGGCAGGGTAGATCCAAGGGCAAAATTTCCCAAAAGCTTTGGGATGATACTCCCTCTTTTTGTTGCTAAAACACCAAGTGACTGGCAATTAGGTTTACGTTTGTAATTCTCCACATTTGAGTAGGTCTCACACACTGGTATCTTCCCAGAATCCGAGATCAGATACAGTACAAATGAGCCCACGTTACAGAGTGTGGGTAGATTTTCTACTAATATGCAATCTTGCATGTAAACTGTGGTGCCTGTGTAAAATTTTCTTGTATGGCTTTCATGAAATGTTCAGTGTCAGAATATCCCTTCTTGTGTACTATTTTAAAATACATATGGCTTTGGGCTAAGGTCCGAATTTTCCACTGACCTTATCAATACAAGTGACAGGCATTTACAGTAACTGAGAGATAAAATTCCAAGAGAGCCAAGCTACAAACTACCGGGCGGGTGTTTATGCAGGGAGCTTTTACGGAACAGCTTACTTTGGTTGTTCAGAATAGTGATCACGATGCTATGGAAACAATGACATTTAGTTCAAACAGCGACTTGCTATTTAGAAGGAGATACATCGAAAACTTTGATTTATGGTAATCTTATTAGATCCACCTCATCGTTTGGAGAGTTTCGATTCATGAACGATTATTAGAGTTCAGGGTACACTTCTTTTGTCTGATCCTTTTCAATTTGTAATATGATACCCAAGTAAACCTTATATACACCTATTTATACCCGTGTGAATAAGATTACAAGGGGGAACAATGCTTTGCGTGTTACCGACAGTCAAGTAAGAAACACTGTCTAATAAATCAAAACGACCGCTAACCGGAGTCTAGAAAGACTATCTTGAAGAAAAAGGTCTTACACTGAAACAATGCGTAAATGAATAAAGAGGTGTAAGACTATCATTTGTTGTAATATTATATTAATACATGCTTAAAGGCAATAGGTAGTCGCTCTAAAATTTGCTTTGAAAAATCAGCAAACTCTTGCAAATCTCCCTTTATTGCATTACAGGCACCTCTGAAGACGTTTTGAACATAACTATTACAAGCAATAGGTAAAGCAAGGAGAAATTCTCCTTGAATTTCACAATTCACTAAAAAAAACATTGTCACATGATCAAAATAGGCCATTCATGAACTGGAGTGACGGGGCATACTAGCTCTGATTGGGGTTACTGCATTTTCCCTTTAAGGTTAAGGTTTTATGGACTTCAGGGCATCTTACGGGGCCCTAGCCCTCCTTTGCCCTTTAACCTGTTATGTTATGTTTTGTCCGCAAACTTTCGCAATTTGCGAAAGGCGTGTGCATGATCAACAAGTTACAAAAAGTTTAACTAGCATATTGTCATAAGCGCTGGATCGCGTTGGGTGCTGCAAATTAATTATCAAGTAAGGCTACTAGCAATGCTATAGCATATAGACAAAATGTTTTGACATTTCTTTCCAACGTAGCAGACGACATGAACCTTTTGTTAAATACTAACGATAGCCTTAAGAATATTATGTCTATATGTGCTAGAAAAAGCAAGTGACCTTGGCGGCATGTAGGTGGGTACAAGGAGAGAGCTGAGGTTTTATCTCCGTCTAAATAACGTATCTGTACATAACAACTGCTTCAGCGCGAATGGTGTCAACTATGCACATAAGTGTTGACAATGGAATGACTTGTTCAAGTCTTCCCATATTCTGAGCTGGCACAGGTCTCAAAAATTGCAATATTCGAATAATACATAGAACTATCAACCTGAATTGGATTGGGTACAGAAAGCTATGAAGTTATAAATTATAGTTAGCTCTTTTCCGAATATCTTCCCGTGTCCGTTCTACCTGCACTATCAAACGTTTTTGAAAGACTGGTACATAATAGACTGTGGAATTTCTTTGATAAGTACAATATTATTTACAGTGGGTAGTATGGTTTTCGAAAAAACTACTCAAGTTGACTTATATGGCTTTACTCAAATTTGTGGATGATGTAGCAAATAACTAGGATGCTAAACTAAGACAATAGCTTAATTATTCACAGACTTATCTAAAGCTTTCGTCACAATAGATCATAACATATTACTTTACAGATTATATTACAATGGTATACGCGGTATAGCTCTTAGCTGGTTGAAAAGTTATCTCAAGGATCGTGAAAATTATGTGTCATTTAAGTTTAATAATTCTTCTCTCAAGGTTAGTAATATAGGGGTACCACAAGGTTCAATTCTAGGCCCACTTCTATTTTTAATTTATATCAATGATTTACTCAAAGCATCATCTGATCTCGAGTTTATCCTTTTTGCCGATGACACGACTGTCTACACTCATCATAAGAATGTTCACACTGCTCTTAATATTGTCGCCAAAGAATTTAAAAACGTTTGCCATTGGCTTGCTGCCAATAAGCTATCTTTAAATGTTGGAAAAACCAAGCATTTAGTGTTTAGTAATATAATAAGCCCTACTGAAACATATACCTTACAAAGCAATACTGTCAACATACGGAGTAAACAGTACAAAGTTTCTTGGGGTTACAATAGACAATCAACTTGTGGAGATCATACACGGGAAGTTAGCAAAAAGGTATCTAAGGTAATTGGAGTTATCAGTTAAGTAAGATTATGTACCTAGTAAGACACTGAAGATTCTTTAAAATGTTTTAATACTTGCACACTTCTATTACAGTTTACTTTGTGGGGATTTTCAGTGAATTCTTATCTCCAGCATTTATTCGTACTTCAGAAACGTGCCATTTGTCTTATTTCAAATGCTGCATTCTACGACCATACACAACCACTTTTTCATTATAAAAGGACCTTTATAACTATCAGTTTGGTCTTTTTCTGTACAAACATTTCCAAAAGTCCCCACCTATCGACCTCAGCCATTTCTTTCAAACAAATATCCACTTTCACTGTTATTTAACTAGGAGTAAAGATAGTTTATCTCAACCCTTCACTAGAACTCAATTTGCCCATTCACAAGTAAGACGCACAGGAGTTTCCCTATGGAACTCTTTAAAATATAATATAAGAAATGCTGCCAGTTTAAGTACCTTCAAAAACCAGATGAAATCTTTGTTGCTGGATAAGTATGTTTACAACATTTGAATTGTTTTCCTTTCTTCTTTCTTTTTTCCTAAGCCTATTCCTAAGTCTTGTGAATTAGACATTCCATGCTTATGTCCTTCTAGGGACCAGACGTGAAAAGTTTTTTTTTATTTTTATTTTATTTTATTGTTTTTCTTTTTGTAAAAATTCCGGCCCCTCTCCCTTTTCATGCACCACCACACTAAGGTTAGTACTTAATTTGCTATGATCTCACCATCGATTTGCTTAGTTAATTACTGTTATATTACAATGTCAATATTTATATTGTTAAGTATATTGTAAATATTCTATTGATCAAAAGTAATCTGTGTAAAATTTTGTATTGAGAAGGAAAGAAATAAACTGAAACTATAAACAGGAAGTTGGGCGAGGAACCTGTGTCTACCTTTCATTACCCAAGTTCGGAATAATAATTCGACGCACGTTTGTCCCCGGTGTGACACAAACTGAGAGAAGGCCCCTCTAGTCCCGCAGTAAAAGTTTTAGTCATTTTGTGTCACAAAATCTTGTAACATTCAATTATTATTACAAGTACGTGTTTGTCGAGACGTAGGAGGAGAGGAGGGGAAAGTGGCTAATTGAAAAGTTTTCCCATCTTTAGCCCCCTTTTTTAGTATAATAATACCCTAAGATCTTGAACTCTAGTTGCTACAAAAGCTTCTAGGTAGGGTATGAACTATCTTCCAATTCCACCAGAAATAAATAAAAAATATCCCTCACAAAAGCACACATTATGAACTATCCGTTTTTGTTTGATATTATAAAGCTCAAGTCTTTTATCACGAGTGTATGATTCTATGCAAAAAATATTCGATGAGTTCCATTCTTCATTTTTCATTCATACCAATCAATTTATATGACGCGTTCTTATTAAACACGTTCTTCCTTTGATCACTGTTGTAAATTTGACATTGAGATTCATTTCTTATATGTTCCTTCTGAACAAAGGCTTCGAAACAGTATGATTTTCAACAAGGTAACAGAGAAATCTTACACACTTCTTGAAATATATGTATCCATGGAGACACGACCGTCTTTGGATAAGAATTAAAATTTGGTTGACAAGATAAACTAATGATAATGACTGTATTTTAGTTTCGTCCTGTCTTAGGTTTGTTACTGTCCTCTTAATTACAACAAGATATTGGGTTACATAAGCCTACTTCATTTATTTCAATAAGTAAAGGATATTGTGCACTTTTATTCAAAATTTTACGTTGATGGAAGTTTTTTTCTAAATTAGAATGTGTTTTGCCCGAAAACAACAAAGTTCCTGCACTGAGCTTAAAGGAAAGATGCAATCACCCAATTTTGAATTAGTATACCTTGGTATCTTTATTCAGGAATGGCTCCTTTCAGTCATGTGGCAACATTTCTGTTACTCATTTGTTCAATTCATGCAGAATAACCAATTGTTTAACTTTTAATATTCAATATTCATATTCAGAAACCTAATGAAAAGTACTTGTATGGGGAACTAAGAGGATGTTTGTAAGATTCAGCCGATGTTTCGAAAAAAACCTGGGGGTGACTGCTTTTTAGCTTTAAATTTTAGAATCGTTCCAATTTACAAGGTCACTTAGATGACAAAGACTTAAATTATCCTTGGATAAAATACCCACCATGCTGTGACCCAGGTGGGACTACGGACCTTTCTGTTGCCTTTTTACATTGCTTGAAATACTGCCACCATTTCTAATAAGGTGTCTCATTTTTACAAAGCTAATATGGTTGCATGTAGTAAGTTCAAAGGGATTAGCTACTGTGATCAGTCGACCCATGGTTTACCTTTTGTTTTTCTGCAGGAGCGCAAATCCTTCAATGCGAACACAAGTTCTGTGGCCCTCTTGTCGAGGTATAGAGTCTCTTTTGCCTTTCGTTCATAATTTGCTTCCTTGCACTAATAAAAAGTAAATGTCCTTTCACCTTGTTTATAGCAATCTGGACATACTTAGTTAACCAACATGTTTTATTAATTTTGGAAAAGTTCATCCCTAATGGCAAAGTTGTTCTCTTACCATGTATGTTTCGATACAATGCAAACAAATTATCCCCCATTGAGGCGGGAACATTTTTTTGCTTAACATCAATACAGATTCTTCAACATATGTTTCAAAAACTTAAGGCTCTTCGCAGTTCTGCTGACCATACTTATCAAATACTAAGCCAGTACTACACTATTACGGAACAGGCTGTGTTAGTGGAAATGAACATTGCTGGTGGGCTCATGACAAAATACTGTTAATTTTTTTACTGTTTTTACTTTTCCTGAATATGTCAAATTGCTTTATTCCACAAAATATGTTGGTTTTCTGGACACACAAAACGATACATTGCAGGGCAGAATACACGTATGGGGGTAAAATATAGTAACAGCACCGTCTTGGGAGAGCATCTCAGCTCCTTCTTAGTGTAAAAAATTTAGGGACCCACACACCCCCTTACAAATCCCTCCATAAGGACGGTCGATTCGAATATCTAAGTAGTCTCCTATAGGAAAAGTTCCCGACTGGGATTATACTTGTAACGAAACGTTAATGCAACTGTCTTTTGGAAGTATGCGTAATTTCTAAAGCATGAGATATCCGTTTAGATGCTCTAACAATATCTGGGAAGTGCCATTTCCTGCAGTCTGGAACTCATTTTGGGGAAAAAAATTATTTATTTACCTCGCATCAACTTATGGTGGCTCTTCGCTTAGATGATATAGCAAACCTTTCAATACGCCATGACAATACATTTTTATTTCTCCCCGCACTTCAGAATACCTCCCAACGTCTATGATAAGCAACTCTGTGACGTAGGAAAAAAGTCTGAATATCCTTTTGAAACTCCTGTGTCGCGATATTAACAAACCTAGACGAACAATATGCGTTTTTTAACCTACATATCTGTGATAAGCGTATAGTACTGAATACATCGTAGGGATACTGCGTACTTTACCTTCAGTTAAAAAGGTCGCAGCATGCATGTGCTGATAGAAGTATTGCTATGCATGCTTTGAGTAAAAACGTGTAAACAAAGCGGGTCCAAGGGAAACGTTTAATTGCTAAACAAGTTTTGTAAATGTAACGGCAATCCCTGAAACTGTTTTGGTACCAGCAGAGTTCTCTATCCGCACCATGACATATTGAACAATAACCCTGAATTAATACTGATTCATTTCTTTTGAAATGCTTTGCTTATTTTGGTTTTGTGAAAACTGATAAGATTGACCATTTTTGTACATCCGAGCTTATATTGCAAGTCGTTGATAAATGCAGGGTTGGGAAGTAACGAGTTACAAGTAACGCCGTTACTGTAACGAGTTACATTTTGTGTAACGGAACCCTGTAACGAGTTACATTTGCATTTCAGTAACGGAGCAAGTAACTAGTTACAATTCTGTGTAAAAGTAACTGTAACGGCGTTACATTTGGGTCCCGTTACTTTCCCGTTACAAATAGTCAAAATGACCACAAATTGCATTTTCTTTGAGCTAATAACAGAATAACAGAAAATTTTCAAATTGATGACACTTTGGTAGTAAAATGTAAAATTATTTTCGATATAGGCTATTTATCATTCATCGCTATTATCGACGTCGCCCTCACCGACATCAAATTTTATTCACGATTAGAATCAGAAGTTGATATTAGATGCACACGCTGCAGGCTTACAGGCCGGGCCACTTGATTGTCTATTGAACCAGGGAGTTGTCAAATAGCAACTCCCTGATTGAAATAAGTTTAAAATTGATCTGTATGTCAAAATACTTATTAGACAGATCAATGCTTATTATCCATGAGACCGATTTGTGCGATTATTTGAAAAATACTGAACGGTCCTCTAAGGCTCAGCTGACTTTATGTATTCTAAGTAAAGTCAGCTGGGCCTTGGTTTACTCATATTGTCCTTTAGAGGACACAGTGGAGACAGTGTACCGTGAGAAACGGGTTGGCCCATGGGCATTCAAATACCAGCTTACTTTGAAAGTTTTAATCATTGCCTCTTGAGACGTTAGGGCTGGACCCGTGTTCACCCTATCCGAGTCGGAGCTAACTGCGATTCTAGATTCCCGAATCTTTCCGAGCATGGTACTACTCAGGATCCTCAAATTTCTGCCAGTTTTGATTCCAATGGCACCAATTCCGAGACCAGTCTTTTTGCCAATGTATATCATATCACACATACAGATGTTTTAATTCTATCGTACATGTCCACAATTAATTAACAAAGTCATCGTTTTTAATCACTTCCATAGCCTGGCCTCCTGAGTAATATAGTTGATTGAATGTGACAATACCTTAGATCTGTACATTGTGCCACAAATGGAACTTTAAACACTTTTAATGTAACTTTCATATTTGAGAACTCGGCTGGAATGAACTCCGAGTCCGAGTCCAGTTACATCACATTCCGTAAAATTTCGATTCCGGAACCTTCTATCCCGGGCAAATTCCTAATCTAGAAAAACGCTCTTGAGACCGGCATTAAGCTAACCGAATCCGGACTCTTGCGTTGGAGCCCAGTAAATCTATACGGTGCCAAGCGTTGGTAAACACCGTGCATCCATTTATGCATCTAATTTAACATGTATGGTATCTTTATTTGAATCAAACGTATGAATTTAGGCGATATCATATTCTTTTCAATGTCCGTAACTCCTACACTGGAATAATAGTACGGTTAATATAAAAAAACAGCAGAATATTGAAATGGTCAATGGCGTTAAAAGTATCCTAACAAAGCTAATTGGAAGAGATGTGTCCGACTTAAATCTTTACCTATTGTAAAGGGTAAGTGAATTAGGTGCACATGATCTGCATGTATAAACTGCATAGTATCACCATTTCTATGCACTGTTTTATATCGACACAATGTGAAACTTGATATTTATGGGGAAATATCACTTAGCCCAACCTAGAGGTGAGGTTTTAAATTTTACTGCTAACAAATGTATTCATCCTCTTATTATACCATATTTATGCCCTTGAGGGGTGAAGACTTTAATTACTGCTGAAACAACGCTCTTCCCCTTTCCGGCATAGCCGCTAACCTCTCTAAATTAGCCGACTGTGTGATGGGAGTATAAAGATTTCAACCCTCAAAGAAGTACTGAGGTAACTGGAAAAGTTTAGGATATAACCATATTCCACAAACAAATAGTTTGCGTAAGCTCCGACACAGTATCATGATTCGCTGCTTCATGTTGAGCATTAGGAGCCTCTGCGACAATGCCCATTGAAGATCAGCTAGCTTCATTGACTTTCTTTGGGGAACACCTAAGGATAACCGGCACAAATGAGGTGTCGGTCGTCTCATGTGCCCCGTCTTACTATCTAATTATGCCCCCCCCCCTCCATTTCAGGTACCGAGGTACCGTATATTCACCTTGAAGTAACGAGTTACTTTTGAAATGTAGCTAGTTACTTTTTAGTCAAAAGTAACTGTAACTAGTTACTTTTTCAACATTGTAACTAGTAACTGTAACGAGTTACAATTTTACGGAATTAACTGTAACTATAACGAGTTACTTTCAAAGCATAACGGGAACAACCCTGGATAAATGTTTCCACCTCAGCCGATATTGTTGCTAGGAGAGTGTCGTCAGTGATTTTTGAAAAGTTGGTCAACACAGCTTAATTGAAACTTTCATACTTGCAATATATTGTTTTATCGACGAATGATACCATCGAACAAAGTTGAAAAAGAAGCAAGCCAGTTTTGTATCATACTTAAATAGGTATTTCATATGAAATTGTGGTCCTCTTGGAAATTTTCCGATGTTTAATATGGAACGCGAATTACGCAAAGTTCGTCAATAACGGCGTAATCGTTAGTAACAGCGGCATACATTGAGTTAATAACGGCGTGATTATCAACAACAGCGTGGTAAATGTTGGTAATAACGGCCTGATTTTAAGAAACAACGTGGTATGTATTGGTAATAACGGCGTAACTTTAAGTAAAACGCGGTACGAGTGGTTAACAGCGGCGTGATACGAAGTAACAACGGCGTAATCCTTTTCAATAACGAGCTAAATGTCGTTAACGACCTTTTCGCGTTCAACAGGCTGATTGTAAGTAAACACGTGAAAGCAGTTAACAACGTGAAAGCAGTCAATGGCGCTGTTGCAGTCAAGGCAAATTCAATCAACGGCGATGTAAACGGAAGCAACAACACGATTCGCATCAACAACGCAAACTTCAATGGCGCTGTTACTTACCGTATTGGCGTTATTTAAAGCACACGGCTGATGTGGAGGCGAGACATGAATGACTCCGTATCGGCCGGACCAATGCTTGACAGGATGAAAAATAAAAAGGCGCGTAAAGTAAATTCGAAATGCTGGAATCCTAGTGAACGATTTTTTTTTTCAATCCAGAGATAACGAGTCCAAGCAATGAAAGAACCTGATAGATGAGGAAGGTTCCGAATATGTTCCTAGGGAAACTGCGGAACTCAAAGTCCACGGTAAAGAACAAAGAAGCATATGCCATATGGCGGCAAAACGTTTAGCGCATGGTGTGGTCTCAAATGAAAGGGTGAAGTAAACTATACTGTTCATTCGTGGGAGTAAGAAGCTTTTCTTACCCTGCTAGCACAAAACGTTTTTAAAACGTGCCAGTGGTGTTATATAACGTTTTATAACACCACTTTACACGTTTTAAAAACGTTTTGTGTTAGCGGGGTAGCTGGGTGCCAGGGGACGTAGGCTACGTTTCAGACCCCTGGCGAGAATGACCTGTAGGGGCGCTTCAAAATAAGAAGAGCCTGAGAATTTGGTCAAAGCATGCAATAATTCGGCGCTCTTCGAAGGGTGGGTATAGATACCTATGCCTCAATACGGTAAAAACCTAAAATTTAAGGGCGCCGACGGGAGCCATTTGGGAGTTGAGCGGTCCGTCGGGGAGCAGGGGCTGCGCCCTACATATGGTAGCATAGGCTATAGAAGAATAGGCCTAATACAATAATAAGTGGGATTTTTAAGATCTCGTTTCTCTCAGTCGCAATGAACTTCATATAATTTTAGTTACACTGTAAAAATAGACGTCTTCATTTTTTAACACATATATGGCGTTTAAGAATTAGAAAACGAACAACAAAATGGATACGCACATTAAATGACTGAAGGAATATTAACACATGATAAGGATAATGACGTCAATTTAAGTGCACTCCGCAAACACGTTTACATGATTTATATATATGTTAATTTTTCTTTATTGAAAACCACTTGATGTTTACAGTTGTCATGAAATAAACGCATAAACGTGTTTACGAGATGGCGTTAAAGTGGCGTCAATGTGTTAAAATTGGCTTTTTGGACGTTTAATTTGCTTATGTATTTTATTGTTTTTTCTGTTACATAAACGCCAAGACGCGTTTATTATCTGTTACAAAAAAGTGTTAATCAATTTTTACAGTGTAGTGGCATTGGCGCAGCTACGGTAAGGTGACCAGACGTCCCCGATTTTCGGGGACAGTCCCCGATTCCAGCGTTCCGTGCCCGATTAAAAAGTGTCCCCGATTTATAAAAATGTCCCTAATTTTGAAATTTCCCAAAACATTAAAAATTAATGTTGCAAAATTAATATTTTGTTAAATGTGTAAGCCTACTATACCTTTCGCAAACTTCAGATGGAGGCTGAGACAGTGTTGTAACAAGTCATCGAGTCACTAATTTTCAAAAGGGAAATGACTCGAGCAATTGTATCATAATTTTACTCATTGAAATAATACAATGACTCGAGTCACATTGAAAGTAGTAAATGACTCGACTCGACTGCAAAATCGAGTGACTAGTTACAACACTGGGCTGAGATAATGGTCCTTAACGCCCATGCACAACGTACGTAGTTACCTGCAATCACAGAAATTTCAAGTCAAGAGCACCATGCAATGACTTTTTTCTGCTGTGATCACACATGCACTGTAGCCAGTTGAACAGTAACGAAGTGCAGTAGCAGTGGTTCCATACAGAGCCTTGTTTAACATACATACTGGGGGGCCGTGGCCCCCCAGTCCCCTGCACGACTCCCCTAGTCAGCTCATTTGCCCCCCCCTTTGGTCCCTTTTTCTGGAATTCTTGAAACCAGTAGCGTACTAAAGGAAGGAGGGGAGGGGGTTCCAACGAGCTCTTGTTTTTTTAGTAAGCTGAAAATATTGTAGGCTTATATTTAAGCCACCAGAGGTAAGGAAGTGTGGCAAATTGCTCTTTACTATAACGTACTGGTAACACTTAACAGTCAGAAAATTGTAAAAATTTTACCATACTTTGTATATTGAGGGGCAGACATCACCATATTTTGACAATCTGCCAACAGTTTTAAGAAGATTTGGTTTTCCATCCTAGAAAATACTGAAAATACCATTCCTAGGAGCTTAATAGCAGAGCATGAGGAGGGCGATTTCCGGTAATCTGGGGGAATTTATCCAAACTAATTTTCTGGAACGCTCCGCGCCAACCAATGGTGGCGCTCCGCTTAGATATTCTTCCCACAATGCTTAGCTCCCCAGTCCAAAATACTGGGTGCATCACTGGTGGAAGTCACTGCCTAACTTTAAGAGGACGGGGAGGGAAGGGGGTACTATAAAATGACCTCACTCAGTGACTAAATAAAATAGGCTATAAATAATGTATGAATTTTCTTATAAGCCATTGGAAGTCCCGTTTCTGGAAATCTGGACAAAATTTCTTTGTAATGTATGCGCCGACTAATGGTCGCGTTCTGTTTAAGTTGCAGGCGCGTGTTCAGAGGGGGTCCAGACCCCCCTGCTCGCGCCGAATTTTTTAACCTTATTTTTTTATAATGGAACAAAAAATGACTTCAAATGATGCTAAATATTGCACCAGATTGCATCTGAGGGTGATTAAAATATTCAAAAATTTCTCAGGGGGAGGGGGACACTCCCTCCTCCTCTAGACCCCTTTCACAATACGGCCATTTTTCACCCAACCAAAAAATTAGTATCCAGTAAATTATGAACATTTCCAGTCACTTTTGATCAGTTCAGAAACATCACCATTTTGCATCTAAGCTACCTTAAATTAACAAAATTTCTCAGAGGGCCCCCCTCCCTTATACCCCTTCCCCAGCTAGGCCGGAGATCAGGTCCTGCAGTTATCCCCCATGCAAAAAACCTGCCTACGCCAGTTCCTGGACCCCCCGCCGTGCGCGGGCACCTTCGGGCGAAAGGGCTTCCCCCTAAGGCCAGACCCCTGTCAGCTGCTGAAAATCCTGGACACGCGCCTAAGTTGGTCCCTTTTGCTGAATCCCCCCCCCCCCCACTAAAAAATTCTTAAAGAAGGTCCTGCCAAAGTTTAGGCTAAAAACATAGCCAGGCAAAAAAACGAAAATGTAACTTCAACAATCAGTTGCATAAGGATTTTCCGCACGTGAAATTAGTTCATGGAAAATGCAAGTAAGTAATTTTATTCCAATTTACCCCCCCCCCACACACACACACACGCACACACAAAAACATGAAACAGTTTGCTAAAAAGTCATAGTACTGTACAGTATCACCATTGCACTTTTGTTCTTAGCACTCTTACGTGCATACAAATGTCTCAAGGGGGAAGAGAACACCCTTTAACCACTCCCTCTCATCAAGCCCCCCCCCCCAAAAAAAAAACATTTCCAATAAAAAGGTATTTCCACTGAAGGATAAAAAAAAATTTTCCCCAATAAACCACCACAACTAAACCTTCAAGGTTAATTAAAAAAGTCGACAATCTCGCACCATTTTGCATCTAGGCTCTTTAAAAAGGCAAGAAAAAAATTTAAAGGGGAGGGGGACTCACCCTCCCCTTACACCCCTCCCCCAGGCCGGCGATCGCACAACATACTGCATCCGGCCACTATCTAGTTGTGCCCCCTCATCGAACTGTTGTGCCACCTTGTGCTCCCCCAGAATAAAAAAGTCTGGTGACGCCACTGATCGGAGGGGGGGGGGCATTATTTTGATCCTTTACCCGATCCCAAACGGATCTCGTTAGGCCAGGCTGTATGTATTCTTCAAGCAAAATTTTTTCGTGCACACCTCTAGCTCTGAGTCTGATAAGCCTTCTATCTGCGCATGACTTTGTACAAGCTTCAATAAAGTCCTCAAATGCTCTGCGATCAAAAAAAAACATTCACTCTTCCAGCAGCTTAAGTACAAGCACCATGAAACATTGGGCATGTAGCTGTCTTCCAGCTGCATGAACATTGAGCATGGAGCTGTCTTCCAGCTCCCTGCATAGGCTGCATTGACGTAGTCTACTACCAATCGTGTTGTTGCTCCCATTTACATCGTCGTTAATTTCATTTGCGTTGACTGAAACAGCTCCATTGACTGCTTTCACGTTGTTAACTCATGTTACATGGTTACTTACAATCAGCCCTTTGAACGCGGAAAGGTCATTAAAAACATTTAGCTCGCTATTGATAAGGATTACGCCGTTGTTAACCTCTTGCTGTACGAGGTCACTTCGTAACACGCCGCTGTTAACTACTTTTACCGCCTTGTTACTTAATTTATGCCATTGTTGCCGATATTAACCACGTTGTTTCTTAAAATCAGGCCGTTATTAACTCAATGTACGCCGCTGTTACTAACGAGTACGCCGTTATTGACGAACTTTGCGTAATTCGCGTTCCATAGTTTAAACCTCTTTAGAGGAGCAACATACAGCCACCAGCTTTCATTGGCCAAAATTCCGGGGATAGAGGGATATATCCCCCACCTTTTGGAAAGTCTCTGCTTTTTTACATAGTAACTTTGCCCCAAGGGCCCATTATCTCTTCCCACCCCACCCCCACCCCAACAGAGGCACTCTTTTCTCACACAAATCTCTGCTACCGTACTGCCAGCAGGTGCTTTGCAACCGGAGCACTGTCGAACTTTTCCAAACAAATATGATCTAGGTTGGAGACATTGCTATAACGTCCAAGGTCAAAGGTACTATGTTTAATAACCTTATCTAAATTACTTATTAACCGCACTTAAATGGAGGTACTTGTTACAGTTGCTAGGCCTGTTTCCAGCTGTGGTACAGTTGCAAGTCCATATTTACGCTCTGAGACGAAAAAAGCATAACTATAAGTCTTCAGATTCATAGGCGTACGGGAAGACATTTCACAGGGGGGGGGGGGCAGAGGGTGTTTGCCCTGAAAATCTTGCAAATTTCCCTGATTTTCCTCTTTTACCACGATAGCACTCAGGACCGGTATGGATGAGTGCCCCCCACAAACTTTAAAGAAAGATATTATTTCGGGAGTTTTGGTTTATTCTTGTATTGAAGAAAGAACAAGTAAAGCAGAAGCTTGGTTTGTGTCCTGCTGTGTGCACTGAGTATTGCTTATGATAAACTTACATTTTATACTACATATGTTCAACAGTATGCGTTGTGCAACTAATAAGCATTTTGCCCTGTTGGTAAACGCCGCTGCCAGCTGCACTGCCCACTGCACTGCCCACTGCACTGCCCCCTTGTCCTGAAAATAAAAGTGTCAGTGCACTGAAATAAGCATTTTACCTGCTCTGGGAGGGCTGCAGCCCCCCCGACCCCCGCCTCAAACGCCTATGTTCAGATTTGTAATTAATAGCGCTGCTGAAAGGAAGGGATCCATTGGCGTTTTCTCGACACGAAAATAACAATATGTCTACAAATTTTCTCAGGGAACAATAGTTGATGGAGACACAGATACAGATCCTTTTCAAAATAACAATTACAAAGAATTGTGGGATAGTATTTTGGTATGCGTCATTTTTCGCCACAGTAAAATGCCATTGACCAAAACGACGCATAACAAAACTATATCCTATAATCCTGTGTAACTCCTTCATGGAAAAGGCCGGTTCCATGGAAAGCCTGAACCAATTGGTTGGAAACTGGGACGTTAAACCTCATCTAACTAACTCCATGGAAAGCCATTACAATTAGGGGCGAAAGGTATAACATTGACATGACAACTATTTGACAAACAATAACAGCCCTTTAAATAGACCCTTTTCCATATAGCAGTCACAAAGGATTGTGGGATACACTTTTGAAGTGGGGCGTTTTTCTCAATGGCATTCTACTGTGGCCAAAAACGACGCACACTAAAATCCAATCCCACAATCCTTTGTAATTGCTATTTGGAAAAGGGTCTATGGACTTACATTGGTGATTCATTTTTGTGAGTGAGTGAGGGAGGAGGATTGAGATCCCAGACGGGTATGAGCGCATTCCATATTCAGGTATTAGTTCCTTTCCAATAATTGCCGCTATTTCGTATCTTCGTCTGAAAGAGATTAAAGAAGTTAAGCTGTTGTCTTTAAAATTATTATATAAGACGTAGCATAAGAGTGAAATGTACAAATGGGTTCCCTTAGTTTTATTTTTTAGAAACATATGAAGCTTAGCTTTGATTGGCTGCAGGATATAGATACCGGTATGTTACAAACTGAAGACCATTCTTGAATCCCAGATGTGGATACAAGGAAGACTAAAAAATAGAACTTGTTGATCACTTGATTCGTATACTGGCTAACGAAATATTGTAAATGACGCTTTGTCGCTTAAAAATGTGTAATACAGCAAAAGTGTTATGACATAATTGCTTTCATTTGTGTGCCATCAGGCGTCATTTTTGAGGAACTCCACCTGTAACATTTTAGCAAAAATGACGATGACGACTATTTGAAAATTTTGCATCAACAATACTTTCCTGCATTGATAAACAACAGTTCATGCAATAAAATTGATAATGTTTCTTTCTCTTTGCAAAATGGGTGGGTTTTAATTACAACCAATATGTTGCGAGTAATTTGTAACATATCGTATGTTAAATCGCTTTGTATGCAGAGTGCCATCTACTTAGCATGTCTTCTCTACACAGTTCATTAGGGAGGTTCTTAAAAGGAAAAGGTCAAGTAATGCTATAACGCTGAGTTTACACATGCAACCGGTTAGTCGCGATTTGGCCAGTCTGAATTCCTTTATTTTTTCCAGCCAACTCTCTTTCAACTTTTCTAAAGCCCCCCTCCCCCGACTGGACGTTATTCCCACCAACTGAGTACCATGAAGGATGGGGTTCATGCTCTCTTGCACACTCTAATGTGCCATGGACTAAGATAAGAATGACATATAAACTCCTTATTAAGCGATGGCAGTGGCGTAGCTAAGGGGGGCATGAGGGGCACGTGCCCCCACGACAAAGCCGTGCCACCCCAGGTGCCCCCCGTGGAAAATTTTTGAATGCACAGTTCTGTATATAAGCCCTATAGAGAGGGAGATAATTCAGAAATTGTGCCCCCTAGAAAAGGTTCGTGACCCTCCAGTGTCTCCCTGCTCAAAAAGTCCTGGCTACGCCACTGTGCGATGGTCACCATGTATATCAATTGCATGCATAAAATGTGGAAATACTGTCTTCAGCTTACGGTTAAAAGATATGCATCTGTGACGACTTTGTCCAATTTAAAATCCTTACCACTGTGAGTACACGGAGTTGACTTTATTGTCACAAGTTTAATTTCTCGAATCGCCCCGAAAAAGAAAAAGAATATTTAATGTATAATCAGCTTCCCTAGATAACCAGCTTTCCTAGACAACACAAGGAATTTTGTTGTTCCTGTCTGTTCCAGATATGCAGCAAATGCACACAGAAATACTCTGTCGAACTTGGAGGACTAAAGAGGTATCTAAAATTTCTCAGTGCAGGGGGATGGGTGCAACTGAATGGTCAACCAGGTATAGTTTTATAGTGAAAGTCCCCAGTCGTTTTGGAGACATTTTGGCTCTCAGAAGGGATTAAATGCCAAATGGTTAAATGGTGTATTCTTTCCATTTCCCAAATTGCTTTCAATTCTTTTTCTGTTTTCGTTTTTCTTTTCTATGTGGTAGTCTAGGCAGGGGCGTAAATCCGGGGGTGTGTGGGGTGTGACACCCCGTGAAAATCAAAAGTAGGTGTCTGAGCGCCAAAAAGTCGGTCTCAATTCCCGTTAGGTAATTTGATCTTTTACCTGCGCTGGAATTATCTAGGAAATTCGGATCGTACAACTATGTCAATGAGAGTCCTTCTCCAAGAAATTTAGTTGGTCCCAAAATAGTTTACCCCCTGCGAATTCATCTATATACGCCCCTGAATCTAGGGTACGCACCTTTTATGCTCTCTGTAACCACCACTTGGACGTTCGGTTTCAATGACATAACTGAAAGACGTTTGGGCGGACGCCGTATTGTAATCCTGACTGTGTCGACGTACAATCATTCTGTCAAACAATTAGTCTGTGTTGACACGAGCTCATTGTTCCTACAAATCAGAAGGGCTGTAACACCTGTCAAAAATACACGAATAATCTTCTGTTTTGAACTGAGTACACAAAGAAAGAAATGGTACGAGCAAGTTATAATTGTTTGCATAATGATTAACACTTACAAGACGAACGTCTTAGATTTTATTGAGTATTATTATACTCAAAACCGATTAGCCTAAAAACATATTTACAAAGAGACAAACCCTATTCTACTGTTCCAACTTCATCGAGTTACATCAAGAGCTCAACTTCATATCAAAATGTTACCTTTCCTTGTTTTTCTGTTTGCCCTGGAAGGGGCGTGCAATGCACTGTCACCCCCACTAGGTAAGTTTTAACATTTGCCCTTTCTCTATAAAGCAGAGTAAAGATCTTAAACTGAACTACATTAAATAAATTAAAACGTGCTAAATAGTTCGCTCCATTATAAAGATACGCGAATGTTGAATTTTGCGGTTTTATTTTGTTAGGTCTTATTGCGCAGTAACATAATTACAGTATATTAGAGTTAATGGACCTCCTCTCACTTGAGATGCATTCCTTTAGGTCTACTATTACTTCAAACTTGTGAGTAATTTAAGTTTTTCGCCAGCAGTGGGAGAAAGCTGGCGGGACTTTCTTTAAGAAGTTCACGTTTATTGATAAAGATCTTAGTAAAGAGTAACAAATGTCAGTATACTATACTACTACGATACAGTGACTACAAAAATGCAACAGAATCTAAAGAGAAATGCTGTCAACAATATTGCTCATAACTTATTCCTTTTTTAATTTTGATGGATTCATGACATTTTTTTTAGTTTTATAGCTTTTTCTGCAATTGGGAACATTTTACAGTGTGGTGAAAACTTGTCACATCTCTAGGCTGAAAAAGGTATCTAAATGTTAGATTTTAGAATACTGATACACTGTGAGTGCAATAGTTGCACAAGCAGGTTTCATTTTACATTTTCTATAACATACAGTATATCAGTTTAAGATTTAGGTGCGTTGCAAGTAGTTCAACTGAGCTTGCAGATGTTGTAGCTGTAACGTAGGGACACATATTTTTTCTTCGTATAGGTTCGTAACTTAGTTTTGGAAACTTTGTTCGATCGACTGTATTATTAGAGACATAATGCGTAATGGCTGAGGTGTCCATATATACTCCTTTACCTTTATCTGTTGTTTGTTTGTTCTTTTGTCGCTATTAGTGTTGGCACGGTCAGAATAGATATCAGTGACTACTAGCAACATTCTGGTTTCTCTTAGTAGGCACTTTAAAACATATAAAATTATTGTACTCCCACTTTGGACATATGTTTATACCTGTCTCATAGCCAGTTTTCCCAGTCGGGGGGGGGGGGGGGGGGTGGACAAAGACAATTTTCTTCCTAACTTTGACATTTCTTCACCGACTTCCCGGAGCCCCAGTTTCCACAGTCGGGAGTGCAGAATGTTGGCGTATTCGGGAGAGGACTGACGCCGGAAGTGGTAGCCTTAGGTGTATATAGTTTTCTTCTCCTTTTCTATTCCTTCTTCATTTTCCTTTTCTTCTCTCTCATTTGCCTCTTTCCGTCCTCCTTCATTTCCCCCGATTTTCCCTCTACGCCAGTGGTTCAAGATAGCCTATCTAAGCAGTTTATCTGGCGGAGGATATAGTGAAAATGGACTAGCTCGAAATCTTTTCGAATCTTTTTACATGTCATGTAAGATCTATTTATGTATCCAGACCCATTTTTGTACGCCATGTTTGATTATGCATGGTGCAAATTTGTTAGCTTTCACTCTCTGTATAAATTACACCCGGTAAGTTTTTACAGAAGGTGGCAATCATTGTGTAGTCGCTGTATGTGAACCGCTACACGAGATTGCTATTGCTTCGGTAAATTTGAAAACCCTTTTTAAGGTATGTTGGCACTCGCATGGTGAAGGTAACGGCCTGGTAACGGCAAAAGGATTTCTCTTAATACAAGGTGAAAAATTGATCACATTTGCACGTCAATAGAAATGCGACAATCATTCCGTCAATCTGGTCATCATACGAAAGGGAGGCAAAAATCACACACATGCAGTGCGATTCAGTGGAATTGTCGCACGAGAATTTTTGCACGTATGAATGTGATCGGCCTACTACCTATCTGACTTGCCTGAGCTGACGGGGCAGATATTCACTGGTACTGTACCTATGACACTGCACAAAATTATTTGCTTTAAAATGTCTCAGAAGTTAGATGATCTGATTATACCTGATCCCATGCATATAGCGCAGTCTTGGGCCTACTATTATGGAATATATTTTTCAGCTTAACTGAAGTTCTCGCAGATTCCTTTTTAACCCCACCACCCGGTATTTTTTTTATCATATATGGCAATCATTCCACAGTTGTCCTTACCGTTGCCTTTACCCTGGCCGTCGCCGTTGTCGTTTTCAGTAAACCTGAATGTACGGTACCTTTGTATATCACGAGCATGGCATTAAAATATCAATTTTTCTGACTGCCTCAAGAACTGTCTCTAATGCAATTTAGACCTGTATGGAATTTTTTCGCCGATCAGAATGCGAAAATTAATTAAAGCGACATTTAATTAACACGTTCAACACATGATATTACCCACAAGAAGAATGTAGAGTACCATGATATATAGAGATTTAAAAGGTCTGTACTCTTAGTTTGAAGATTTTTTATAGAATTGTTTCAAAGTATTTTATACAAATGGGAATATAAATTCATGATGTATTTCCCCTTCCTTGACTAGGGAGCTATGGAGCAGACAGTGAACAGGTGTCAATCAGTGGAGTTTCATCTGGGGCGTATATGGCGGTACAGGTCCAAGTGGCGTTCTCAAAGACCATCATGGGAGTCGGAGTTGTAGCTGGAGGTAGCTCAATATATTCTAAATAATTTCTTTTCTTCAATAATAAGGCGTTGACATTATGAATATTTGCGACCTCCTTCTGTGGCCCCGACAAACAGGAAAGGTTGCCAAAAGGAAGGGCGCAGGAAAATTGTGCTTTCTATTAAAGAAGTTTTGAAATATTTGGAATTTATAGCAAAATATTTGAAAAAATTTGGTTGTTATTGGAGAAAAGTAAACACATCTGAGTTTTTGTTGAAGGAAATTTGACAAATTTGGATTTGTGGTGAGAAAAACTAAAAAAATTACTAAAAAATTATTATTATAAATATTATTTTATTAAAGAATCTGCCCTTTCCAACAGAAAACGTAAGTAGTTCGTCTGGCTGACTGGACGTCGTCTGGGATTTTTTGTTATCTTACTCATTAAAGACGAAATTTGAAAATTTCCCTGCCGAGGGGGGACTTCACCGGAGGGGGCCATGGCCCCTACCCCTCCCCCCCATCGCGGGCTACCCCTGTCAAGTAGCTTCTTGGCATGCTTATATGTACAGCAATGTAAGTTAAGCATATTATGTAACTATTAAGTATACTTTGTTGGTTGCACTGGGATAGTGACGCTATATGGATTGAAGTTACACGTTCATGTGCCTTTGTACTAGACAGGTTTATATTTACAAGGAGGATTTGAATAAGTAACGGGTTCCGTCTCAATGTCCTTGAAATGAACGAAAAGAGTAAAGAAGCCAGAATCTCGTATAATGTACTATAACAATAGGTCATCCATTTTTCGTCATTTCCTTTAGGGTACAAACTTAGGCGCCCCCCCCCCCTTCTCCGGCAGTGAGAATACTTAACAAATGTTGATTCTCGTCAACAAATGATCGACATTCAGGGGAAAACACAGTTACTCAAATCCTAACTGGTATATCCTGATATCCTAATTCAGGAATGGCTCCTTCAGTCATGTGACAAAATTTTTGTTACTTATTTGTTAAATTCATATAGAAGCAATACTTTAGTAATCAGTATTTTTATTCAAAAACATAATGAAAGATAGGAGATTTGTAAAATTTAGCTGATATTTGACAATGAACTTCGGGCGACTGCTTATTCCCTTTAATTATCCTTTAATTATCGACCGAGCTTGCCTTGAAGGTTTGGGAAAATGGTGAAAGAACGAATGACCCATAGCGAAATCTGAAATTGAATCCTATAGATTTGATCTAATGCATATTTTTTTTCAAACTTGATAACAGAATTTCAGTACCATGGTATTAATGGATTCTAAAGAAGTCATTAAAGTCAGCGGCTGATGTACCTTACATTTTTTTACATCATACCGTGGTTTAATAAAAACAGATTTGCATCACTCAGAGTATGACTTTTACTTGGAGGTTTGATTGACATCAGACTAGTTGCAAAATTCAAAAGATGCAGAGTAGCATATATTACACAGCACGCACAGAGTCTTTTAATTACATATAAGGGCCTTGTACACTCACTAGGATGTGGCCCTAAGCAATAAACCATGTATGTGTCTGCACAAGGAGAAGCTAAAGAAAGTTATGGGCGCTGCTAGAACTAGCTTAATTGGGAGAATTGGAACTGTCTGGGATGAAAAGATTTCCCCTTTAAGGGCTCCTCCATAGGGTTGACTATCATTGGTTTCTCTCTAACCCATTTTTTCGGCTAATTTTCAGGACCATATTACTGTGCCCAGGCCAGCACGACCATAGCATTGACGGAGTGCATGACATTACCAAGCCTGATCAACGTCGCGTACTTGCAACAGGTCACCCGAAACACGCAGTGGACTTACACGATTGATCCTGTGAGCAACATGGAAAATGATATGGTATATCTGTACAGTGGAACTAACGACCATACTGTGGTACGAGGTTGGTATTAAAAGAATTCACTTCCTTTCCCCTTTCCATACCCCTTATTCGAACTTATTTCCTGTTCACTTGCTTGAGCTCACGCTGCCGGGAGTGATCACCCGTAACAAGCCTACATTACATGATTTGTCATTTGAATAGTTTACCAAAAAGGAGGGTAATGTCAGCTTGACCTCAGGTCACCCACGTCTTTCTTAATAAATAATAAAATCTTGGGTGACCAAATATTGAGCAAGTTATTACTGGACCGTTATCAAGGTCGCCGATTTGGTTGGGGGACGGACAACCTTCCGTCCCTCCAATAGTTGGTCAACGACCATATTATTTGCTAATACTGTGAGAGTCAGACATTATCCCCTCCAATAATTTGGTTGAGGGGGACGGAATATCTATAATATATATATAATCTATATCTATAATATACAATACATATTTGGCAAATATCGTAATAACTGCTGATATTTGTGTGAATATTAGACTTTCTGATGACTTCAAAGTCATGAAAAACGATTTTTAAGCGCGCTTCGTCCGCACATTATTCAGAGTGTATGCATGTTCGGTGGTCAATAAAACAGTCGTAGACACACTGTAAATTTTCTCTGTGATTTGGTTGGGAACGTAATGTCTTTGTTCAATCTACCTGTAGCAATGATCAACTGCAATAATATTTGATAAAATTGGTGTATGTGAGAATTAGTCCCCTCCAATAACTTGATCAGAGAGGAAGGAATACCTTAAGTATTTTGGAAAAACGTGCAATATTTGTTTAAATTTGTATGTAGTGGCCCCATAAAACATGATTCCTATTATCTTGGTTGAGGGGATCGGAATGCCTTTCATTCTCTCCCATTTTTTGTTGTCTAAGACCGTAGTATGTAACTTTATTGACCATCAAAGGCAAATTGTTCGACATCATGTACGCCTGGTGATTACTGAGACTCTTAGTCACACACACAGAGAATTAGGGATATCCCCATGATACCATGGGAGTTGCCCGCCCTCTAAACAAAATCTATTCCATAGCGGTAAGAACCGGAATCTTGTCAAAAAGTTGACTAAATTTGATTCAACATTTACTAGATTTGGTTAAAAATGACACATCTCGGTTCAATTTTGGACTAATGAAGTGAAATATTTGAACAGATTTCTGTTCGTGCCCCTATTGATAAGACTGTTTTCAAGGTTTAATGTTTTTAGATGAATGTTTCTTCTGGAATCCAGCAGCCTCACACTTATTTCAACTTTTGTGTCGATATTGTGATATTATTATTATTATTTTGGATTTTTTGTTCCCGTGTTCCCAATCCCTTTTGTTGATATATCGAACCGAATGACAGCAAATCCACAGCGGGATTGCAAGGGTGACCTAAATTTTGTCTTTCATCTCCATATCCAAGCCAATAGATTTGGGTAACTTTAATAGTCGATTTCAGCCCGCTCCGCTCGCCAGTTGTTGATGCCTAAGAATAATATTTCATTAAACGTAAGGAATAAATGTTCCGAAGGTTAATTTTAGGGTCTTTGGAGCCTTCTTTAAAAAGGTCCATGAAGCCCAGGATATTTTCATTAGTTTTCCCAATTCAACCGACTTTGCTCTTCACAGTAGTGACCAGCTTTAACTTGGTATCTTTCAAAATACTTAAAACTACTTTTTGCTTGTACGTTGCTCCGCAGTTTCGAAACTTCATTCGATTGTCGATTTTTTAGTACGGGGCCTCTCGGGTCTTCACCCTTAGCTGGACATGGCCTAGTGGATTACGCCATGGGCGTAGGCTATATTATTTCGGATTCCGTAATCTCACACTGTGTTATTTTTACCTACATAAAGTTTATTCCCAACATGCGAATTTTATGCGCTCTTCGCTCTGTAGCTTTCTCGTGTCATTGTAAGGAACCTTCTTGTTATTTCTTTGATCCTCTGTGTCAACCACTTCAACTTTTGAACTCACCAACAATGCTACTTCCTACTGGGAAAAAGAGAGATTGTGATTCCTTGGCTTCACTAAAGAGTTCATTTTGTTACCACTAGTACATAAACACATACGTTTACATTCCATGTACGTTTACGTATACATGTAGGTCTATGTATACGTCCACATATGCGCAGGCGCGTAACCAAGGTGGGCGAAGGGGACAGCCGCCCCCACCCCTTAAGCATATTTTGGTATTTTTTAATGATTTTTTTATGATATTGCTAGTAACTCAAAATAAAAAAAAAGTTTAGATGCAACTTATTTACAATGCCTGGGAAGTGTCATTCGTTTCCAGCGATCTGAGAGGTTTCGGCCGAATTTTCTTGTACACTTCGCCCCAGCCTATGGTGGCACTACGCTTAGATTGCCTACAGGCTTCGCCCCCCCCCCCCCCACACCCTTGGCAAATTTCTGACTACGCGCCTGCATATACGTATGCGTATATGTACACATATACATTTGGATCATTTTGAGGTTTCCAATCCACGTCCGCCAACGTTCAAAACAAATAGCCGCCGTAGTGTTCGTTAACGTCATACACATTGGTCATACGGTACTTTTACAGTCAAACTAAAGGAATTTCGAACAAGTATCCACAAATCCTGAAATCAGTGAGGATACTTTAACATTCTTCTCCGACCCCTGCTTTGGGCATGGCTCTTAGTCTAATCCAGTGCCTCCGAACACTATTAAAACTATTGATATACAGTAGATGTGAATCGAACGTGTTCGAATGGAACCGTACTGGAAGCTGTCCATATATTTAACCAAGTTTGGTTTAAAACTATAGCAATTGTGGGCAACTTGTCAACACTTTACGGTCAGGTGACCCTTAAATTTAAACAGACCGTTTTGAGAGTGCGCATGCACACTGGGCTGCACAGTCCCTAGTTAGTCTGTTTCAATTTTATTAAAAGTATACTTGTTCATTTGAGTATTTATTCCGTACTTCTAGGTGTGATGGACGCTTTGGACTCATACTATGGCGACTTTGTTGACCAATCGAACGTCAAGAGAGTGTTCAATATGCCGTCCGGCCACGCTTTAGTAAGTCATCGACGTCCATTTCACCACTTCTGTGTATTACAGCTGTGGTATTCCACTTAATTGTTTGTTTTCTTGGTGACCCCAGTTTCTTCCTAGCTTTGACGTCTTGGCTGACCCACTTAGTCTTGTTCAAGACTCTAGTTCATCCGTCCACCACATATCTGGCTGTGAAGCATATGTACCAGTGCGCCCTCTAAATCTACTCTTGAACTCTCAGCAAGGAGTTGTTGACAACTCCCTGCTTTCAGATCTAGTTCTGAGAGTTCAAGAGTAGATTAAGAGGGCGCACTGGTACATATGCTTCACATCCATATATGTGGTGGACGGAAATGAACTAGTCTTGAACAAGACTACTGACCCACTAAGCAGAGTACCACCTTCGGTTGGCTCGTAGAGCAGGAAGCATTTTCTAGGCGCAGGAAGCTGTCCTCATCTTGAGGGGTTAACGTTGTTTCGGACCGCCATCTTGGGCAAAAATAAGGGGTCTTCGTCGTTGAATAGAGGAAGCGAGGAGGAAGCATAGTTCTGCCTAACACAGCTTTGACGGGGGCGTTAGTCCCCAGCACCCGCTCCCTCTCACCTCCCGTTTCTAATGCCTGTGCCAGATATGGCACTTTCAGTGTAGAAATGTGCATTAAAAATTCATTAAATTTACTTCTTCGGACTTCTGACGACCCCCCGAAATATTTTAGTAACTGTAAAAAAGGGCCGTTATCCACAGTTTGAATCGAGCAACACTAAGACTTTGGATTATTCATAAGGGCAAAATACAACGCGATGATTCTAGTTGTAAACACAACGCCTGGTTAAAGCGGGTTGATGTTATAGACTATACCTAAATTTTTACATGAAATTCCAAAAGGGTCAATACACTCTAGGGAAGAATTGTCTGTCAGCCTCTACACCTGTTGTTCTGCCTGTTTGCATAGTATACTGCGTTCCTCTATTTTCGTGCGTCCCCTATTTTCGTGCAGTACACACTTACATCATTAGGCCTACATCTAATTGAGGCCAGCCTAGCTAATTGCACAAAAATAGGGATCTCCATCCCGACTAGTCTTTGTGTTGTTCTCAGATTTTCTGTTCATTTTTCTACCTGTTAGGATGTTTGTTTCCCTTCCTTCTTGTCTGCTTGTTCATCTATTTGTCTGTCTGAATGATTGTCTGCTTGTGTGTGTGTGTGTGCGTGTGTGTGGGTGTGTGTGGGTGTGTGTGGGTGTGTGTGTGTGTCATTCGATCGTGATGTATTTCTAACCCTTTCCTAATCCTTCAAGATCACTGACAACTACGGCAATGAGTGTTCCACGTCTAAGAAGCCCTGGATTAACAACTGTGGATACAACCAGGCTTATGAACTTCTTAACCATATCTATGGAGGGAACCTAGTGGTGAGCGATTTTGAAATTTTACCTTTACCGTGTTTTGTTGTACCGTCCTTAAATAGAGGCTTTGCAATTACGTCACGGATTCACCATGCTGGAGGACACTCATGCCAAGAACAGAACACATGGTTTTGTGCAGTGGTATGCTGAACGCGCCGCACAGTGTACCCTGTGGTATACGCGGTTTGTACACATTCATTCAGTAAGCGCGTCGAGTGTGGTGTACTACGAAGTTACATGTACTGCAACATGGCGCCAGGGAGTATTATGACGTCATATGAAAAGCCTCTTTCTAATCAAGTACTGAGTCATAAGTTGTACTGTACTGAGAGCAAATTTGCGATCAACAGTCATAGTAAAAGTGTGATTACGTATTAACGATTTATTTGGTGTGCTTGTTAAAGTCTATCCTTGAACAGAATCTCAGCAAGCATTGTGCTAATTTGACTTATTTTTTACCTTAGAGCAAACCTTTATTTACTGTCACAAGATTGTATATCAAGAGTGCAAACAATCATACAATAGTTCTGTATGGGTGATTCCAAGTAGATGCTAAGGTGCAAAAGCTCAAAAGCTATCTCATAACATTTAGCCCTTAATTCATATAGCATATTTCATAGTATGGTATTTGTTCAATTCATTCACGAGTACCTAGGCTAATTGTAAAAAGATTTAACATGTTATCGCACCATAAGCTCATCTTTTGACTGAATTGTTAAAACTGTCATTTTTGACCCAGAAATTAATGCTTAACGTTAGGTCTAATCTTTTCAAACCAGCACAGTTCTGAACCTTCTGTGGTTCTATAAGTGGATTCTCTCCTGTACGGTCGTTAAAGTCGAAAATGACTCACCCACCAGAAGCAGTAATAATATATATTCAGGATATAAACTCAAATTCCATTTAAGTGTAAAAAATATCCGGAAGGTAGCCTTCGATTCAAAGAAAAGGACGAAGATTAGGAAACACAGATCACAGAATCCTTTAGTCACGGTCCGATATCGGAGCCATTCCATAATACATGGACTGAGGAACTTGCATCCAGGGGCGGCGATCTGTTAAAATTATTGGGGGAGGGGCACTTGCTTGAGTGAACACTTTGCGGCTCCGGCAGGGTACCATCAAAGGCAGACCCGTAGCCATGCGTGAAGTTTAATATAGGGGGCACCGGCACCTCATAGGGGGCACCGAAGAAGATTATGTTTGTAGTCAGTAGTGCCACCATATGATAAAATTTTGAGTGAACAGCAGGAGATATCTCAAGCCTATCACAGATAGCTTAAGCTTATCTGTGATATGTGTGCACATGCAAGCGAAAATTTCGCTCTTCTGGTGGGAAATTTCCCCTGCTTTTGCAATACAGAGACATGGAAACTGGAAAGTCTCCGGAAGTGAAGGGAACAAAGCATGATCACGATGGTGATTCTTCAGCTTCACAAACGCAGGTGAAGAGTTAATTACTTTGCGAACGGCGAGGTGACCGGGAACTGCCATTAGGCAGGCTTGATGTGATCCAGTATGATTTGTTAGCATCCAAAGGAAGATTCCCCTAATGTCCGAAAAAATTAACAAAATGGGAACACTAGCATGGAGCTTTGAGCAGGACTATGACAGTGAGAGCACATCAAGCTCTTCACAGCTTACAATTCAGATGATAATTACAGTATTTTTTATTAAAATTTTGCATGAAGATAAAAAGTAACATTTGAATAAATCGTGATATGAGTAGTTTTAGTTTATAGACGTCACGTTAAGCATGTTGCTACATGGAGACCTTGCTGCCCGGCATGTAACTTTGAGCCTTCACCTAGCTTTGGCTAGAATGGTTTCACTTGGAATTTTTTTGTGCCAATACTGTTCATAGGTTATACATCTCGTGAGAATTGGATGCGAGAAGCGCCGAAATTTTGCAGGAAAATTATTTGCCATGCATGGTAAAACCTGCTGGCAGACTCAGCTGGCATTGGTAAAAGGGTATGCCCGAAGGACAGGCTACACTAAGGAGTCCAGCTACCTGAAGCCCTGCCACAAGCGACGGGTGCCAAAAGGATGCCAAACGGAAACGCTTGGGAGCGCGAAGCGAGTCGAAAAATTTGGGATTCTGTTGGAGAAAAAATTGTAAATATTTGGTTCTTGCTAAGAAAATGCAGAAAATTTAAGTTTTATGGAAGAATCTTCCCCTCCTCGTCCCAGAAAGCTCCAGTTCTCCTAAGTTACTCCTAGCCAATCCCAATCTGTCTTGAACTCCGTCCTTGTGCAGAAACAAACCTATAATACATTGTCTAAGGTCATATCCTGGTGCGCATACGAAGCCGTAATATCACATGTAATAAGAACACTCTCTGTGCTACCGGCCTGATCATAGGTCCCCTTTTGGGGTCCAGGGACGAAGCCCCTGGAAGGCAAGGACTCGGACTCGGACTCGGACTCGGTCTCGTACAGTCAGGACTCGTGACTCAGCTCTAAATTTCCGGAGACCGGGCTCGAGACCGGTAGAATTTGAGATTCACTATTATGCAATTAATCCATCGTCACATAGTATTTACCTTGTCTTCTGCTGTTTCTGTTCAACTCAACACGGTATCTACGTGTTTGCAATATGCAGTCTGGAGCAGATGTTATCCGTAAAAGTTCCGTCAATCAGGCCCGTAGCCAGACAAGGTACTGAAGGGGAAGAAAAAGCTTTTAGGGGCGAAATATTTTTGATTGGGCGAGACATACTAAAATGTTAAGGCAATGGCAATTTTTATCTTCTTGGAAAAATATTTCCAAGGGAACTTCTCCCCTGCCCCCCTTGGCTACGGGTTTGCCGTCAGTCTTACTTCACTTTAACCAAGATGTAGCCAGTCACTTCACTTTAAGCGCACCCACCCACTTTGGTTCTAGAACTGATGTGATGTCACGTTGTCTGCACGATTGTTTTGTTTAGTTGGCAAATTTGTATCCTCTATGCGCCCTCTTCATAAGCGTTTGGTACTGACCCTCAGGAGCGGAAACGGTTTGCAGAACCAAGGTTCATTCGTAAAGAAGACGTTCTCATAGACCCTTTTCCAAACAGCAGTTTTAAAGGATTTTTGTGCCTCGGAGTTTCCGTGCGCATCATTTTTGTCAATGGCTGTTTACTGTGGCAAGAGGGACCCACACTAAAACTCTCAGACTATCCCTGGTTTGTAATTGCTATTTGGAAAAGGGTCTATGTAAAAAGGAACCAAAGGTATATCTACACTTGCAGAGACCGGAACGGGTTCACGGAACATTAAAAAAGGCGGATGCGATTTCCGTTTCCGATTCAAAACTTAATGAGCAGAACATAAACACAAGAAAATGTTGGCAGCTTTCAGCAAGGTTTAATAAATATATTAAATGGTCGATCATTTGAAAAGACAACCACCCTACCTCTAGCGGCGGCTTTCACGCCTACACCGATTTTCTCAATAAACCTAATCGTCAATTCCTGCCTTTACGTCTATTCAAAGTAAGAAAGGAAACAAAAGCAGTACCATGTTTGGTATAATTACAGTAACACCACATGACCAATAAACAGACAAAAGGGGAACAATCGCGAGCAAAGGGTGAGATGTTTTACGATTTTGGCAGTAAGAATGTTCATTTTCCTGCCAGTGAACCTACTTTTTTTAGCACAGGCCTGAAGTAAGAAACTCTGAGTTAGGCAGTCGAAAATCCAGCCATAACACTTCTATTTAGTAACAAGGCCTACTGAAAAATTTACCAAGATAGGAGGGGTTTGGAACCCCTCTGGCGATATTCCTGACTGCATGAGGCGTTGGAACAATAACTACACGGCTGTCCTTAATGACATAATAGTAAGATGACTAGGTACAATAGATATAGGGAAGTTCTTCTCCCGTTTTCGTTCCAAAAAATTCCCCTTTCTAAAATGCCTTCAAACACTCATAAATCTAGACTGTTGGCGCATTTTTCAACCTTCTTTTTCGATCTCAGTTTGTTTGGCTGCAGCTGGACTAGAACTCATTGTGGGTCGAATGGAATGTGACCCACGGGCTGCCATTCAGACCCAGCGCCCTATATCATAACACACAACAACATTGCGTAGAACCAGTCTAAAAATGATCATTTGTGAATTTCTATTCTTAGTGTACAATTTTCCATAGCGAGGACTCGGTCTCGGACTCGGAGCGTGTGACTCGGACTCGGTCTCGAATGCCAGTGACTCGGTCTCGGACTCGGCAGGTGAGGACTCGGTCTCGGACTCGGACTCGGAAGGTGGAGACTCGACTACAGCACTGTCATGTCCCCCACTAAATATATTGGGGGGACATGTCCCCCTGTCCCCCCCCCCCCCCGTGATCGCCGCCCATGCTTACATCGACTGCACCGTGACGGTTTAATCTCAACGTTTAATTCGTGACGTTGAGCCACAGAGGTCCATCACAAACAGCTGGACAAGACAAGAATATATTGGCCAGCTTGAAGAATTATTTATGAAAAGCGGAAAATTTATACAAAAAGAGCGATTTCACTCTTATGCTTCTCCAGTATTAAAGTGTTGATGTATGGAAATGCAGTCATGATCCTGCATCTCTTTATCAGATTCGAACAGGCTATGACTACGCGCATATGGGCAGTAACCCTCAGTCTCTCCCCGGGTCTCTTTAACCCTAATGCTGACGTCATAGCCGGTTCGTATCTGATATAGAGAAGGGGCACCACTGACTTTATTCCCTAATGCAAATATTAATTTTAAAGGGGAATTATTGGAAGTTTTAATACTCGATCTTTTCCAATCCTCTGGTTGATAGTAGAATTTAGTTATATTTTGACATTTTAATCTTTTATGATAACTTTCCAGAAACCCGACTCATCGACTATAGCAACAGGAATTGTAAGTATGACAAAAGTTCCTGTTAGTATTTACCCAGAGCTTTTAACCGTAATAGAGTACTCATGAACTTGTATTTAATTGACTATTCTATCAAACTTTTATATGTCGAATGGTATTTCTGTACACTAAACTAATGAGGTTCATAGAAACACAATGGACACGACTTAGAGCGTATATGTTGACCAGTTACGCAGGGTGTTTACTTTTCTGATGTAAATAGGTGAGGTATCTTAGCTACTTTCAGAGTTGAGCAACATACAGCAATACCAGTTACTATAGCAACACATGCGATCGTACGTAATAGCTTAATTTTTCCAAGTAAGTCTGGGAGGCTATTCTATGATGGGGTCGGTACCCCAAGGTGAACCGATGTCCATGAGAGTGGTAGGGGAAAAACACTTCCGCATGTGTCCGGGTGATGTGTGCGTATGTGTGGGTGAGGGTGCGTGTGTGCGTGTGTGTGTGTGTGTGGGTGTGTGCGTGTGGGTGCGCGCACTTGTTTTTGGTGTAAATTGGGTACATGAGCGTGTTTTCCTCCAGGCAAGTGTGGATAAACCAGCAAGTGGGGCTATGCCCAATTGCCAAATGCAAAATTAGCCATGAAATTGGATTTTTCACCTTTCAAAGATGTGCCCCAGTAAGTTTGAAGCATTTTGGAGTTTTCCCCAATTTTCATGTTGTGAACCTATCATTGGGTAACACACCATGTGCTGGTGCATGAGTGCGTTTGTGTATGCGTGTAGTACGTGTAAATCGGGGACATGAGCGTTTTTTCCCTAGTCAAGTGTGGATACACCCCTAGTGGGGATATCCACATTTTCACTGTTAAAAACGTGTGTCCCCGATTGACATGTATGTGAGTGTTTGTAAAATTTTGTTTCGAAAATACCTTCTCAACGACTTCGAGGATTTCAATTGAACCTCGTTGGAAGGTACCCAGGGTACATGTTGTGTCCCACAGAAGTCAACAGGCAAATCTCGTGAAAATCAATTTTTTGGATATAATTTTAAGGGGAAACATTGCTTGAGTACAAAACTTCACGGGAACTCTCAAATACTCCCAAAGTATGTGGGTGCTGTGGACTCCAATGCCAAATGTCACATGGTAAAAAGTACATGTATATTTTGAAATGCAAATTTGTGTAAAAACTCCTTACAAACGGAACATTTTGGAAAGCTAACTCAGGGTGCAAAATTTTGTCTCGCAGACCTCAGAAAGTAAAGATTAAAAGTCACAAGTCAAAGTTCAAATTTTGTGAAATCGCTTTCCCTACAACTTCACGGGGGAACATTGAATTGACAGGGAAACTTCATCAGCGCAATCAAAATGCTTTATGTTAGCAAAATATATAGTTGCCTTGGTAACGGAGGTGAAAGGTCAAGCGATTAAAAGTGAAAGGCATATGAGAACAGTTTTGTATTAAAATCTTCTGAAAGGACAATCCGATATGTGTTTAAACTTGATGGAAAGGTACCCTCGGGTTAGAGATGGTGTTTCACAGACCTCTAGAAGAAAGGTCGAAGGCTAAGTGTCACAGTTCCGGTTTTGACAAATTTGATTCTTCTTTTCTTACTTCGAACCTTCACTGGTGTAATGAAAATGTGAGCTGCTGCCAAAATGTGTGGTTGCCATACGGATACGAGGTTACTGGCCACATGGTGAAACGTCAACTGTAAACTTGCAGCACAATTACGTCATAATTCCTCTCAACCCTTTACAGCGCAGGGGGTGAGCCCATACCCCCTAGAGACTCTAAGCATGTTTGAAAATTTATAAAATTCAAACCATACATCTTACAAGCATAATTTAAGTAGTGTCCGTTTCTATGCACTTAAAAAGCACAGAACTTAAACCTGACCGGACAAAAGCTTTTTAAGTACGTAGAAACGGGCACTGGCAAACAAAAAAGAGAGAGGCGCTAGGCAGTGCCGGACGCACCCTGTTTTTGTTCCGTTTTTTTTCCGTTTTATCTCCTCCATCCCTTGGTTTTTTAGCATCCATTTAGGCAAATGGTTTTTTTTTCTGAGTTTCTTCCATTGCCACTGCGAGTTTCTTTGGGAATTTTTAGGTCTGAATGGGTTTATTTTCCGTGGGTTTTCTGCTGTTTGGTTGTTGGATCTTTGGCACTAGGTTTGTACAGGTACACCCATTGATACCGTTTCTGCGAAATTTTCCACGTGGCCACCAGTACCTGTCATGCAACATCCACCTGCCACGTCATAGCAGCTAACTATTCAGCTACTAACTTCAGAAACCTGGTGAGATCATTCCTTTTACTAGCCTAGCAGTCCAGGCTATTTCCTTTTCCTGTTTATTATAATTCTAGAGTTACAGCCTGTGTGCTGTGCATAGTGCCTGCTATGCACAGGTTAGCACTGAGATCTGGCATACACCTGGTATGCTTCCTCATTACCGGTGTCATATTAACTATCTACACCAAAGCTTTAAGTAAAAATGACCCGGCACTATTATCTAAACCACTAATGGCTCATGTCAGCATGAAATGCCTTAAGACCCGCTACCAACAATTAGTGCACATAAACTGTACCAGGGATGATAACAAGACCTATTTGCTCCTGTTTCTCATATTAGCAGGGGACATAGCCACAAATCCAGGCCTACACAATCTAAATCTGTGTACCCGTGCGGCTTATGTGAAAATCCAGTGACCTGGTCAACAGATGGAGTATGTTGCGATGAATGTAGCCTATGGCATCACCGCTCCTGTATTGAAATGTCTATTGCTGACTATAATCTACTTCATAGAAGTAATGTCCAGTGGTTATGTTATAAATGTAACAGCATTAATGTTGACAGCTTCACCTACCACAGTTTTGAATTGAAGAGCTCAAATTCTTTTAGTGTTTTGAGTGACTTAAATCAGGATTGTAACCTTACTCTCCCACCATTTGATGAATCTGCTAGCGATCTACCCCAGCACACAAGTACACCCAAGTCACATCACACAACATCAAAACATAGTACCGATAACTGTAGTGAAGGCTCAATAGGCCTTTGTTTACCTCAAAAATCTAATTTAAGACTGATGACAGTTAATTGTAGAAGCATTATAGATAAAACTGCTGAATTTGCCACTGTTGTTCAGTACATTAAACCAGACATCATTGTCGGAACCGAATCATGGCTGAAAGGTGTAAAGCCTGGCTCCCCACCATCCCAAAATTGTATAAACTCCTGCGAAATTTTTCCTCCTAGTTTTAAGGTTTTTAGGAATGACCGTACTTCAGTGGGTGGGGGCGTCTTTGTTGCCACTGAGTCTAAAATTCCTTCTTGTGAGCAGCCTGATCTCACCTCAGACTGTGAGATTGAATGGGCAAAGATCAAGTCACAAAATCAAAAAGACTTGTACATAGGTGCATTTTATATGCCACATCGCTCATTGCGTGACATACAGAGCCTAGACCACTCACTGACTAAATTGTCCAATGGTCACTTTAAACATATTATATTGTCGGGTGACTTTAATTGCCCCGACATTGATTGGGAAAATAGTTGTATTAAAGCAAATGCACAAGATAGAGAAGTTCAGCAAGCTCTGCTGAACCTAGCTTGCGATCATCATCTTGAACAAGTTCACGACCTGCCCACTAGGGGTACAAGTAGGCTGGACCTTGTTTTTACCAATGTCCCATCACTTATTAAGTCATCTACTAATGTCCCTGGTATTTCGGATCATGATATCCTAGTTACAGATTCTACCATAAGGCCTACATACATGAAGCAAAAACGTAGAAAAGTTTATGCCTATTCTAAAGCAAACTGGGCAGATATAAGGCTTGATGAAATTTCCATCAGTGCTAATATCACCAGACTGTATAATGAGAATGCTGATGTTACGAAGTTATGGGACACATTTAAAACTGCTATTTGGCAATCCGTGGAAAAACATGTCCCTTCCAAGACTAGCAAGCCAAAGTACCACCTTCCATGGCTGGATCGGAATATCAAAAGATTGTTAAGGCAAAAACAAAGGCTCTACAACAAAGCTAAAAAAACAAATGACTGGTCATTGTACAGAGCCCACCAGAAATGTTGTAAGGCTAGTATCAAAAGGGCCGAGCAGAATCATATTAACAATATTATTATTGATGGCACAAAAAATAAAAACAATAAGCCTTTTTGGACCTATATCAAATCTAAGAAAAATGACAGCATGGGAACATCACCTCTTAAACAGAATGGAGATCTAATCTGTGATGCTACCAGAAAGGCTGACATTCTACTAAACCAATTTAAATCGGTCTTTACCCCAAAGACAGACTTAGGTGATTCTCTGCCCGGTTGCATGAAACAAACATCCCGTCTACCCCCACTTGTTATTACGAGTGATGGAGTTGCCAACTGCTCAATGGAATTAACATCTCAAAAGCAAGTGGCCCTGACAATCTACCAAATATCTACCTAAAGACGTGTGCTCAACAACTGGCACCAGCTCTTGCATTAATTTTTACCAAATCTGTAACCTCGGGGCAACTCCCAGAGGACTGGAGAAATGCAAATGTAGTCCCCATCTTCAAAAAGGTAATGTCCACCTGGCTGAAAATTATCGTCCAGTTTCTCTCACTTCAGTTACCTCTAAACTGCTAGAGCACATTATTTGCAAACATTTACTGGATCACTTAGATCGGAATAATATTCTTACCCACCTAAATCATGGCTTTCGGAAAGGTTTCTCTTGCGAGACTCAATTAATGGTCACCATGGATGACCTATTCAAACAGTATGACAAAAATGTACAATCTGATATTATCATACTGGATTTCTCTAAAGCCTTCGACACTGTACCACATAATAAATTGTTATATAAGCTCCAAACCTATGGTATTGATAGAAATGTGTTGAAATGGATAACATCATTCCTTACCAAACGTAAAATGCGTGTTGTCGTCGATGGTGAAAACTCGAAGTATGCTTCTGTTGAGTCAGGAGTCCCACAAGGGACAGTTCTTGGGCCACTTCTATTCTTGTGCTACATAAATGACTTACCTGACTGCGTCTCCTCTCAAGTGAGACTATTTGCTGATGATTGCCTCCTTTATAGACCCATAAAAGACCAAAGCGATCACATTGCCCTGCAGAAAGACCTGCAAAATCTAACTTTGTGGGCAAATACATGGGGTATGAGCTTTAATCCAAAGAAATGCTACCTATTGAGGAGTCGATCTAAATCTTCTTTTTTCTATACCATTAAAGATAGCATACTTCAACAAGTTAAGAACAGCCCCTATCTGGGTGTCACCATTTCGGACGACTTGAAATGGTCAATGCATGTAAATAAAATTACCGCTAAAGCAGGTGCTATGCTAGGTCTCCTAAAAAGAAATCTTAAACACTGCCAATTGGATTGCAAAAAACTGGGATATATATCCCTAGTTCGTAGCAACTTAGAGTATGCTGCCTCCATTTGGGACCCTTACCAGCAAGGGGATATAGACCGTCTGGAAAAAGTTCAACGCAGAGCTGCCAGATTCATTAGTGGTAATTACACATCCAGAGAGGAAGGCTTTATGACTGACCTTCTCAAGCAATTGGAACTTCCCCTACTAAAGAATCGTAGGAAAGTCGACAGGTTATGTTATATGTATAGAATTTTGAATAATCAGCTACCAGCTGTCCCACGTGACCACTACCTTACAGACCTGCCAGCAAAAAGAAGGGTCAAACCTAGGCAATACAAAGATTCTACCTTTTTTAACATAATTGAAAATCAGGCTAGTAATAACAATAAAGCCCTTAAATACATTAATTGTAGAACCCCGCAATATAGGTCTTCTTTCTTCCCATCGACTATACTTGACTGGAATAAGCTGACCGATGAGGAAGTTAATGCACAGACCCTGAACATTTTCAGGTGTCGTCTGACTTTTTGCTAAAGCTCCCTCTCTCTCATTCCGTTGCGTTTATGCCCTGTGGGTTCCTGCGACGTACTGATGATGATATGATGATGATGATGAAGTACCAAATGAATGAGAAAGAATAGATCTTTTCAAAAATACTAACTTTTTTTTTGGGGGGGGGGGGTGTCACAGACGATTTTGGGGAAAATTTCGGTGGAAATTTCGTTATTTAGAGAAATTTTGAAATTTTCCGGAAAAGACATACAATTTTATACTAAAAAGATCGGATATACCTACATAGGTGACAAATCATCACAATCCTTTCCTCACTAGAGCACACCTATATAAATAAAGTCTTAGCAAGCTTTTTCCCAAAAGTTGTCCACTTTGGCAAAAATTGTAAAAAAAAATGCTAAAATCCCGTAATCTTGTCCCCAAAAAGAGGCGTTGACGAAAAAAATCCTAGCTCCGTCATTTTACGGTCGATTTCAAAAATTTTTGGAGCAATTGGCTCGTCATAGCCTTCCGATCTGCCGGCTAAAAACGCTTACGGGTACGAAGAGAAGGGGTCTAGCGCCGTTTACTTGGGATATCGATAACTTAACTGTCGGTTGTAGGCCTAAAACTCGTTAGCCACTCCGAAACATGCCTAAGAGAAAGCCTAATGTGACGGCCGAAGAGGCCTTTGCTCGACTTTTTGGACCAGAGTCAGGGTCAGATAGTTCTGACGTTGAAAGAGAACACGTAACCCAACAAGAAACGGACCCAGAACTGTTAGATTCGGTCTTCGTGAGCGACAACGGTGTGACTGTGAGTATGCAGCCCTGTTAGGCCTAGCCTACAGTAGTCCTCAGTACAGTAAAGGACTGTGGTCGTTCGCCTGCTGCTCACTATACACAGTCCTTCCTCCGACCATTGGAAATAGCGGGGGATCGGCCGTCTGTGTAATGGTTGAAATTGTCTTTCTACTCACAGCCAAATTTAGAAGAAAAATCCTAATTTACTGCAAGGACTTTTCATCTCCAGAGCTTACAGGAGTATTGCAGCTGTTTTTGATCACTGCGAGTTTCTGGAAAGTGCCAGAAATATGAAATGAAATCAGCAACTTTTTCGCGCCATAAAATTTACTGTGCGTCCTTGGAACTTTGTTTACAACAGTATGCTAATAAGCTATATCGTTACGTCAGTATAGAACGTTTGTAGGGGCAATTGCCATGCGTATGTATGAATCAAAATGTTGTGCGTGACGTCACAGTATTACGCACACGGCATTCTGATGTCAACAACAATTTCGAACGCTACAGTAAATTCTTACGAAGTGGCAAAGTTGATGATTTTATTTCAAATTTTCAGAACTTTTCAGAGGTTTAAAGTGATAAAAAACAACTGCAGTATAAGTGTAAGACATGGAAAGGATAAGTTATGGTAGTGTATTAAGACTTTAGGTCCTACCTTTGCAATGGGAAGAAAACCAATTTCGATCAGCACTGTGCTGGTCGAAGACTCCTGTGTTTGCAACTCCGTGTTTTCAATGAGTCAAGGACCCAATATAGGGAGCTATTGGCGACCGGCTATACACGGGCCTTTACTGAGGACTAGGTCTAGCCTAGGGACCTAGGCCTAGTTCTCACCACAGGCGTTCGAAACATTACTACATATACTACACACTTTATATATATTATAAGACAAGGTATGACATTTCTTAGGGCGAAGCACAAATGTTGGCCTATTTTTACACTCTTATTCTTACTGCGAACCTCAAAAGGCTTGGTCGATCACGTCATCTGTTCCAGCAGAATATCCAACACCTCTTCGGATGCAACTTTGTGCATAAGATAAATTCTAAAGAGTAAAAAAGGTGACAAAATAAAAATAGGAATAAAAACTAGGGGTCAACCCACAGGCGCCCCTTACGTTGTATAGTATGCTTGGCGTACCATGAGTCGATCACTTAAGGAACACTGTGACCATAAAAATACTAAAAACATTTAGAAAAATCAATAGAACTTTGCTGTTACATTTTGTTATAGCCTAGGTCTTCCTTATTGTGCTATATTTTGGTATTGTTCGGATTGCGTAATCCATAGAAAATGAAGTTTGAAATGTAGGTGGCAGTACATGCAGGGGTCGAAATTCCCGCTGTTCCGCTGTTCTGAGAACAGTGCTTTTAGTGCCGGAACAGTAACTTTCCAAAAGCAACTGTTCCGTGGAACAGTATTTTTCCAGAAGAAACACATTGCAACTATACGCATGTATCCTTATCTCTGATGAAGTAATCATGCTGGGAATATCAAAAACCCCTGTAAATTTGCACATTTAGCGATCATTCACCAACATCTTTTTTGATTCATTCAAATCTAACAATGAACGAGACCAAGTATCAAATTCATAGACATTAATTGCACGTATGATATGGGGCGAAATATACGCAAACAATGGTAAGTATACCCTTCTGTACAGAACACAGACATGGCCTATATAGGCCATGTCTGTGTTCTGTACAGAAGTTCAAGTGAAACGCACTATGAAAGTGCACAGTAAGTCAGAGCATGTACGTGTACAGGTTTGTAATTGCCAGTACTATAAGGTTAGTACGCACCCGCTTTGTACAGAAGTTGACGTACTGTACGTCGCAAAAACATTGGGCATGGTACGGAAAATTACAACATTTTTCGATATTGTTTTTACCGCTAAATCACCAGTTCTTACATTGTAGTTTGTAGTAATTTTCAGCTGGTAATTTTATGTAAAGCATTCATGTTAATTTGTGTGAAATTAAAGTGTGCCTTGCACTTTATGATTTATGAAATAACAATGCCTGAAACGTAACAAAAGTTTGACAAAATAATTCGATTGTCTTGTATGTACACTCATACTAGCTTACTTGATTTGCGCCTAGCGCATGCGTTGAACAATATTTACGTATGGATATATGTAGTTCGTGCATTCATTACGTACTGCTATATGAAATCATCATCATCATCATCATGGAAAAGACGTTGTTGGCCGGAGGCCATTTCGCCCATAAAAATTAGTTAGCAATCATGTCCGCTTTATAGTCAAAATAAAACTCGCTTTGTTTCCAAACTTTGTCAAAGTTTGACTTGAATCCGTTTAAGGACGGTGCCGTAACGACGTGCGCTGGCAGCGAGTTCCAAACATCTATGCTACGCTGAGTAAAGGATCTCTGTCTAACATTTTTAATACAACGTGGCTTAAGAATTTTAAATGGATGCCCTCGAGTACTGGAGTCAACCGCCCTTTGAAAAAGTGTAGCATTTCCAGCCATATCGCCAGTCAAATATTTATACATATAGATCATATCACCGCGCAGTCTCCTGTACCTAAGACATGGCAAATCCAATCTGCGTAACCTCTCAGAATAAGAAAATTCCCTAAGGCCAGGAACCATTTTGGTCGCTCGCCTTTGAACAGACTCAATTTCATCAATATCCTTCCAAAGGAAGGGCGACCAAGCTGGAATACCATACTCAATTACAGGACGCACCATAGATTTATACAGCAAGAGTAAAGAGGAGCAATCCAAAAAACGAAAGGTTCTTCTAATTACACCTAAGACTCCATTAGCTTTAGTAACAATACCAGAAATATGGTCTCGAAAAGCTAGCTCATTATCTACAAAAACACCAAGATCCTTTTGACATGAACTAATTTCAAGGTCATGTCTATCACCGCCAGCATAATCACCCATAGAATAAGTGAAGGATGGAGCAGATCTACCTAACCTTAAAATTTGGCACTTATCTGGATGAAAACAAAGCTGCCAGGTAACTGACCAGTCAAAAACCTCATCAATAGCTAATTGCAGTAACTCACAATCCTCTTGCGATCCAATTTGTTTATAAAGCTTAGTATCGGCCGCAAAAATCTTTACCCGAAACCCAGATATAACATCCTGCAAATCATAAAGCCAAAAACAAGGTTGGGCCCAAAGCACTCCCTTGAGATATACCACTCTTAATATCAGCCCAATCCAAAAAACATCCTCCAACATACACACATTGCTTACAATTTGACAGAAAAGATCTAATCCACTCAAGGCATTCCCCACCAATACCATAGCTTTGTAACTTAAGCAATAACCGCTGATGAGGCACCTTGTCAAATGCTTTCATAAAGTCTGTATAAACCACATCAACATTAAGACCCTCATCTAATGATTTTGTCCAGTCGTCAAAAGTTTCAATTAGCTGAGAAACACATGACCTACCTGCTACAAAACCATATTGATCTGAAGTAAGTAGATCATTCTGAACCATATGTTGTATAATCATATCTCTTACAAAAGACTCACAGATCTTACAAACAACAGAGGTCAAGCTTACTGGCCGATAATTTGAAGGGTTTGAACGCTTCCCCTTCTTGAAAAGAGGAGTTACATGACCCACTTTCCAATCCTTAGGAAGACAGGAAGTCCTAAAGGATTTCTTAAAGATTACATCTAAAGCATCACAAATTACAAGGCGAGTCTCAAAAAGCACCCTAGGGTGGAGTCCATCAGGACCTGGAGACTTAGAAATTTTTAACTCGCTCAACTTCTTCAAGACATCATCTCTATCAATCTCAATATCAGATGGCAGAGCACCATTAAACCTAGCTGCAATCAATGGTAAAGAACTCAAATCCTCGTCAGTAAAAACACTACTGAAGAACTGATTGAGGATGTTAGCCTTACCCACAGCATCATCAACAAGCTCCCCTTTACCATCATACTCAAGAGCATGGACAGGATACTTAACTGAAGTTTTATTCTTGACATAACGCCAAAATACTTTTGGATTTGTCCTGACTTCCCGAGCAATATTATGCTCAAAACTTCTGACTGCCTTCCTGGTACACCATCTAGCTTGGTTCCTTAAACGAGCATACCTATTGTAATCATCCTGAGATTTGGAGTTTAAAAATTTTCTCCACGCCTTTTGCTTTTCCTTAACCTTCCTAAGAGCTTCACCTGTCATCCAGGCTGGCTTCGGCCTAGTACTATTACCACGACAATGAGCTTTAGGGACAAATAGCTCGACAGCTTCCATGACCTTTGACTTAAAATAATTCCAAGCATCTTCAACATCCATATTGTGTAAACTAGTACCCCAATCTAAATCTAAAAATTTAGACATGCCCACATAGTCACCCCTATCATAACTATACTTGACTGCCTCACAGACCTCAGGACTACCAGCATACCTTGAACAAAAGATCAGAATGTCATGGTCACTATTGCCTAAACCAGGAAACTGTTTAATATCAGTCAAGGCCTCCTGATCTTGAGTTAGCACTAAATCCAGCAGAGATGACTCCTGACCCATTCTATGACGTGTAGGACTCAACTGGTGTTGAGTCAAAAAATTTTCCTTAACAGACTTCAGGAAAACCTCTGCCTCATGATGAGATGCAGTGAGGGAATGCCAATTAATACTTTTAAAATTGAAATCCCCCATCAATAAACAGTCCACATATCTAGAGTTACAAGCTTCATGCAACACACTAGCAAGACCAACATTATCAACATTACTCGAGGGGCTTCTGTAAATACAACCTAAACACACTGACTGCATCTGCCCTAAAGTAATCCTCACCAAAATAGCTTCAGAAAAATTTAAGGTAGTCTGAATAACTGAGGATTTAAGGCTCACATGTATATACAAGGCTACACCACGCCCATCTTTGTCCCAATTATGATATAAAACGAAATTATCTAACTGTGGACTTTTGACCAATTCACTCTTTTTAGAAACATCCCACTGAATACTTTTGGGGATACACTCAGTTAACGCAATAACATTTGGCCTATACTCAGCCACATAAACTTTAAGTTCCTCCCACTTATTAGGAAGAGAATCACAGTTTGTATACAAACATTTGATAGGATTAAACTCAGGTCTATGCTTTGCTTGACTTAGCATCCTACTGACTTTATTGTCGACGAAAACGACTGACTATCTTTAAATCCCTAATAACCAAATCCTGTTCACCCCTGTCCAATCTTGCAGTTAACTCAGCCTTTAGCTTGTTATACTCCTCTTGTTCCCATTTCGTTTTATCATGACCAATAGTTAACTCAGCAACATAATTAGATTTTGCTTTCTTACAATCAATAAATTTACTCATTACCTCCTGTTTCTCCCATTCACTTTGAAAAACAAGCTTCAGAGGCCGGGGTTTAACTAAAGAGCCCTGCGGCCTTTCCTTCACTGCCCCAATCCTAAACAAATGAGTTGGCCTTATAGTATTAATATTAAGTTTACCTAACAGCTCTGTGATAGCTTCAGCATCATGGCTCTTTCTAATTTCGGGGTCCCCACTACCAGATTCTGACAAACCAAAGATAACAGCATTCATACGCCTTTTTTCCATATCCAAAACATCCCTACGTACAGCTTGGGAACTTTCCATAACCTTTTTACTAGCAATTTCCCCCACAGCTGAGGACATATTATCAGTAAATTTGCCAGCCTCAATATCATTAAGTCTACTACCTGAGGCCTGAACCTCTTGTTGAAGGTCATCAATTTGTTGTTGCATTCTCATAAGTCCGTTCAAAATTTTCACTGCAGAACGGTTACAGTAACAACAAAACCAATGAAGGACAGGGGAGTCATTTTTACTATCTTCAACCAGAGCCTGATATTGACTTTCCAAAATATTTTGACACGAAGCATGAAACCATAATTCACATAGCTCACATTGAATTCCCTTATCGTCTTTATTTACTACCGCCCCACAGTCCCCACATTTGTCCCGAGATTTCCTACCCTTGTCAACCTGGGAAGTGCTAGCTTTCCTCTGAAAAGTAGAATGAGCCATTGCAAGATACGTCAGATAACATAAGCCCCAACAATATAAAGAAACTTACTTGACGTGGTGTAGTGCACAATCGCAAATAAAAACAACGAAGACGCCCACGTGTTACAGCATACAATATACAATATATACAATACCATACACTCTCTTGCCGGTATGGAGCGACCAAACCACAACAAAATCCGTTCCAATCTTCTTCGAAAAACTTAATCCAAGTAAAATTTAACAGAAAGGAACACGAAAAAGCTATAAATATCCTACTGGAAAAAATAGAAGGCCGCTAAAAGTGAAATAAGAGCCCACGTGAGCGAACAAAAAGCGAAAGTACACCCGCAAACCCGCGCACGTCTGCACCGAACGGAAGCCAAACTCAAAACAAACACGTGCAAGCCTGCACACTCCGTTTACGTATAGGTAAAGCACGGTAGGATGGTGTGGAATGTCCAAGTACATGTATTGAATATATTGGAGGGCGTCCAAGTATTTCTGCTTTAACGTTCGGGCTGTGAGCGGCTTAGACTACGATCACGGTTTAAACTGTGAATTCGTTAAGCCGTATTGTGAACTAACAATCAGATTTGAGCTACTGCTGCACACGGGATAAAGGCATTTTGAGTAGGTGAAAATCGATTCAATCATGGGATTATATTGCTATGAATGAAAAGTCACTGACCGTTTATTTCTAAGGCATTAATTTGGTCATTGAATTTGCAAATAAACAATGTTTCTAAATGACAGATATCAAAGCAAAACATGGGGAGAAAAAGTGCTAACCTTTCTTCAAAAGAAATCCGTTTAAACACTTGGTTAAATTTAGCAGCGGTTAAACGGTCAACCGGTCATTTAACCGTTTAAATGTTAAAACGTGACAGCTACTAGCAATTAGGCACCGAAACTTGTACAAGGACTGCAAGTCAATCTGACTGCTGACATCTCGTGTCCAAAGAAAATGGGCCTTATCATGTTTTTTCTTCCTTAAAATATGAGATCGTCCCTTAGACTCACTGTGTGAAATGATTGTTGAATCAACCACGCTGTGAAGGACAAGAGTAGAATTACGATTTCACTTAAATTTGCGGCCCAGAAAAGAACATCAGTACGTGCGCTCATATGAGGAGAACCAACTCATTGCATACAAGAACCTGCTCTTTTCCAGTATATGAAAACTTGGAACAGTAAAATCTGATCCGGAACAGTAGTTTGGGAAAAGATACTGTTCTGTGGAACAGTGGAGAAAAAATTAAATTTTGACCCCTGTACATGCAACAATGCTTATGCAGGAACCTTGAGTCAATTGCTAAAAAAAACAAGCAAATAAAATGCTATAAATTACCACATTTAAGAACAGTTATACAAATAATAATAGAGAATAATGTCTTTTCTATCAAACTTTTTAATCAGAGCTTCATCAAAGACAATTTTGGTCACCATTTTTGTAACTTTTGCAAGTTTCTAGTTCATACAGTACTTATGGCAAAACTTGAAAATTTGGCCATGAGTAACGTTTTTGCTTTGGACATCAAAAATAACAAGGTAAATAATTGTTTTTTTATGTGTTTTGAAGAAAATGCAGTGCAGGTTATGCTTACATTGCAATCACATCACGCCCGCAGTCTGTACTGGCATTTAGAATGCAGTGATCGACTCATGATACTGATTGACTCATTATTAGCCTACTTACTGTACTATAGGCCTACACCATATACTATGTATTATATAGACGGAAAGGTATGTCACAAATCTCCTAGCTCGAACAAAAGGGCTTGCATTCTCTATGAGCATTTGTGGCAGTTGAAGAATGTGAAACAGCTACAGTTCAACTGCCACAAATGCTTGTAGAAAATGCTAGCCCTTCCACTTTTCAAAAGGTTTTAAAATTTTATGAAATTCAATGTTCAAAAATTGTTCAAAATGATTCTAATATATATCTGCAAGATTTGTAATAATAAAAAGTAAACCAAAATTAACAATTTTTTGAAGAAATCTTGAAAGTTAAGAGAACTTTAGAGAATATTTTAGGAGTATTTCATTATATAGTGTGGAAGTGTTGAATGCCCTCCTATCAGCAGCAACCATCCTCAGACTGTTGCTCCATCGAAATTTCATCCTTCAGACAACGCCACGTGAAATTATTCGGGAAAAAGAACTGCCTTGAGGTACCTTATGACCAAAAGTCTCAAAAGAGAAATTTGGTGAGAAAAGTGCAGGAATTATGAAAAAACTTAAGTTGTTTGTTCGAGCTAGGAGATTTGTGACATACCTTTCCATCTATATGGTGTACTATACAACGTAAGGGGTGTCTGTGGGTCAACCGATGTGGTTTTTGCAGCCGATCCGATGTCCGATGTTTTTATCACAACATCGGCTGATGTCCGATCCGATCCGATATTTTCGCTATCAATGCTATTACATCGTTTCACGGCGGGATCAAACATTCCTCATTCCTCGTGAGCCATGCCTATGCACAGGGGTCTAGGGCTACCGATTTTCCGTGAAAAAAGTGTCAATTTCCGTTACAGCAATTTCAAATTCCGTGAAAATTCTTGCAAGCAATTTGCCAAATCAGTGACTTTCTGTTTTGCATTGATTAGTGTGTTAGGCCAGTGTGCAGCCTAACCAGACTAAAATCCATTCACCAGCCTAACGTCTACGCATATACGTAATGGACAAAAAAAAAAACCCAAAACAACTTGACTTACGAGTGTAGGTCCCTTCTTCTTCTTACATAGTAAAAGATCCGTATAAAATTATATCCAAATGATATGCAGGTACTAAATCCGATAATTATTCCACAATTGAAAGTGTAACTTGTCAGTCAGAACGTTATGATCGTTCGATCATGAACGTAACAACAGAGCAAAACATGAAACTTGAGTAATGTGCGCAACAGTTTGTTATGACGCACTCATGCATAGTATACCATACATATAGTACACGATACAGTATGGTATAAACAAGAATCAGCTACAGGCAACGTGATCGCGGGAAAACTTTGCAAGACTGAGCAACATTAGACCTACCGAAGGCTAGTAAATGCGCAACTCGCACCTGGTCCCACATACAGTAAGCATCGGAGGGGGTGAATTTCAACAGTTTTCTATCAGATTGTAGTCTGCTAGAGCCATCCAGTGTTACATACAGATTTTTAAACTTTTTTTTTCATTTTGCCCTCTTGATTGCAGACTTCTTTAGCATCCTGAGAGATTTTTGAAGTTCCGTGATTTTCCGTGAAAAAATTAAGATTCCGCGATTCCGTGACAATTTCCGTGATCGCGGAAAATCGATGGCCCTAGGGGTCGAAATTCCCACTGTTCCGAGAACAGTGCTTTTAGTGCCGGAACAGTAACTTTTCAAAAGCCACTGTTCCGTGGAACAGTGTTTTTCCACAAGAAGCAAAGTGCATATAAATATACGCACATGCTAATCTCTCATAAAGTAATGACGCCGTGAATATAAAAATACCTGTAAATTGTGAAATGCAATCTCGTTCCACTGTTATCAATTAAAGTCAGTAACTTGCAGGTGTTATTCCCTATGCTGCATGGTACAGTGCTGTGTAAACGCACATACAGTACTGAAGTTTTACTACCAAACACATAAAAACTTTCAATACAGTATGTCATTAATTGCCTTACAAGCGAAGGTCATCTTGCATCACCCCTTGTCTTGCGTGGTATGTTCCAAATGACCTCTTAACTATTCATTGATATTCCCTCCACTTTATTGTGTTTTTAGGGGGTTTTGTATTAATATTCCCTCCAAGCTAGCAACTAAGCACCGAAACTTGAAATGACTAAAAGCAATTCTGACTGCTGATATCTCGCAACCAAAGTCAATGGGTCCTAAGTGTTTGCTTTTCCTCGCAAGATCTTCCCATTGACTTACTGTGTGGAATGATACTTGAATCAAGGTTATGGCAAAGGATACGACTAGAACGATTTCACGTAAATTTGCTGCGAGAAAATAACAACAGTATGTGCACTCATATGTTGGAGAACACACTCATTGCTTTGCTATAGCAATAAACCGCAATGCAAAGGATGAATCAAGCAAAAATATTCCTTTACCGTGGAACTTTTTTGCTCTCACTCAAATCCCACTTGCCTTGCTTGCTGTGCCTTCTGCATCAATTTTGAGTGTATTTCATCCTACAGTAAGTTGTGGGACACTGCAGTGTTAGGTCTCAAGACAATGCAAAATTATTGGCGATAACTTTGTGCTTAAAAAATAAGAACCAAAAGAAAATCAGGATATCCCACTGGCTAATCCCCGCTGCAGGCAAAAATTCACCCTCCCCACGTTACGGTCAAGTCGTGCAGTCATTCCATTCGAATACAGTAGACAGCAATGGAATTTGCACCTTTACAGTTTGCACGTGTGCACGAACTGTAGGTATGCCGAGATACTGTGCTCCAGAACAGTAAAATCTGATCCTGAACAGTAATTTTGGAAAAAGCGCTGTTCTGTGGAACAGCAGCAAAAAAATTAAATTTCGACCCCTGTATGCATGCACAACAGCTTAAACGAATTTCCCTTTAAAAACGACACTTTCGTATTTTTCCCCTCCATGCTTTGCTTTGATACCTTTCATTCACAAAACGATGTGTATATGACAATTCAATGACCACTAAAGCTTCGAAAATAAGCAATCGGCGGACTATCGGTGACTCTTCATTCATAGCCCATAATTTCGTGATTGAACTTTCACCTGTTCACAGAAGGCCTACTAATTCCCCGAACAAAATGCAATGCCTTTCGTTCTCTGTTCGTAGCCCAAGTCGCTCTACCCCGCGGAGCGGACGAAGTTTTTTCGTTCAGCTCATGGCTGCAAAAAAACAAATGGGCGGCAGCCTAAAAGGGGCGGCAGCCACAGAGGCGCTACGTAGGCTAAAGTCGCTCACACTAATGAACGTTAAAACAGAAATAAGCCCGCGATATTTCAGTGCATGTACATGGCCATTTCGCACCATCCTACCATGCTTTTCCTACACATAAACAGATTGTGTAGGCTTACACGTGTAAGTTTGTTTTGAGTGTTTCATATAGCAGTACGTAATACATGTATGCATGTACTATATAGCCATACGTAAATATTTGTTCCGTGCATTCCAGCTAGAGAGCTTGCTGTGCTAGTTATGCAGCTAGTAGGAGTTTTGGGTATTGGGGTGATGATGCAGACATCGTTTATTACGAAAGCCATAAAAGTACATGGCACACCTAATTTCATACAAATGAACATGCATGTCTTACATAAAAAGCATCCGCCGTAATTACTGCAAACTATGATGTAACAACTGGAAATGTAGTCGTACAAGCAGCGATCGAAAAACACCGTTATTTCCCGGACCACGCCCCATGTTCTTGCTATGTACGTCAACGTCATTACAGAGCAGGTGCGTAGCCTAATGTATGGGTGTTTGCATACAATTACGGACCTACGCATGCACTGGCTTTACTGTGCTTTCATGGTGCATTTCACTTGAACTTTTCTGTACAGAACACGTACATGCCTAAGGTATCCGTGTTTGCGTACATTTCGGCCCTATATCAAACATACAATTAATGACTGTGAATTCCACACTTTGTTTCGTTCATTGATAAATTTCGGTGAATTGAAACCGAAAGTGAGTGAACATGATCGCTAGACTCTACGTACAGATTTTAAAAGCTTGTGCATATTGCGAATATCATAGTGCTCGCCAGACGAGCCAGTTTACGCTGTTGATACGGAATTTAGGAGATTAAACGGGAATTGACAGCCCTGGTCGATCACAAGGGCTATTGTCGGTAGTAATAAAATGATTAATTCTATTTATCTGTTCATTTCTGTGTAAGAAATCACTATCACAATACGTCCCTCGATGTACTTAAATGAAATTTTGGACTCACGGAATATCGGCAAACATAGGCAAGTGCAATTTGCTATATTTCGCCGATCCGATGTTTTACCAATAGTCCTAAACATCGGCTCGATCCGATATCCGATCCGATTATCGGTTGACCCCTAATAAAAACTGAGTAAGGGTAGGCTCAAGTCGCACAGCCAGTGCTTCCACACTCTAAATTCATTTTTCCTGAAATGGCTGATTTCAGGTAATTTTAGATTTCATTTCAGGAAAAATAAATTTAGAGTGTGAAAGCACTGGGTGGCAGAGCAGCCACTGGGCTTCTTCTCAGCCTGATCGAAACGTCTTACCTTGTCTTATTATAAATATGGGTAAATGAGGGCGTTTGCGGCCACTTAAGGACAAAGTCAGTTATATCAGGGGTATGAACTGTAATTATTATTTCTCTTCTATGGGTTTAATAGACGTTTATATTTTATAATACCTTTTCTTATCTGTATATTTTTGATGGTTGTCATAAAGGAAAAAGTATGGTTTTTTCACAAAACAATCTGGAAATGTGCTGCTGTGGTTTCGGCCACATACGGTGGGGTTTTCGGCTACATGGGAAGGGTTTTTCGGCCACCATGGTAAAAAAATTGTAGGGATTTTGGCATCCCCCAGACAAAATTAGGAATAGCCTTATAGTACTAAATACAATTGGTTACTGCACTTGATTTTGGCTTGTACAGTCCACTTAAGTCCCAATTAGGCTCACACACAGCTGTGTGTCAGTATGGCCTTCAGGAATGGAAACTCAGTGCAGACTTTTGTGGCTCTCTCATGAAGGTGTATTAGACTGGTGTTTTTGATAGCTCACACATGTACACAGTACATGTGGGTCAGATCCAAAACCTATCAACCTAAGGGCTAAATTTTAAATTACAATATTCATCAAGTTTGATGGATTTTTCCATCAGAGTAATAATTAAGGCTTGAGTAGCCATAAAAATCAAATTTACATAATTCCCCCTTTACGAATATTGCTTAATTAACGAAAAGTGGTAGTTTTACCAGCGTTATGGACGGAAAACAGCTATTTTGGGCACTGCTGCAAGAAAAGGAGCAAGTCACAGGAATCTGTTCCTGGATAATTGTTGGAGGTACTGGTCTCATCAAAATAATTTTTAGAAAATTTTATTAGGGCTGCAGTTATTACGATACTAATTAAGTAAAAAGTTGCCGATTCCGTCCATAACGCCACCTGATATCGTTAATCTCCTGGCAATTTTAAGGTGCACCTCAGAGACAAAATTTTTAACTGATCTTCTAAAGGTTGCTAATGCCATAAATGACCATGTGAAAATTAACCAGATTCTTGCTCATAGATCAGCTGGGGTGTAACAAAACATTTGTGTTATGGACGGAAATTGGAAAACGTTACGGACGGAAGTGAATGTTACGGACGGAAACTGATGTTATATGGAAAACCAATGCAAAACTTTTCCAAATAACAAGTTTCTTTATCCTCATTTTAATGAATGGTATTTATGTGGGATAACCATAAGTGTGTTAAGTAATGTACTAGATGTGCAGGTGGTCATTGCCCTCAGCAGTATAATGAGATTAAAGAGAAGTCTTCATCCATTCTCAGGCACGGATCCAATGGGGGGGGGGGGGGCTTTCTCGGGCTCAGCCCCCCCTTTTTCACCACATCAACAATAACAAATATGCAAAAATTAGCATAATGTTCATCTAGGAGAATATTCAAGGGGGCTTTCAGCCCCCCTCCCCCTTTCGAAATGTCTGGATCCACGCCTGATTCTAGTGTGTTCTCAATTCATTATCATGTTCATGGACTCTATCTGTCTTAAATATTTGTTTGAACCTTCCACCTTCTGAGTTGCATTTCAACACTTACAGTGGTTAACACTGGTTCAAACATGCAGAACTTCTTAACCCCTCCCATTACAAGTGGACTTGTCTGTCCATGTCCTTATAATTGAAGATTCATTGGTCCATGCCAGTGTCCATAGTGATGGGTTCAACGGAAAGTACCTACAAAATTTATGGAGAATAATCATCAAGTATACAGTAAGACATTTGAGGACCATCCTTTCATCTGTTTTCTCTTTTTAAAGTGTGTATTTTGCTTGCGGATTGCTGGAGAGACATAAAAGGTAACCAAGTTCGAGTAATTCAAAGTAAAGTTGATAAGAATCAGTTCATTCAAAAGTATCAGTTCATGTTATCACCCTACTTCCTCCCTCCAGGAGTGAGGTACTCACTCCTACTAAAGGTGCCAGTTCAACCCCCAAAACTCCTACCACAGATCTGGAATCAGAGGACATTACTGCTCTGTATTGTCAGATCCTCAGCTATCTACATCAACACCACCATCCCCTGACACAAATGAAATTAAAGTGGACATGAAAAAGCCCAGTACTAGTAGCAAACCACAATCTGCTACAGTAGGTTGAAAGGATCATCCCTTGGTACAGGTACATATAGAAACCCCCAGTGTCTTAAGAAAGGGTTGAACAGGGTACAGTATCTGCTGCCAATTGCCAAAGAGACCTTCCAAGAAAGTAACTGTGCTGTTTTACATTTTACATAGAATAAACCAGCAAGCAAGGCAGCATTCCAAGGAAGACCAAGAACCTCAATTAGAACTGCATGGTGGTCACCTAGTGAAGTTATTGTACTGTAGATAATTAAGTCAGGGACTTAATTATGAAACATTTTCTAGAACACCCTGACTGACCATGGAAGTACTACCGAGGAAGTACTGTACCTCCATGGACTGACATATAGGGCCAATGATTTTCCGCAATCGCGGAAAAACGCGGAAAAAAAACGGAATTTACTTTTCTACACGGAATTTTACGGAATTTAGCAAAAATTATCAGGCTCAAAATACATGTAAAGTTTTGACAAAAAAGTGAGCTACTTTTCTCCAAAACTATGCCAAATGAATGGCTGCATATACCAAAGACATACACAGACATTTTACCGCCTAAAATGGTGGCAAATTTACCCGAAAACCATCAAAACACCTTGAAGTTACGATCAGAAAACAAGTAGGACATTTACGAAAATCGGCAAGATTTTGCCGGTATAGGCTCCAGTTTGCATATTCTATAGTGTGTTAGGCTAGGTCACTTGTGTGTTACAAGTGTTTCCTGCCTTCAGGATCGTAACCAGACAAGTTTAGGACTTGTTTTCAACATAATTACTCCAAAATCAGAAAATCACGGAAATGGGTTATGATTGAAACGGAATTTTGCGGATTTTGGAAAGTTAAAACGGAATTCTGTGATTTGTGAAGCGGAAAATCATTGGCCCTAGACATATCATACACATGCCCAGTTCAGAAAGATCAGGTACAATATACTGTGGAAAGGATTATGCTGGCATCAAGTTGTATATAACAAAACATTACTTGCTACATTATGGAAGCTGCAGGAAGTTTTACTCCAACTTTAAAATGAAGCTCTAGCCTCTTCCATTGATGGAATTCTACAATTTTTTTCAGGCAGCATGTGGAGCTCAAACCCTCAAAAAATCTTTGGGTCCCAAGGAAGTGATCCTGTGGTCAGATATAAGTACAGTACCATGCAAAAACATGCCATTCAGAGTTCCCACTTTGGATGTGAAGGCTTTAAACTCTACATTGCATGCACATGGTCTAGGAATGGTTCTAATCTGGTGTGCAAAATTTATGTCGTAGTCAGTGGTGAACTTGACCATTTAAAGTTTCTTGTGCTGACAGCTATTAAGCTCCTCACTAGCATACTAAGAGAGCATTGCACATTGTGCTCTTTTGGTGTGATAAATGTGCTATTAAACAGTTAAAAAGTATTCACTGTTTGCTCCTACTAACAAAGTATCCTTCTGACCTGCAGTTAACATATTTTTGTGAGTCTCATCATGGGAAGGGACCAGTAGATGGGGTGGGTGCTCATATTAAAATGAGTTTTTTATGGGGATGTTAAAGTACAGGAACTTGTTATCAGTTATGCTAAAGCATGCATAATACAAAACATACAAGTGTTTTACCTTGGACAGGAATTAGCACTACAGTATCTGCATTCAGTAAAGATGACTGTAAAGCCGTCTCAGGCACTCTGCAAGTTCATTTTGTAGACCACTTAGGGCAGCCAACAGAAACCATTCTAAATTTCTACAGAAATAGCCAGTATGATGTAGTAACAAGACAAACCCTAAACTGTATAACAAATGTTTAGAGACTGTGAAGAAAGAGTGTGGCTTTAATACTGAATTCAGGAAAATTGAAGTACATTGAAAATTCTGTTGTGATATAAGGATCTACTTGGCAATATTCATGTCTACAGGATTTCCTTATGTTGTAAAGTTGCAGTGAGGAAAGTATTAAGCTCCTCACTAGCATACTAAGAGAGCATTGCACATTGTGCTCTTTTGGTGTGATAAATGTGCTATTAAACAGGAAAGTTCACCAATGTTCTTGCTTGAGACCCTGCATGTACAGTAAGGGTTTCTGCTGTCCATATGCAAGGGTGATATGTATGGTTCAATTTGTAACTTGTGAAGTTTGAGTTTTCAGATATAACTAGGTTTCACACACTTAGTGGATATTATTACTGTATAAAGTCATAAGACTTGACCAAAATTGAAGTGCAATGTTTCCTCTCATACTGTGCAAGATTCATTGTAGACTGCTAAATGCTGCTTTATTTACATCCCTTTTTGGGGAATCAACCACAACATTGAGATAAAAAGGAGAAAAGAACTGACAACTTCTTCATCTTGTTCTGAAAGCCTCCTGTCAAGTTCACACAGCAATGGCAAAAGTTTTCAAAATCTGCGGCATATTCCCTGCTTTCCGTCCATAACATTCCGTCCGTAACATTTTCTTTTCAGAGCCTTGCTCCTTCCCTCCTTATATTAAATTCAATTTGATGGGATAATATTACACATACTAGCAATAGTTATTAACTTATCACATAACCTTGACAATACAAGAATGTTTCCAAAATCAGGAAAAAATCTTCCGTCCGTAACATCGAACATTCCGTCCGTAACACAGGATTTTGGTTTGGGGTAGGGGGTTAATGCAATTACATTGAAGGTTATAAGTGGGGGGATCGTAAAGTTTAAGTACCAGGTCTTTGATACATAAAACCCTTTTGACTGAAAACTTAAACACTTCACAGAGTTTTGACCTATTGTGATGCATGTAAGATTTGATCATTTTTCTGATTCCGTCCGTAACGCACACTTAATTAGCATATTCAGCCCGATTAAGCATCTCCTCCTACATAAGTTTTGATAATATTATAGAGGTATCTAACCTTGTATCAATCATGCATACCCCACCCAGCACTACTTCTCATACAATTTATGAAGAGTCTTTATTGTTCTGAATTCCGTCCGTAACACTAGCAGAGGTTTTGGATCTGACCCATGTGTGAGGTTATCAAATGGGGCTGATGTTGTCAACTTTTCAACAAAAAGTCTTCTTCTTTTTGATGTGAGGAGATTTTGGGATGAAATTTTGGGATATGATTGTTTGTCAGCAGAGCATTAATACCTACCTATTTGCATTCCATTATAGGAAAGTTAAGTTGGGTTTTAAAGCCGTTTTTGTAGAGCTGAGTTCACTGTGCCTGCTGAACAGTTAGCTGTTTATCCATTGTACTGATAGCAGTGTGCTTGGTTTTGTGTTCAGTTGTCATCTTGCAAATGGATATGCAGGCTGTTTGAAATTCAATCCATCAACACACATGTTTGTTCATCAAGTGGCCTCTACAGTCTGAAGCAACTCTGTGGTCAGTGTGGCTTAACACATGAAAGGAAATAGGCTTAACTTATTAATTGTAAGGATATCTCCCATTCTGTTCTGTTCAATTGAGTTGGTCAAGTCAATTAATTGCAACTTAACTGTTTTCAGTTCAAGTGCAATAGGAGCTTTTTGAGAGTCTGTTTTATTTTGATCAGTGCAAACCCATGCAGCGATTAAATGTACTTTGCAATATTTGAACAGTTTATTGGCTCATCATACAAACTTCTTTTTTTTTCACTCTTGCTGCTAAATAAAAGTGTATACAGCCCTTGCAGGCTGGCTTGATATGGGTTGTTTTACAATCAGGGTACATCAGGTGTCTCACAGAGGGCAAAAAATAAAGTTGTTTATTTTTCTTTAGTATGTATTTTGTTGTGTTGCAGACAGGTCAAATTCAAGATTTTAAGAGTATAGAAGCATCAAGTATCCACAATTTTATTTTATACAACTTTAAATATCTGTGATCTAAAATTTGGCTCCTGGGACATGAAATTATCTAACTACACACATCACATTATTCTCTTGCTTAGAGTGAGTCTAGATGACATTGTTTTAAGCAAAAATGATGTGTAATGAAAATAGAACTCAGTATTCTGAAGTGTGTGGCATATCTATTTGCCTACACAGAAGTTTCTGTTTGTCTGTACATGATAGGGGTGAAATGGTTTTATGAAGTTTTCAATTCTGAAACATTAGTAGTGGTAACAGCAGTTCTGTTTCAATGTGCTGATAACCATAGTCAGTCTACTTTTACACACCAATTTTCAAAACACTATGTTCAGCAACAGTCTAGATACTTGATGTCAAAATTATCAGTCGGAGAGGACATGCGGTTTTCGGAGAGGACAATTTGTTTGACACAGAGAAGGGAGTGTGTTAACAGGGTTCTGGAGCTTAATTATTTCATAGGAATTAATGCCATGTTTGATTAGTGGAAGATGACAAATGAAACTTGTGCAATTCAAATTTCTGGATAAAGTACATAGCCTTTTCCGTAAATGTTTTCATTTAATGTATAAGTGACCGATAACAGGTGGTACCATAAGAAGGTTCTGAAACATCAGGATAAGTTCTAGAAGTGTTATTCCAATTACTTCAATAAACACACTGAAATTGGTTGCTTCTGAGTGCCCTTTTTTACAAAACATTATACCTAAAAGCCAGCAATATGATGTCAATATACTGTAAGCAGTCAGAGAAGATTCCTCATTGTCGGAGAGGACACTTTTTTGACATGCTCACAGCAAATTAGTAACTGCCTTTGATTTACTGTATTATTTCATAGTACCTGCAATAGTGCAATATACATAACAAGGGAAAGTTTCTCATCATATTTTCTGTAACATTACAATGTATTAATATAGTTAACAGTGTAAAAAAGCTCATTTTAAGTCAACAATGGTACAGCAGACTGATTCACTCAGTACATATACTACACAGAATTGTGATCTAGGTAAGTCAGTACATGCAGTAGGAAATTTACACAAAGAATGTATACAAATTGAGAAAATAAAAGAAAGTGTTTTGAAGTTTTGGTTTGTTACTCCAAGACCCCGTTGTGAATTTTTGGAGAGGCTTTTTTTTTTACTTAAAATTTGACCAATTATTATTTTAGATTTTTTAAAAATGTTTCTGATTCAACCTTAATAACAACTTGGAAACATGTTCTAACAAGTATTGTAGCCATCCATTTTTAGCATACTGTATGCTTGCCATATGACAATATACTTCTAAAAGCAATCAAAACACTTTGGTTTGGCTGAGGTACAAAAATTTGAGAGACCATGTTATTAAAAGGTTGGTCCAACCACACATTTACCTGTGATATGTTTTAGAGTGAGTTATCCAATCATTCTAGTGAAACTTCGATAAAATTTCAGTTTGTTGATTTTGAGATACTTCCAGTTTAAGATACCCCATTTTCCTCTCACAACTGAACTTGAAGCAAGCATGATTGACATCATCCCCACACATTGATATAGCAGTTTTTGCTTTTCTGTAGTGGGTACTCCCAGTTTAGTACTTCAAAATTTAATGCCATCATTACATGCATGGGGGGGGGGGGATATTTTGAAACCTTCACATACCCTGTTGTTGGGCTGACCTCTACTGATTCCAAGGTAAAAAAAAACATTCAAGTATCCATTATAAACAAAGAAAACCAAAAAACTTTTCACCAATGTGAGGAGATGTCACTCATTGTATTAAGTTAGCCTGCCAGTGTCAATATTTCAATTGGTTAGAAACTGAGCTGTAAACCTCATCTAACTCTAACTCAAGAACCATACAGTACATTGGATAGACCTTTTACCAAAATGGTAGGAATTAACAGTCCTAAAAATGTATCAAGGCTAAATTTGTGGCTGGACCACCCTTTTGACCTCTATGAAAAATGTCATTATGTTTAACTGCAGGTCATGAAAATCTTCCTGAACTGCCTGGAAAGCAGTGTTACTAAAGCAATAGAGTCCCTGGGTAATGGGTGTGTGTGTGGGGGGAGGGGTTGAAGGGTTCACCAATGACAGTTGAAATCTCATCCTTGGGTAAGCAATCAATTTCATCTTTATTTAGGCCATACTGTACAAAGCAGTAGGGCAGGATCACTTAGAGTTGATCGTTCCATTGTTTTAAGTTTCATTATCTGGATAGATTAATTGCCAGACAGGAATGCAAAAACTGCCATTTTTCAGACATCTGAAAAATATGGATTCATATCTGTATGTGCCGCATAGTTGTTGTGTGTGACATTCACAGCTCTCAGGTACTGTAGTCCCTAGGAGTTCAATTGAGTTGGTTTGTCCATTTTTGTTAGAGAATTTTACTAGGTTCAGAATGTTAACCTAGGACCATATTGATGGAAATATCTGAATGTGTCAAAATGCTTGTCCTCTCCGACATTTAAGAAAAAGGTACTCATGGCATTGAATCTATCAACTAAGAAAGCAAAAAGGATCACTGCTAATATCAATGGTTGCCAAAATCTGCACAGCTAGGCTACATAAACTAAGTAAAACAAAAACAGAGTAAACTTAGTCTTTAATACCATACACTTTTCTGTTAGTTCGAAGATGATGTACATAAGAATACCCAGAAACATGCCTGTCTCTTGGACATATCCCCCAAGCCTATTTAATGAACCATGTTCTAGTTTAAATTACTACACCATATTCTTATAAATGGAGAACCCTAATCATACAAAGGTTAATTTTGATATAAATCTGCAAATATGTACCCCCTGGAAAACGTCATCTCTGATTTTCGGAGGGGACGTACTTTTTGACATACATAATGTATTGAGTATACTTAAGTGAAGGAGATGTAATTATGCATTTATGATGGAACAATGTTAGTACTTGTAGTACCATAAGTAGGAGCTCAAGTGCTCCCGTTTCTTAAACAGAAACATAGAAATACCATTTTTGTCGGAGAGGACACTTTTTGACGGAATTGAAAGTCTCTGTGTTGAAACTGGTTCCATATCTCAACTGAAGGAGTGAACATAATATCAATACTACATGTTTGTAGGATACAAATTACTGATTTGTGAGACAACATTTTTTTTTACTGGGCCATATATCTGTCAGCTTAACTTGCATGATTTCGGAGAGGACATATTTTGACGGAAAATACCACCTCCTTTTCATGCAGTTTTTCATTTATTAAATTTGTTTCAATCATTGAAAGGTGTAGGCCTTTGAACAACCTTGTTGTAGTTGTAACTTCCAAATCAGTACTTTCTGTCAAACTCTTTTCTGTATTAGGGCAGTTCCAAGCGTTACAGTGTGACAATCAGAAGGCTTTATGAAAGTTTGAATGGTTCTATCACAAAGTTTTTATTATTTATCAATAAACTAATAACACAACAGAACAACTACACTATGATCTTTCTGAACAGGAAAAAAAACTGACTATTATCTTTCATATTTTTGACATATGACTCATAAATCATCATCGTTACAGCGTGACATAAAATGGACATGAATTTTTTGAACAAGTATGTACCCCCCAAACTCTGTGAACTTGAAACACCAGCCACACTTTTGACCCTCCTATAGCATCCTGGAGTGCCTTAGCTATAATATGACAATGTTTATGTGATGATTGGTCTAAAGCTAATTTAATTATGAAATGAAATGTCAATCAATGTGGCGTTACAGCGTGACCGTTACAGCGTGACAAATGAATCATCAATACAAAGTCAATAGGAAATATAAGCAGAACTAGAAATGTTTGAAAATGAGTTACATTTCTTACATCATGTTGCTCTAAAGTTATCCATAAATGATTCTAGTCATCTCTAGCCCTGATACGTGACATTTTGTCCCAATACTTGTTTTCGAAAATAAATTTTCAACGAAAAAGTGAAATTAGCATTCCGTTACAGCGTGACACACACAGTGTTGTACCTATGTAAGTACCTGATTGCAAAAATGAAAATTTCAACACTGAAACCAAACATGAAGTGACTGAAAATTTATGACTATCTGAATGTTTCCCACCAATATTTTAACACCCAAGATATTTAAATTCAACAGAACAACTGGAATGCACTGTAGTCTTCAATAAAAAAAAATGTTATCTATTCACTCACTGTAAAATAGTCTACATAGATCATCACATTAACTGGTTACATTGCAAAAGTTGATGATCAAGGTTTAATGTATATGTTCCAAAATGCAATAAATGTACACAGTAGTATTCAAAATGAGCAATTTGTTTCCTGAAAATGTGCTGTAATACAAAGTAGTGACCAGCTGCACAAAAGGGGGTGGACCCTAACCCTTAATTCAATGGGCCCATTCATCGAATCCTTTTGTTTGGTAGTTGATAATTTTCAGGGCCAACATGGTGAGGTAAAGTTTATGCCAGGGAAAGTACTTTTTCATTTACAGTATGAGTTTCTTTTTATGTCTGTACAGTCACTGGGCAAGGTGAGATTAGGGCATAGTTTGAGCTGATGGGTGTCTTACCATGGAGCTATGATATACTGTGTTACATTTCTATATAGTTCCATGGTATGACAATTGGGGGATTATAGGCAGTCCCAAATGAATTAAAGTGGTGCGGAGTAATAAACAACTACTGTACTTATGAGTCACACAGCAATATTCAAACATGCCAGGGGATTATATGAGCAACTACATAGCAGAAATTTGTGTGCAAAGCAATAGGATGTCACGCTGTAACGTCACACTGTAACAATTTTGTTACAGCGTGACAAATTTTAATTAGCCATAATTAATAAGAACAAGGCAGTTGGACTGAAATTGTGCATGAATTTGATGAATTATAATGTCTTAGATTTGCAAACATAATTTCATTGAGAATAAATGCCTCTTGAAGAAATAATTGAAACAAAATCAATATTTACTGTTACAGCGTGACAGATGTCGATGGAAATTGCCCAAGGTCAATGAACTGTAACTAAGTATGTTGCTAAAAAATTGAAGCTTTTGTTTGGTTCTCTGAAGTTCAAATATGATGTACCACTGTACCAGTTCAGTTTTATCACTCTTGTCATCTATTTCTATGTATTTAGGAGTACATAAAATAGGGTATTACTTGTATTAATGTGATAAATGATGTATACCTAATTAATTATGCAAATTACAATATGTAAATCACATGAAAATACTTAATTTTTTGCAAATTGCAAAAATTGGGATTCTTAGCTTTCATTTGATACCAAATTTGTCATGATTGCATCAACTTGAAATTTTGGGTGCCATGTCCTGGTTTGCTTGGAACTGCCCATTAGTGATTCATCTGTTCGAATGTTTGCAAAATTCAAACGAGACGGTGGAATTTGCCAGAAATGACACTATGCAGAATTATTTTACCCCAAATTGTGCTTTAAATACATTTAATTTACTATTGTAGACAGGACATATACTGAACTTTTACTTAGTGTGGTTGGTCTTAATGTCACGTGTATATATTTTTAGTATGGGGGCAATAAAGTGAATTTCTGGTCGACGTACCCTGATTGTAAAACAACCCTTATGAGAAAATATGCAGTGATATTTGTAGCTATTTGTCATAAAACTATGTCAGTTGCAGGTTTACATTCCTTAACACATTTGTGATTTTACAGATGGGTTTTAATTTCTATTAATTATTACGCTCCTCTCTTCCCTCCCATTTGCCTTTGTAAGGTAAGGAGGTTTTTTGGAAGCAGATGAATACTGTAGATGATAAAATTTGGTTTTGTGAGTTTCTACTTTTAACAGACAAGAGAATTTGTGTGAGCTACACAACAGCATTGCTGTTCTACACTGTAGTTTAAATTGGAAGGGCTAGAAGTACAGTAGCCTAAAGTTAGCAGGATGATTTTTTACAGTTTAGGGGGAGATTATACAGTAGGGCCTATAAAGGGCTACCGGCCGAAAAAAACCAGCATGCCATATTTTGTGAGGTGGTTTTCGGCCACCCCCAAATATGGTAGGAGATGTCATTTCAACTGAGTGCAGGATCAACACCACACATACTAAACTCATAAAGTGTCCAAATTTGGCATGTTTTTGTCACATTTAAGTTAAGGTAGGAGCTTTATTTTGAAGGGCACATTCTTATCTCCAACCGTAACATCAGGAATATATGACAAATCACTTCGTCGTTACGAATTTACAGGGGAAATCTCAGTACATTGCCAGCCATTGATGGCAAGTGGCAAGCATTACTGTATGTAAGAGAAACCCTAATATATGTTAGGATAGTTTACATAGACTTTCCATGATGAGGGTGAGCACAAATATGATGAACACTACTATGTGGCCGAAAACCCCCTCATTTACCCTACTGTATATACAGTACTGTATAGTGTGTAGTATATGTACGTAATGTTTCGAACGCCTGTGGTTCTCACGTACACTAGGTCAGCAGACTGCAGACTAGGCCTAGCCTAGCTTTAGGTTAGGATACAGTAGCCTATATATGCATATATGCTTCTGAGCACAGGCGTTCTGATTTAGGCCAATGTACACCATATTGGAAAGCTTGTAATGGTGCGCGAGGGATTTTGCTAATGGCCAAGAGAATTGCACGGCCACTACTAGGCCTATCTACAGTGAGCAGAGTGCCACCATTGGTTGGCGCGGAGTGTACTGAGGAAATTTTGGACAAAACTACCTCTAGATTGCAGGAAATTGCCTTTCCCAGGCAACTTGTTGCAAGCTTGCATGGTTGCAGTTGTCAGTTGTTAAATTTGCGCGGCTGGCAACTTTGAAATACTGTACATATATAATACATTAAGGTAGGTCAATTTTCTGGACGAATCTTACAACCTGGCCTATTTTTACACTCTAACACTCACTGTGAACCTCTCAGATTTCTTTCAATCAAGTCTTTCAATGAGAAAGAATTTTCAACATCTCTTCGGGCACAACTGCGGGCTTAAAATCACTTCTAATCAGAATTACTCGTAAAAAAATGGACTCTTCGCACGTTCGTGGTTAGACAGATGACGTATGATTATAACTTGTGCAGCCATCTATGCCGTCTTGTAAGTGTAAACACGCAGCGCAAGGTAAAGCAAAGCAAAAGAACGTACGTTCGCTATGCAGATAGATCCGAGTTTCTCCTCATTTGACAAATCCTGTGTACATGTACCATGCGTTGTGATTGGTGTATGGGTACTGTAAGTCAAATTATTTCCTTGCCAATCACAATGCATGTTACACAGGATTCCTGCCCAACACCCATCCTTTATTTCTCTTCATTTTGACTATTTTATGTAGGTTACTACAGGCTGTACTTCCCAAATTTACAGCTACAGCTCATCCCCCCACCCCCACCGTTTCCACTGTAGTCATCCATGATTTAGTCTGGAATTTTTGGCATACAAATTCTCATTTCAGGCAATCGCCAACACAAATCACCGCCCTTGATTGCTGCAAAATGGCGTACATTGGAATATCTGTTTACCGAAGTCTGGCGTCCATAAAAGTGACATTCCAGTCTGGTCCATGATATGATATGTTATCATTTGTAAGTTTTACAATTGTCCAAAAATAATATGTTCATGTTTATTCTTGCTAATGCAGAATCCATCTCCTGAAGCACCACCCCCACCCCGACACAATCAAGTACCTCAGAAGAGAAAGCGGGGGAGGCCGAAGGCCGTGCGGCCGGTGCCAAATGAGAAACCTGAAGCAATGCCACAGCGCCCAGATTCAGATCATGAGGAGGTGTTAGCTGAGGAGAGGGAAAAAATGCAGGAGTGGATGCTACAACGTGCACCGGAGATAGCTAGGCTTGAAAAGAAAAAGAGAACGCCACAGGAGGATGCGATTCTACAAACTCTCCTCCGTCGGAATGAAGAGGACAATCACCTGTTGACTGGGGAGTGGAAATGGGAAGAGTTTGACACTGAAATGGTAAGTTTGTGTTGTCACGTCCACTTTTTCTTTTCTCAGGGTGCCCACCAGTCTTGAAGAGCACCAGTGACTCATCGTGAAATGCAGCACACTGCCCTGGACATGACAAGCAGATGACAAATCTTTTCTTTTATGCTCTTCTCTTCCTTTATGTTGTTTTTTTTTCTTTTTCTTTTTGCTTTTACAATTCTGAATTCATTCAAAAATTCAAAGTAACATTTACTTCTTTTTTTTTCTCCTCCACAGGAATACCGCAATGACGGGATAACCTTTACTGGGGATGGGCCTGGAATATCAGAAGCAGCTCAAAGGGCGAATTCTGTGCTAGATTGTTTTCAACTTTTTTTTACAAATAAAGTTTTAGACAATATAGTAACCCAGACTAACTTATATGCTCAGCAACTAAGGGAAGCTGGGGAAGGCCCGAAGGAGACTTGGGTACCGGTGGGGCGGGAGGACATCTTGGGTTTTTTGGGTGTTGCAGTAGGGATGAGTCTCCTTCAAAAGAGTGATGTTAGGGATTACTGGACAGGGAAAGAGATTCTAGAAACACTATGGTTCCCATCTGTTATGTCTGGTAGGCGCTTTCGAGCCATTCAAAGGTGTTTGCATTTAGCAGATAATACGGTGGCTGACCTGACTCCAGAAGGCTATTTTGCTGATAAATTGTATAAAGTTCGCCCACTTCTAAATTCCCTAACTTCTTCTTTCAGGCAGCACTTCCGTCCGAATAGAGAACTCAGCATCGATGAGCAAATGATCGGGACCAAAGCTCGCTGTAGTTTTATCCAGCACATGAAGGATAAACCTACAAAACGAGGGATAAAGGTGTGGGCATTGTGTGATTCAAAAGTCCACTATTGTTTGAATTTCCAGGTATACACTGGTGGTAGTGGAGAGACGGGACTGGCCTTCCGTGTTGTCAATGAGTTGATGTATCATTACTTGGGCAAAGGACACCATGTGTACTTTGATAATTTCTATACCTCTCCTGATCTAATGGCACACCTACTCTACTACAACACGTTGGCTGTGGGGACGGTACGTCAGAACCTTCAACACATGTCACTGCGCTTGCAATCAAAATATTGCGATGTGCCTGTTGGCGAGAGCCTATTCCTCCAGAGCCACGGGATGACAGCTTGTAGATGGAAGGACAAACGGGATGTCTTCTGCTTATCAACAGTGCATGGTAACACCATGAAGACGATCACCCGTAGAAAGAGCGGTGGTCATGGTGGACAGGAAAAAGTCCAGAAGCCTCTAGCTGTCTGTGATTACAACATCTACATGGGAGGTGTTGATGTGTATGATCAGCTTCTGTCTTACCATCCGTCAGCACGACGTTACAAGCGATGGTGGATGAAGCTGTTTTGGCGATTATTTGACATGTCAGTATTGAATGCTTTAGCACTGTGGAAGTTGAAGAACCCAGACCCACCCAGAGGCCACCACAAACTTTTCAAAACACAATTAGCTATGCAACTTGTGGCCCCCCTGAAGGAGAGGAATGTGCCTGTGCGACCCAGATTTGGTGTTGCAGACAGATTACAACACTACGGTACACCAATAAATTTCCCTACCCAAAAAGCATGTGCAGTGTGCCGTGACAAAAACAAGAAAATAACATTTGGTTGTGAACTGTGTGGGGATGGAGTGAGACTTCATAAGAGTAGAGGGGATGGGCAACCTTGCTGTTTTGTAGTATACCACACTGTAGCAAACTACAGGTGAAATTCAGTATTTCACTCTCTCCATTACTTCAGCTTTAGTTTCACAGGCCAGTATTGACATGTCAAATAGTCATCTGAACAATGGTTGTACTTCTTCTTCTTGTTCATCATCATGTCTTCGGTAAGTGATAATATATTCACTGAGTGTTAGTCACTTGACTGTGATAAACCGTAGACATCCGACTTCTATCGCGAGCTGGATTCCAAAAGAGTGTATGGCTACATGGCAGTTCAAACCCTTTAGCTCTTGTTTTGGCCAGTTTTCCAAATTGCGTGGGGGTGGGTCTTTGAGATCATCTAAATTCCAAATTCTGGACTATATACGGTGGTAGCCATGGTTGATTCTGGGGTCTCTTTCTTGTCCAGTTACAATTTTGGGGTGGTAGGTAAATCAAAATTTTATGAAACGTCTGTATATAGTTGACAAATCTATATATTTGAAAAATTATATTTATATATTTGAGAACTATGTATATATTTGAAAAATCTGTATATATATATTACATTTACATATACATCTGTATATATATATTTCAAACCTTATTTTTATACTAGAATTTATTTTTATACTATTAGAAATAAGTGCTGAGCTGTAAGTGGTCTGGCGTTTCTTCTGTTTCTGACATTCCACATCATCAGACATCATCGAACAACAGCTGAAGAGGGTGGGGGAGGGGATGTTGGTAATGGAGAAAAGGGAAGGTATGGTGGGAGTGGGGAGGGAACACATTTGTATATATTCAATATCAATTATAATTGAAAAGATTCAATTATATTCATAAAACTGACAAATCCATTGTTTTGTTCCTGTTTTGTGTCGTGTAACTGTTTTGTGCATATTCATAAGCTGGTGACAGAGAAGGAATGCTGCTGAGGAGCCTCCTGCACAGATGTCTTCACTACTGAGAGTGGACTGGGATATAACTACATCTTCATCCTCCTACAAGTCCTCCATTTGCTACTGCATTTGTCATCCTGTAGGTCCATTCGCAAATTCCATGTTTGGTCCTGACTTGCATATTTGCATACATAATGAGGTGCATACCACATCCCATTGGAGTCATAGAGTAAACAGATAGTACCCTTTGCAAGGATACCATTGTGCCCATTAGTCCCCTTAAGATTTAAAAGAGAGGTGACATGAATTTTTTGGATCAGATATTCTAGCAATTAGAGTTCAATGACCCCCGATGAAACGTGGGAGGGGGCAAAGGTAAGAAAACTCACCATAAGTCGATCATTTTTCATCCAAATTTCACAATTGTGGTGTCATATAAAAGGAGAAAATGTGGGGGGAAAGATCTGATATAAATAATACTTATTATGAAATCTTCTCATGTAGTGCCATCAACCAATAAATATGTGCTAATTTTGGACCTAATTTGCTTATATGCATACATAATTACCCAAACCACACAAAATAAAAATTCGGTAGAATGTAATTCTGGACCTAATTTGCTTATATGCATACATAATTACCCAAACCACACAAAATAAGAATTCAGTAGAAAGAGCAACTGTCACTCTTTTTATTGATATATTGATCAAAGTGTCAAATTTTTGTCAAAATTGTTCAATAAATATCAAAAATAATATGAATTTTTACAGTCCAGGCTATGTTCAGAGTTCCATGACCTTGGATGAAAAATGGGTGGGGCAAAGGTAAAATCCCCATATTTTCGCCATTTTTCATCCAAATTTCATAATTTATGTGCCATACAAAAGGAGACAATGATAAGACCTGATATAAACATTACTAATTATAAAATCTCATGTAGTGCCATAAACCTACAAATAGTAGGCCTATGCTAGTTTGCACCTAATTTGCATATATGCATACATAATTAGCCAAACCACATGAAATAATAATTCAGTGGAAAGAGCAACTTTTACACATTTTATTGATATATAGATTTTCCACTGTCAAATGTTTGTAACAATATTTAAAACATCAAAAGTAATACAGAAAAATAAGAGTAACATTAGTTGACCTTTGGTGTGCTGAAAGGCCCGATCGATTCCTTCAAACCAGAGGGAAAAACCGCAAAATAGGAAACAGTCTCTCAGAATTAGGACGCAAAGGTCTATGGTGTTAAGTTAAAGGTCAAATTTATTAAACTCGATTGATGGCTAATGGAAGGAAGGGAAACGATTTTCGATTTTCATGCATGGAAAATTTACAGATAAACAAGACTGAATACTATCAAACTGCGCGGTTACCATTGGAAGTGAGGTTAAATGTAATTTAATCTAAAGTCAAATCCTTTTCACAATTTACATACGGCCAGTGATTGATATAATACGTAATCGAAAGGTTTGTTTTCATTCTTACGCTGATGGTACCCAGCATTATTCTTGTTTATTCCTTAGGAACTTGGTAGGCCCTACTGCATTTAAGCATTCACGATATCAAACACTGGATGAATCAAAACAAAATTAAATTAAATAATGACAAACTGGTCTTTATTGATGGACCTAGGCAAAGCCTTCAAAAGTTTTCGAAACTAAATCTTACAGTAGATGATCGCCAATTTGAGCCATCCTCTAACGTACGTAACCTAGGGGTTTTCATTTATTCTCACATACCCACGACCAAGCAAAGTTTCAGTCTCATATCAGCTGGACATTTACAGCTCAGTCATATTTGTCGCATTTGCCGTTTTCTTGATCAGTGAACACGCCATCTCATTGCCCATGCACTTCTAATTTCTAGATTAGACTATGGTAATGCCCTACCATATGGTGCCAATTCTCGGGACCTCGACCGTCTCCATTCACTTCAAACAGAGCTGTTTAACTATTATTTCTGCTCTATACACTCGATAGTCCTTTACCTTTTATGAAAAAGCCTCACTGGCTTCCTGTCAAAAACACTTCATTTAAAATATGTCTTCACGTTAATATATTGCTTCAGTAACTGCGAACCAATTTATCTTACTAAAACTTTGACACAGAAGTCACTGCCTTCTAAAGGCCTGGTAACGAGGTCTGCCACAGATACAACCCTCATAGTTCCAGAGGGATTTCAGTCACGTGACTTTAATCAACTAGACGCAATTTTGAAGGGCAAGATGGCGCGTCTTTTTTGTTTTGGAGGGCAAGATAGCGCGTCTCTTTGGTTTTGACGGGCACGCGTCCATTGTGTCACAGCAGTATCTATGGTTATGCCGTGCGCGTGAGCTGTAAGTTCGCTTACTGCGTGTGTGTTTTGCCCTTCAGTGCCTGGGAATCCATTGCGCGTGACGTCACATGAAATCCCTCTATAGGAAGATATTTATAGGTGAAAAAATCTTTCCCTGTGGTTGCTCCACTACTTTGGAACACTCTCCCGCGAAATAGCAGGGAAGCTCAAACAGACACTACTTTTAAAGAGAGTTGGCAGCGCAGAAGGAGTTGGACAGGCGACACTATGCCAGCCTGAACCCAAAAATAGGTACATCTACTGCCATAAGAAATTTAGACACACAAAGCTAGCTAAGCCATTTTCGGGATAAAACGTGGCTAAAATTGTGGTTAAAATATATCAATAATTTCACTTTGATGATGAAGAATAGGCTACGTTATTCCATACACCGAGGGCTTGTTGGTGTTGTGGTTCCATATGTTTCTGTTAGCTTACTGAATTAATTGCATTTTGCAGATGAGATATCCAGCATCATGGACTGTTGTCTCTAATATTATTTCATTTCTCAGTGAGAAGGATGAGATATTGTAGTCTCCAAGTTGCCAGTTGACTGTATACAGCAGTGTCAGCTGAAGTATCAATCATTTCATGGTAACGGTTAATGTTCCCAAGTTACTAGTCTCAGGGTTTAACCCAAGGTGACGTACCCCAAGGTGATCGGGAGTCAGGAGCGGATCCAAGTGGGGGCGCACCCGGCGCACGCCCCCCTTTTTCCAATGACCAACGATTTTTTGAAAAACTGATCAAACGGATATGGAAAATATTCTTCCCAGATGCTGGTAAATCACATCTAAGCGCATCTGGAGTTCAAATTTTCTTCGGGGAGGACCCCCAACCCCCCCCCCCCCCGCCGTGGCTTCTCGCCTTCGGCGCTCGCTCGTCGGCTTTCGGCCGACGGTGTGTGCCCTCCCCTCTCTCAAATCCTGGATCCGCGCCTGGGAGTCCATGGCTGAGGAAGGGGTCAAAACGTGTTCATGTGTAGGGGTGTGTGTGTGTCTGTGTTCAATGTTTTTTTGTTAATATCTCCTAAAGGATTCCTGATTTTCTTCAAACTTCGTGGGAAGGTACCCTAAGATAAGCCGTTGTACCACGATCACTTCCGAGAGTAGGCCTAAAGGTCAAAAGTCAAATAATGTGAAGATTACTTTTAACTGCATTTCCAGGAGGAAATATCCCACCCACATGAAATTTTACACAGGCGATGAAAATTTCTAGTACTACTTGAATATGTGGTTACCATGGCAACTGAGGTCAACGGTCACGTGATGGAAGAGCAAATGTATAGGCAAAACTTTTGTTTAAGCAAACCTGTGTGTCATAAACTCCTAGTGGGCCTGACTTCTCAAAGTTGGCGGAAAGGTACCTCAGGGTGGAAAATTGTGTCTCGCAAACCTTCGGAAGTAGCAGTCAAAGGTCAGAGGTTCAAAGGTCAAGGTGTGTAATGTAGGCTTTTCAGAGAACTCAACAGCTACATCAATAAAAAAACCCATCAGGATATGGTAATATTTTAAGTCCTTGGAATGAATGTTGAAAAAATAAAAGGATAGTAATAGCAGTTTCTTGTGAATTCCTCTTTCGACAACATATAGATTTATAAATGGAGGCCTTGTTGAGTCAGTAATTGTTCTTTTACACTAGTCAATAACTGTTAAAATGTGATATTGACTCCGGTTATTTTTAACGGTTCAGTAGTTTTTTTTTTTTGGCTTCAAATAGGCAGACATTACATTGTTGTCCACAGACAGACCCTAAAATATCCAGGAGGCGGCAAGCCTGGGGGAAGGGGATTTATCCCCCAATGAAATGGGTGGGTGGGACAAATCTGGCCAAAATTATAGAGTACAAAAAATAAAGAAAATTTAATATAAGAAACTCAGGATGAACTTTGATAATGCAAACAATTAAAACCTTTGCAAACTAAATGCTTCTGACGTTAACATGAACATCATCTAGTAACGTCACTTCGGAAAGTTACAAAAGCTTGAATTAATTTCACAAATTTATCTTTTTGAACATTGCAGCTTATCATCTTTTCAGTTATTGCCATTGAAAATTATTTTCCTTTGAAACATTTTCAAATAAAATTTTGTCGCAATCATGTTGTTACCTTTAATTCTACCTTTGCTAATCCCATGGTTATCCCAAAGAAAGTTAGCAGTGGTTGCGTTTGGCGTATAGGACCACAGACGAAATACGTCTGCTGGACAGACTTTTCTTCGTTATCTGTACACCAACGTTGTCTTGTACTTTTTTATATTTGGTCGCAAAAGAAATCTGTATACAATTCAATCGTTCTTTATACTTAGTTCTCCGAATTTGACCAAAGCGAGTTTGTTAACCCATCCAGGGGTGTGATGGACAACACAGGTTACGTGTATGTACCCACAAATTGCAATGGACCAAACAGCAGTGAGTACATTAACACATACCTCGATAATTTTTAGGGTCTTATTCATGTAAAGAAAAATGCGATAAATGTGTTACTAATCTGGCTTTGTGTTACCCGGGTATACTCTAATCATCCGTTTTAATGACTTCTTGAAAAAAAAATCAACAGCTAAAGCTTTAGTGTCGCCGAGTTTTCTCAATCTAAGAGAGTCAAATGCCTGCCTTATCAAGTGTACACTATAGACTAGGTCTAACATCAGTTTCTTCAAAGGGAAAGTAAAGATTCTGACAGTCTGACAAGGGTATTTCTGGCCATGGCATGTTAAAAAAGTTACTTAGTTAACAGAGGAAGAAGTCTTTTCCAGACAACTCCTCGACTGATATAAATATGCATTTAGATGTTTGTGTGGGCCCCTATGGTAATTTTGATACTTGAATAAACGATCACTTTACTATCACTCTTTAGTAACAATCAGTGAGTGTTTTAGTAACCTTAAGGTTTACTGTGACTCATTCTTTGTTTTTACATTAGATTGTAAAGTCCACGTAAGTCTCCATGGCTGCAGACAAGGAAAGTAAGTAAATAGCAAACATAATAACTTCACTTGGTCAAAAGTTATTTTTAATAGCACTTTAACAATTTTGTCACTTGAATTCTTGTAATAGATAAATAATGGTGGAGGAGAAAGAAAGAAAGAGAGAAAGGAAGGAAGGAAGGAAGGAGGGAAGGGAAGGGAAGGGAAGGGAAGGGAAGGGAAGGGAAGGGAAGGGAAGGGAAGGGAAATGAAGGGAAGGGAAGGGAAGGAAGGAAGGAAGGAAGGAAGGAAGGAAGGAAGAAAGAAAGAAAGAAAGAAAGAAAGAAAGAAAGAAAGAAAGAAAGAAAGAAAGAAAGAAAGAAAGAAAGAAAGAAAGAAAGAAAGAAAGAAAGAAAGAAAGAAAGAAAGAAAGAAAGAAAGAAAGAAAGAAAGAAAGAAAGAAAGAAAGAAAGAAAGAAAGAAAGAAAGAAAGAAAGAAAGAAAGAAAGAAAGAAAGAAAGAAAGAAAGAAAGAAAGAAAGAAAGAAAGAAAGAAAGTTGTCTGTAACGTAGAGGCACACGGCTAGCTTACCTATGCCATTTTAACCGATAAGCAAGACTACTTAAATCAGGCAAAGGCCCACAAAATGTTTTCTAGAGAAGGGGGGGGGGCGTCCTTATAAACCGAGGAAATTGCCCAATTTTTTTGTAAAATCTTCCCAAGAAATACAGCCTCAGACCCCCGTCTTATACACCTATGGGATAAATGTTGGAATTCCCTTGCATTAGTCACATCTCACTTTAAATTAAAGTCGTCACTGAAAAGGCGAGCTGTTTCGTCTTTCTGTAGTCTTTGATCTCCAACGCATCTCACAATACAACAGAAGAGACTGGTGGGCTCCCCCACGACTATATACCTTCCGTGTCAATTTCTGTTGGTGTCATGATCCCTCCACTTCATACACTTTGCTCTTCTCCCTTCGTCCTCTGTCTTTTTCACTTTCTATCCTCCATTTCCAGGTCAATATTTTTCTTTCCCTTTCGTATGAAAACTTTATATTTTAACTAGGAGCGTCTTATTTTCTTTTCTCCTCGTTCAGGTCTTTTCTCGGAGACGAGTATGCGTTGCACACTGGTTACAACGAAGTTGCCGAACTCAACAACATCATAGTGATATATCCGCAAGCTGAGACCAATCTGTCGAACATGAACGGCTGTTGGGACTGGTATGAAAATAGATTCTTATTTCATATGCAAAGTTCACATTTGTTTGGTGATTACGCATTTTCCATTAGATCTAGTTTGAAGGGAAATGTTGATTTTACAATGCACCAACTTGGCATATAGGGAAAATAGTCTATTATCTTCATTAAACGATCCAGTATCACCAATAAACTCCAGCAACAGCTTTACCTCCTCAAAATGTTGTGTAGGCCTATTACAAAAGTTAGGGATGTTGCTTCATTTAAAGTTTTGAAAGTATGGGCCAAACAACTTTTCTTGAGCGACAAATAACTGAATCTCTCTACCTGTGACAAACTTAGTTTTTGAAAAGAAAGCTACCGTGCTGCTTTATTTTGAATTATCAATCATTCTCTATTTGTAAATGTTGCTTATAAAAGATGAAAAATTTCTGTTTAACAAACGCAATATTTCCATCTAATCAAGAACACAGTTATATGGGGTTAATGCCGTCTTCTTTTTAAGTATATTTGTCCAGTAAATTGTGCACGTAATAGCTCATAGTGTTGTTCATAATTTATATCTTTTCATTGAATAATTCATCTAGCTGAAAAGAGAGGGATTATTACAAGCATACTTTAACAATTTTATATCTCAACATATGTAAACATTCACTGAATGCACGCAAACTGGATCTGGTAACTTTAATTCGTTTGTAACCCCTCCAATTTTCTTTAGTCTTCAGTATGCCACACTTGCTTGCTTTACTACAGGACTATCGTAGGAAGTCTTGCAGGGATTCTTGTTAAGTGCCGTATCCCCTGAAGAGTCGTGACTCCTCGCGAAATTTAACCTAACAAGTGGGAAAACCAATAACATATACCGAAATGTTGTTTTCTTTTCGAAAGAGTGAAACTGTAAAAGCTGTTGAAAACTTATGATAAGACTGAAATTTATAACATCTTTCTTATGTGTCATTGCAGGTGGGGATACACCGGAATGAATTACGGTAACTTGAACTTCTTTCATAATTTGTAGCCAACATGACCCAAACAGTTTAACAAGTTTCAATTTTGACATTTCTGTTATTATCATCTTTTTTCATATTTCTTGGCATGGCACAAAAGCGATTTTCATACAGGCTAAATTTAAAATAACAACAATTTTAACCTACCAAACATATATACTTTACAAAGCTTATTTTCTTCCTCAGCATGTGACCTAGCTGATCAGATGAAAGCGATAAAGGGGATGATTGATACTGTCTTGGCTTAATATTGATCCAAGGATTGTTGCTTCAATCAATAAGTAGCACACCCAGGAAATATAATTAAGAATATTTGAATAATACACATAAACTGTAACTAGAGAATTTTACTCTTCATTAGTATCGGGATGCTGAAGACTCATTGTTTAAGGGTTTTGAGGTTAACGTTTTCGTAATGGATTGATAAATGATTATTAAAATGATTGCATAAATAAAGAATATAGGAATGAAATTATTACATTTTCTTGGGTTCTGTTTAATGCTCTGTGTCGTTAAACATATAGATGCATTTTACGTGACGTCTTGTGGTACTGACGAAGCCATGTTGGAAGCGCACCTGGAAAGCTTGTAAGAGTTTCACTTCCGAAAGTGTAACAGCATGTTCACACGCGCCAAAGTAGCAACAATGTGGGACGACATATTATGTTAATATATATATATGCATATAATATATATATATATATATATGCATATAATATATATATATATATATATATGTATATATATATATATATATATATATATATATATATATATATATATATATATATATATATATATATATATATATATGAGTGAATCAACGCTGTATTGAATAGTCGCATGAAGACCTTAGGCCATTGCTCCTCTAACATAGGCACTTGCCTTATACTGAAAGAGGATATTTATATGTGAATGGAAAACTTAGCCTCAAGCAGGATTCGAACCAGCGACCTCCCGCACACAAGGCGGATGCTCTGACCACTGAGCCATTGAGGCCTCTATTACTTTCGTAACAATATTTTCTGTGATTAGTTTGCTCGCTTTCCCTCATTCTGACTTACAGGGGTTGATGAGACGACACGATGGGTCATTTGGAAAGTTGGGTTTGTGGTCCTTTAGTGTGATAAAGGATTCGCGTTGGGCTATCACATCGATGCGGCCTGCAAGATCTAGTTGTTCAGCGATTTTCTTAGCTTCATTGTTAATTTCGTCGACTCGTTTGACTGCACTTTTCTTGTACGTTTTGTGTGTACTTTTGCTGACCATTTCATCACAGAAAATATTGTTACGAAAGTAATAGAGGCAACGAACGTAAATCTGTGGAGGAACACTAACGCAGTCCTCGACTGGTTCAACAAAATTCAAAACAAAGACAAATCAGCGTTTGTTTGCTTTCACATCGTAGAATTCTACCCTTCAATCACCCAGAAGCTGCTAAATGATGCATTAGACTTCGCATCGCAATACACAGACATCACCCCATTGGACCGAAGGACTATTATTCACACTAAACAAACGCTGCTTTTCAACCAGAATGAACCATGGATAAAGAAAGACAACGAACTATTTGATGTTACCATGGGTTCATACGATGGGGCAGAATGCTGTGAACTAGTTGTTGCTTATCTGCTATCTCAATTAGAACCACTCTACGGCAATTCAATTGGACTCTATAGAGACGACGGCCTAGCCGTCTTTAACGAACCACCGAGAAAAATCGAACAAATTAAGAAGAACATATGCGACATATTCAAGAAAAACGGCCTTCGTATCACGATTGAAGCCAATAAAAGAGTAGTGAATTTCCTCGACGTCACACTCGAACTTCAACGCGGAACATATAAACCGTACCTCAAACCAGGTAACACCCCACTGTATGTAAATGCGAAGAGCAACCACCCCCCGAACGTCATACGAACAATCCCTAAAGGCATTAATCACAGACTTTCTAGCATCTCATCCAACGAGAATGAATTCAAGAAATCCATCCAACAATACCAGAACGCACTGAACGATAGTGGACACGATTATATTTTGAAATACAAATCAAAGGAAGAAACAAAACGCAAACACCGAGTCAGACAAAGAGACATCACATGGTTTAACCCGCCGTTTGATCTGAGGGTAAAGAACAACGTCGGACGACAGTTCTTGAAAATCATAACCGAAAGTTTCCCTAAAGGACACACACAACAGAAGATTTTCAATAAGAATACACTTAAACTGTCCTACAGCTGCATGCCAAATATGAAATCTATCGTGGATGCCCACAATAAGAAAATCATGAAGGCCCAAATGCCCGCACCTGAAACCCACCCGTGCAACTGCAGGAATGAAAACGATTGCCCGTTGGACGGAAAGTGCAGAACAGCAAACGTTGTGTATCAAGCCACTGTGAAAAGCAATGACAGAGAGGAGACATATGTAGGGCTGACTGAAAACACCTTCAAACTGAGACTCGCGAACCACCAGCAATCATTCACTAAGGAAGAGTACAGGAACCAAACAGAGCTGTCAAAATATGTTTGGACTCTGAAGAACAGTAACACGGATTTCAAAATTCATTGGAAAATCTTGGCCCATGCCCCATCATACTCTAATGTTAGCAAACGGTGCAATCTGTGTATGATGGAAAAACTTTATATTATTTGCTATCCAGAGATGGCGTCTCTGAATCAAAGATCTGAGCTTGTCAGCACGTGCCGACATGCGTCCAAATTCAAACCCACAAACTTTACCGGCATAACCTAGACAACCGCGCGCAGTCATAAAATGCGCGCAAACAATTACGCACTTTTTGAGATGTTTTCAAACCGTTACAGAGTAGCATAATTCCCTGATGAGAGGAGGCCGTGAAAACACCTTTTCGAAACAAGTTTGTCGGAATTAAAATGGCGAAAACATTATCTATCAACCGTTCGTGTTATCATTGTATATCGCTCCTTTACATAAGTAGAGCACTCTTTGAAGATAATCTGGACTAAAAGCCGTATATATATATATATATATATATATATATATATATATATATATATATATATATATATATATATATATATATATATATATATATATATATATATATATATATATATATATATATATATATATATATAAGTCTGAGTCAGGTAATGGGGCCACTGGTAAGAGCATAATATCGTTTTTGCAGCGCTTTGGTATACACACAGATGTACAGATCATTGCAAGTTTCTATGTGTGCATCCAACAATCCTCCCAACAGGAATAACGGTGTCCCATTATCCTTTGTAACTCCTGTTTGGAAAAGGGTCTATGGCTGAATAAGGAAAACATGACGTCAGGTGAAATGGGTAGATGTTAACCACCCATCCCCCATTCTAACAACGGCACTAACAATGGGCACTGAACAGAAATCTGCTCAAATATTTGACTAGATCTGGTTCATTTTGAACAGAAAATGGTTAGTTCTGAACCGAAACTAGTCCAATATTTGATCCTTTTTCGGTTCAGTGACCATTTGATCTGTCGGTTTTTATAGTGCCGCCTTTTGGAAAATCTTTTGGACGGGGCCTGGTGACAGTTTGAAAGAGAATGGTATTTTGAAATAACAATTGGCACCTATCGGTTTATACTGTAATTACTGAAATCTCCGAACCTAATTCCTTCATGGTAGGAGGGTTGACGAATGTTTGCTGCCATAATTTCACCAATGAACAATTCTCAGATGTGAAAATTTTCTTCATTAAAGCCTCTAGAATTCAGACGCTAATGATAAGGGTGCTCTGACAGGCTCGCACCGGTAACGGTAAGGCTTAGTTACCTTTAGAAATAACTGAAGAACACCGCCTTTAAATTCTTAATGTTTTGGAAATGATGTGTCTTGGGGAAATTAAATCTTGGTAACTCAGATTGTGAGATCATGTTATGGTTTCGAGCTGTCGATCTAATGTCCAAATATTAGCAATGCAATTCAGTGTGTGCAATGTGGTGTAGCTACTTGGTAGTCAGTTGTTTTATATTTGTTGGTAGCCACCGAGTCATTCATGGGCAATCCACCAAAACTCAATTATAACCCATTTTTTTTTTCAAATCAATGGTTTAACTTACAAACATGTATAAAATGCCCATGCCAATGAACCCCTAAAACAAAATTTCTACCCCTTAAATGAATCGAAGATTCTGTCTATCAAAAACTGACTACCTGGCCGTAGGCCTAGTATATGTAACGTTAGCCTTATCTAGATAGTAATGGGCAAAACTTTCTTACTATGACAAATACTAGAATCGATTCTTGCCGTCGTACAGTAAATGAGCACTACCGGAAGATTTCAGCATCATAAATCTTTCCCCAAAAGATTACAGCGCACTTAAGCAAGATTAGCTGGTTAATGTAAAATAAAACAAAGATGTGTAGTTAAGATTTGCACTATGTCTGTGAAGTGCACAAACGCCAGTTACTGTAACAATATTAAATGAGAGTAAAATGTTCATAGCGCCCCCTCTTAGAGACAGCTTTATGCTCAAACTGAGAAACACTTTCTTTTCAATTTTCACTCATGGTTGATGTGAATAATATACTTTAAAGTATTTGCCTGTGAGAATAGACTAAGAAAATCAAATGCGGATGTATTTTTGCGATATAGCAACTATCCTAAAATCCTCTGTTTGTAGGTGAATAAAAACAAAACATCCCTATACACTTCAGACACAACGTGAGGATTCTTGGAGTGTGTCAATGAGACGTGGCTTGGCATTCAAGACTGACAAAGGGATGTGAATTTAAGCACACATGTACAGTAGTCCTTAAAATAAAAAGAACATTCTGAAATATGTTGTTTACGTTTAGTTTTGACTTTCTGAAGGAACGGGAGCTTGAGAGTGTATTCAACTTTCAAGTCGTTAAGTTAGGCTACTGGACTTAAATGATAAATATGGGGACGAAGCACTTTCCGTTGGGACCAGGGCTCTATTTCATAAAAGTTAGGAATATTCCTAAGATTAAAGTTCCTAAACTGCTTAGGAACTATTCGTCTGAAATCATTTCTTCCTTCAAATATCTAGGGATAAATCAAAAGTGACATTGTTTTTATCTGTGAATTTCCTGCCAAATCAATTAAGAACATTTCTAAATCAACCAAAGATCATTCCTAAACCTGGGAACAACATCAGCATGAAGATATAGGAATGAATTCCTCCCAAGTCCAAGATAGGAGTGTTCCTAACTTTTATGAAATAGAGCCCAGGTCGGTGAGCTTTTGACCGGAACGCTTCTAGAGAGATGTGTGCAGACGTAGTACTGTAACACGTGATTTCAGTCAAAGGTCGGTTTAACATGTTAAAGTGAGCAGATATATACATAACTGTTACATAGAAAACACGTCAGTACATTGCACACTCCCTCCCCCCCCCCCACACACACACCTTGCTTTGATTACCTTAACATATTTATTCTCAATACAAAACTAATTTACTAGTTGTTGGGTGCGAAAGTTGGCTTAGTTGGATGAGCACAGCCTTTTGAGAAATATTGACAAAATGACTAAATGACTACAATAACCTTGCATAATTGTGGAAAGTATGTAATCTGTTTATTATGCACTCCGGTTCAAATTAAACCGAAAACGGATCAGATTTTCACTTGAGTAAAAAAGGATCAAATATTTGACTAGTTGCGGTTCAAAATTAACCATTTTCTACTCAAAATAAACTTATTTAACTAGATTTTGGTTCAGTGCCCATTTGAACGGATTCGGTTTAAATCTGAACCGGACGTTTTCAGAATGTAACACTGAATGCTATATTTCTCGCTATTCATGTTTCTAAATAGCTGCATTGGTATCTTTTGTGTCAATCTTTTACTCCTTTTCGAAAATACTGGCTGGTGATTGGTCAGTTACCCATGTTCTAATCCAGTTTGAAGCATAAGGTTTATTGAGAGCCAGCTTGTGATAAACAATCATAAAAGAAACATGTTTATAACAGGCTGCGAATACCAACAAGTATTGCACTAAGCACGTTTCACATTTTAGCCTAAGTTACATTTACTGCATACGATCAAGCATCATGATAGCATTCAAAAGAGTAAAAATAATGATCACAATTACATTGGTGATTTCATAATTTAGTGAGCCAAGCTATCATGTCATTTCTGGCTCTTAATATGTTAAATCAAACGATGGTGTTTCCCAAGGTTAATCCTAACCATTTCACGGCCATGAACAATTTTGAATCAGAAAAAAAGGCGAAGAGTTTGGAACAGTAGCAAAATATAACCCCAAATTGTATATTAAGGAGACATGCAATGTCTCTCTAATAGCATCCACTCTAAAAGAACAAAGAAAATTGTCTCCCTAAGGTCATACATAGATGTGTATACATACATATATATGCATATACTTATATATCATATATATATATATATATAAATATATATATATATATATATATATATATATATATATATATATATATATATATATATATATATATAAATATATATATATATATAATTCAAGTTTCAATTTATAGAGCATCACAGAATCTTCAACTGTGATTAAACCCTTGGGAAAGAGGGGCAGGGAACGAAATACCCATGGAAACATTCCCCCAAGAAAGTCAAAACATACATAACTTTATTGCATTTAAGTATATCTCGCCACCTTCCCATGAAAAACATTTCGCCTCCTGGAAGCTATCTTGCCCCCTTCGGTATCTAGCATAGCTACGAGCTAGCTGTTGATTATTATAAAAATAGGCACCTTGCACCAGATATTACAACACCAAATTCTGCGTACACCACGAACTACCTTGAACAAAGTATCGCAGAATTCAAAAGAAGTAAATCCATTAAAAAGTTAGCATACGGATTTGTTGTAGACATTATTTTTTCATGCACCTTCTAATGAGTTAGAACCCATCGTTACGCCGGTATATGTGACGGATAAGCACCAAGAATAATTAAAAGACCAGTACCAGTATTTACATCTAACATTTTTCAAAAGTTGATTTTTTTTCTTTGAGCTATCCTTTAACATTTCAGCAGCCAAATTGCAAGGACATAAATTTTATTTATATGGAACATTAAATGCTTCATTTGTTTAATCGATTTGCATATAATTGGGAGGATATTTAAGTAAAGGAATCCGTTGTTATGAATTTAAGAAAGACAAATCATAGAAACGCATGAACTGTTATAAACCTCTTGTTCTACTTGGGTTGTTTTTATCGTTCTCGACGTTTCTAACCTTCAACTTTGAAGTGTTTTTCTTTTATGCATAGTCTCGCAGTAATTCCGTAATGAAATGGCACTTGCAACCAAATACGTACTGTTAAATGTTAGCAACCTAAACGTGCCAAGTTCACAATCTTGTCCAAACAGCAAAGTTTAAGGTTTTTGGAAATCCTAAGGTGTGTCACTCTCCACAATTCAAAATAATCTTTTTCCCAAGAAGAAAGAAAAATTGGTAAAAGAACGACTGAAGGGATAGCATTCTGCCCCAGGCTCAACAACATTCAACATTCGAATATAAATTAAACTCCATTCAATTCAATTTATTTCTGATATGTACTTAAGTCATGAACAAATTATATTCAAACGAATTAGTTTCCATACATATGATGGGCACAAGAAAAAAAACATTACTGTTCATCAAAGCTAGTTGCCATTTGGTATTTATACTACTTTCTCATGTATGTTGTAGACTGGTGTTGCAAGTTGAGAGAGGTGATGTAACGCTATGACCGGATTTTATACACCCGCTGCTACTGAAAATGCTGGATGATATCGAATGCTCTCCTTGGTCAAGTGGTTAGAGCATCCGACTTGTAGCCAGAAGGTCTAGGGTTCGACTCCTGGCCGGGTCATACCGAAGACTCTAAAATGGAACCTACTGCCATTGTGCTTGGTGCTAAGTATAAGCAATGGAGTAGGATAAATAAGCCAGTGAGCCACAACTGGAAAAAAGGCCGTGGCCGGCCCGACTTAAACCAGTACAAGAATGACATCACAATTCGTTGCTAAATCTTCCATTTTAAATTGAGTGAATAAACTTCAACAATTCATATGATAGCTAAGAAATGTCTAGTGAAAATGGAAGTTGGACCATTTAGATTCTTTTTTTTTTTCAAGCTTTGTTATATGTCCTTTTGAATTTTTAGACTTAAGGTACACCTTAAGCTTAGTCCTGGGCTAGCAACAGTTACAGGCCTGGGGACCCCTGAATAGACATATACTTGAGTCGTGACGTTAATACAAAGAGATGACTCAGTGACCGGTTGTAATGAGTGGAAGCATCAAAGTCTCCAAACTTCCTTTTCCATAGGTAGACTGGAGGTTCATTCATATTGAGGGGAAGAGTTTCTTGTGATTTATGCATTAATGAATCAATATCACAGAAATTTATGTTCATGTTGGAGACACTATATTTCGTACGTACCAACATGGTGAAGTTAACATACAGGTGTTCTATAAAATACGATGTATTAGGAACGCGTGCATATGTTCGCAATCGTGTACAGGCATGGGCGTCAATCCGGGAGGGGGGGGGGGCACGTTCCCCCATTTTGGAATTACACCCAATTGACTTAAGATTTTTACACAGTAAAGTTTTGACAGAAGTGGCCGTGCCCCCCCCCCCTCCTCCACATTCGAGTCAAGATTGACGCCCATGTGTACAGGTGCAATAAATTTTGATATTTCGGACAGACGGCCGATTTCCTGCTTGGCAATGGCCGCTTGCCCCGCTTTCGCCATCATATATGACTCCTAGCAACGTTTCCTTCTGCAAGATACAAAATTGCTCAGGTCAGCTAAGCAGGCATGATCTTCCGCGGGAATGTCAGACTTTCAAACTAATGTAGAGGGGACAGATTTTGGAACTTTGAGTATTTTTTGGTTCTGATAAATATTATTGAAATGAAATAAAATATTGAAATTTAAGTAGAAAAACGGTCATTATTTTGGTTAACTTTATATTTTTATTACAATCTGTGGCCTTATACTGAGCTTCACCCCCCTCCAAAAGTAGGTGGTTTCTTCTGTGATCTCATGCAGGTCTGATCCTCTCGAAAGGCAGTACAATCTAACCAACAAGCTTACTCTGTCCGCTGTTCATATTGAACTTAGTTGACTCCAAAACAAGCTATTACAAACACATTTAATTCCACACACCACTTAAGCCTTTTATGGGTATTTATTATTATGTTTTTAATAACTTATTCATATGTTTTCATTTTATCGTGTTCAAGTTTCTGCTTTCATTATCTTGTTAATAAGTATTTTTTATGATGTTTTTAGTTTCGCTGTTTTTAACTACTTCCACGATGCCTTTTTATTGTGTTGGTTCACACTTTTCCTTTAAGTGGACCTCAAGTCTAGAATTACAAGAATATATATTTAGGTACACTTTAACCTTGTTGCGATGAATAGATTATGTTATGGTTAATGGCAGATTTGTTAAAACACCAGAAAAACTTTCTATTGGTGCTTAAAGGTTTTTAACTAGTCTGCATTACCAACACATCTTCTCCAAAGTAATGTTATCTAACTGTAAATTAGTCCTTCATAAAACACAATAATAAAGCATTAAAGACAGACACTTTTCACCCCAAAGTATACTTTTAGTGTGGGTATCAAAATTCTTAGTTGGTGGCTGCTCTTTGATTGGCATCAAAGTTTGAAAATTAAAAAAAAAATCAGATAAGCCGATGGCAAATTCCACACAATGCGGAGAGTGTTTAAATTACGCATTGTAACCAAGTATGCTAGCCAGGACATGGCCTTAAGCAAAAAAAAAAAAAAAAACGTCATGTCTGCACAAGGAAGAGCTTCATACAGTTATGGGAAGAGCTACAAGTTGCAAAGGTGAGGAAATTGGAACTGTCTGGGATGACGAGAATTGTCCTTTAAAGTTTAAATGGTTTGGTAGAAAAATCCTGTTGCAGTGCCTTGGGCTGGCTTTCAGAAATGTCTAGAGGTTGGGTCATGCTATTGTTTCTCCCAACCATCTCCCTCGTATTTCCATCCCAATGGCTTTCAATTTATCTCAAAATCATTTGACTAGTTGCGGCCTCAACCAACTGAGAACTAGAGATGGGCGTCATATTTACATGTCTTTGATATTGACTATGGGTAGCATTCTATCTGTGGATGGATGAAACCTTGTTGTTACAGACAGTAAAATTTCTCCCTTCTATGTTTACTTCAAGCTTCTCCTCCAATTTAAACAAAAACACCTGTGTAGAACACCTCGAAGACAGAGCCACAGTAGCCTGTACTGAGTATCAATTCCGTAAGGCCACATTGACCTACAACTGTTGTGAACTCAACTGGGAACATTACTGACTGCACAGCCCTACCAACCAGAGTGGAACTACGGTTTGAAAGAATGTCAGTCGTCAGTCAATGTACACTAACCAGTTGTGTTTAGAACTATAGGGCTTTTCTTAATATAGTTGGGGCGGTTACAGCTTCTTTATGCAAACTTACACTGGTCACCATGTATATCAATTGTTTATACTGGATACTGGAAGTATTACTGCTGAATGCCATGCCACTGTGAAAACTTGATCTAATTTAAAGTTTTTGTGACATGCCACCAAAAAGAGCTGTTTCACTTGTCAGTTAAAGAATAAAATCCCCCAATGAAAGATCCTTTGGAATTATTACAATATGATCGTTTTGTCGTTCTCAAGATGTATGTCTTCAAGGTTTGGTGGTTTCTGAGGTAACTCATTGTCTATGCAAAAATAATTGTGCGGAGTGTTGCACAGTGTTAAGATTCTTTGTTAACCCTATATAGATTATCTCTTAATTACTGATCAGGTACTTTACAGTTTGATGAGTGATATCAATATTTCCCGAGAAACAATTTTATATTTCATAATAAAGCCCTCAGGGAATAACAATGCTACCGGTGTCATTGAAATGAAGGTTGCAACATTAGCCACATATGGTATGTCCCTCTTTCGATGTCACATATTTGCATATTTAGCTCATGTTTATTCATGATAAAAGTGTGAAACAGAAATTACTCTGTAAAATGGTCAATATTTGATGGATCAAATATCCAGCTATGTATATTTCCATGTCGCCAGACCTTTAAAGTTACTACCTCTTCGAATAAATGTTACTTATGGTACTTCAACTTCATTGTGACAACTTTTACTTTCACAAGGTGCTTTGACAAACAAGATGTCCGTTACTTGAATGTATAGCCGACTATTGTACATAACGTAAAGAGTTCTGATTATTTTGTATAAGCTACGTGCACATACAGTAATAGTTTGACAGTTTTGGAAGGACGATAGATTTTAATGACATGCATGAAAACGTTTGGGCGTACACCGTAGCTTAAATTTGACTACTTGTAAATGATTGGGTATTTATATCTCAAGCATTCATCAATTGATATAGCGATATAATTGTCCTTATACTGCTAATGTAGCACTGTATTATTAAACAAAAAAGAAAGCGTAATTAACACCCGTTCAAGGATACACCATCTTCTGTCTTTAAACGACGGAAATCACAAAGAGGTAACATTACGGCTCGAGGAAAATTTTGTTCAACGATTTTCACTGACAAGAAAAGCGTCTCATAGTTTCTTGAGTATAGCCATACTCAATATCTGTTAACATATAAACATTTCCACCTAGAGACAATCGGCATTCTTCAGCTGCAACTTTCTTGACTCACATCGAAGTACTTAGATTCATACTACCATGTTACCTTTCTTGGTTCTTCTGTTTGCTCTGGAAGGAACATCCAATGCTCTAACATCCCCACTAGGTAAGGTTTAAGTTTTGCCTTTTCTCTTTTAGGTAGAGTGAAGCTCTTAAACCTTATCCAGACTTTAGTAATTAAGTTAGACTTACTTGTTGCTTTATAAAAACATAGAATAATGAATTTTTGGGTTTCATTTTCGAAAGGCGAATTGGGCAGTAATTTTTTATGTAGAGTACGGCAGGTATTTACCTCCCCGGAGATACAGTCAGTAGGCCTACTCCTTCAGACATGGGAATCGTTTAAGGTTTTCATACGTAGTGGTAGGTAGCCGGCGATACAGTAATTAGGTATAGCCTTAGTAAAGAGTAAAAGTATCTGTAAAGTACAGTAAGATAACAGAACAATAAATACCCCCAAATGCAGCAGAATGGAAAGCTACTGCTGTCAATTATTATTAAACTTATTGACAGTGCTCATATATTTCTTTGTATTTATTTTCTTTGCATTTATCATATTTTGTTCTGTTAATGTACAGACATATTTACAGTTCACTTTAAAAGGAAAGTGCAGTCACCCTAATTTGCATTGTATACCACAGCATCCTAATTCATTAAAGAATCTTTTTAAAATCATGTGCAAAAACTATGTTTTACTAAATTATTTGAATCAAACAAATAACTACTTGGTTTACCTTTCATATGCTTGTTTCTGCTTTGATATTGTATGGCGTACGGCGTACTTTCGAAACTTGGTCAGTTGGTAGTGCGTACTGTCGAAACTTAGGTTTGGAAGTGTTGTTGGATGAAGAGTAATATTAAAAACATTTTTCAAGGCGTTAGCCTGTGGGGAGGGGTAAGGGGTAGATGCCTCCTTGAAATTATGTAACCGTAAATAAAAAAGTCCTTCTTACAAAAAGTAAAGCAAACAAGTGCTTAAAATTTCATTATCGCAATTATCATTTAAATGCCCCCAGAACCCGGGCAATTTCATGCAGGGGCTCTCTCATCTCAAATGTTTTCCGGAGATATCCCACGATCCCACTATCAATGCAATGCGGTTCACTAGTGCTGACAAATGAGCCTCGTAAGTATTAAATCCTTCAATGTCCGGCTAAAATGTTGCTATATATACGTATAATTACATGATATATGGGCCACACCTGAGACCTGTGAGCTGTAAAACTTTATTAGGCTAACTCTACCTTTTTTACTACATATTTAACGGAATAGCCAAAATAACGTTTAGTTCAGTTCTTAAACAAAGAACTTGTGAAGGAACTTCAAGTCCTCTTTCCCATACAATGTAGTTGTATCCGTAACTGTTTATATTCTCGAATTTACCCTTTACCCTTGTAGTTTACAATTTTAAAGCATTAAATCTCAAAAAGAAAGACGGGATGTAAGTAACAAGGCCTAGACACTACCATTACCGGATAAGTGGGAGACGTTTTTGACAAACATTCATTTTCACGATAGGACTGGCGTACTGCCCGATAACGAATGGGACGTTGGAATCATGCCTTGGAACAACCGAACAAAATCACTAAATATTAAGACTTTCTGAGCATACAATTGTAGTTCAAAGCTATAATTAAGTGCTATCTCGAAAAATAACATTTTTTTTGCATCTAAGCCATCATACATATGCAAATTTTCTCAAAGTTGGCACCTCTGGCATCCTGCCTGAAATTCGAGAAAATTCCCTCAATAATAAAAAAAATTGTAACCAACACGTAGTCAGTTCCAAGCTTTTACAAAGACAGCACCATATTTCATTTAAACATACCTACATAAAAAGGAAACAACAAACTCAAAGGGTGAGGGCGTCACAATTCCCTTAAGACAATAACCGTTCACTAATATCCAGCCAAGAAATACTAATATTAACTACACAACGAAAATTTCTAAAAATAGAATCATTTCAAAACTTTTCCAATGACTTTGCATCTAAGCTGAGTTATGTTTAATGTCATTCCTCCGCTTAGACCACACTCTAAAAAGTAAATTTGAACAGATTCCGATCAAATGGGCACTGAACTTAAATCTGTTCAAATATTTGACTAGATTTAGTTTATTTTGAACCAAAAATGGTAAGCTTTGAACCGAAACTAGTCAAATATTTGATCGTTTTCTGTTTAGTTCACATTTCATCCGTTTTTGATTAAATTTGAACCGGACATTTTTAGAGTGCATATTCAAGGTACGTCACTGGGGTTCCACTTCGATAGTGCAATTAACTACCCCCTTGGGATTTTGCCCAGTTTAAAACCCTTTTATGGATAATGGTTAAGGTGATTATAATATCCTCTTTTCTTATATATTGTTTGATTGTTTTTTTTTTTGCCACCGTTCGTGTTGACCCTGTCAGAAAATACATTTATGACTACTTGCATCTGTATGCTTTCTCTAAAAGCTACACACAAATTTTGCTCCCGCTTTGTTATATGTTTATTAGTCTTAACATATATAAAATCTAAGCAATATATCTTTATTAGTCACGCATTTTTAGCTCAAGAACTTTAAAGATTTTGATAGGTGTAGAGTGATAGCCTGACACTGCTGGAAAGCATCTGTAAATATCTCCATTCAAATATATTACTGCTCTGAAACGCCAGCTTCCATGTAAAGACGAAAACACGCTTCACTTACTTTATTACATTCAGTTTTGTGCCTTGGTTAACAAACAGTATTACGTTAAAATTCCATAAAACAATGTAAGCTTTTTGACGGCCATCAGTTATTATAGAACATGTATGCTAAACACTGTAACGACCTAAAGGAAGATTCACATTTTTGCAAATGTTATCTTCCTGGTTATTCTATACGAGTACTAATTTTGGGCAAACTTTTGAACTGAAGTACATTCTAAGATATTCTCATTAATTAGTGATAGCCTACATTTGGCGGTAGCATGGCACCCGTTCTACAAAAACATATAAAGACAAATACATACTTCCAATCTTTCATATCAAGCTACAAATGTTGCTGTATAGGCTACTCGTAATATAAGATTGATCTAGAATCCTCCCTTGATGCGGGGTCCCTTCATGGATTGGAGACGTACCTATTATTTTTCGAAGAGCGTATTGCTCCGATTATTATTACCCTATAGCGAACCGTAATTATTGCGGGCGAAGCGCGCCGAAAGTTTGCATTAGGAATCTTTTCCACGAACAAAAAGCCCATGCAGACTATGAATCGGGAAACTCTCAGTTCGGTAATAAACTTTATCTGGCAATTACAAGATGAGTCTTCTGGTATTTCGTAAACAAGCTGTCAGTTTTCATGAAACGTGTTTTCTCTCGAAGTTTCATGTTTCGCATTCTTGCAATACTGTGCACCTCTGCATGTAGTCACTCCTCACCGGTGAATAGTGAGAACACGTTTGAGGCAGTATTGATAAGAAGCACATCGATGAGGAGTGGCTGGGACGGCTGGAAGCGCGCGAAAAGTTTGAGAATTCGCGAAGGGTTTATGAAAATTTTGAAAGTTTTAGAAGGAATTGTGGTAGAAATTGATTAAAAATAGATCCATCTCTCAGTCGAAAACACACCTCACTCCATCCCTATACCGAAATCTATAGTTTAAACGCCTTTTCAGACTCAATTTTAAAAAATGTTCGGAAATTTTCAGTAATCGATGGGGGGGGGGACGCGCCCCCCATGCCCACCCCAGTGCCGGCGCCACTGTAGTTGAGATCTGAATTAGCAGCATTTCTATGTTTTATTATCCACATGAATGTGTTCACATTTTGTTTAGATGGCACAATACTGCAACTGATGTACGTGTATAATATGCCTTGAAAAATTTTTTGAAAAGTTATATCGGCCACATTCCCTAAAAGCAGAGCTTAATTAGTTTTTCACTGTGAACTGAATACTTATTATCACACAATAAATAGTAATACGTCCTCTAAGAATTGCAAAGAGTCTGTGGTTAAGGCTGTTAGTGATGCGGAGTCTGATGTAATAAAAGGGTTTGTACCGAGTTGCGAGAGTAATGTTACGATAGCATACATCACAGAAAGTATTATTCGCCTTTAAACCATGCAATGAGGAGGGCAATGACGAACTTATCTAAACCACTTAGTGTACCCCTTGTGGAAGGGCTAGGGAGAGAGAGAGCACAACCCACAAGTTTTCACATCTTTTGCATATGGGAGAGCATATCCCTTCCATGTTTCCCCGCCCCCTCTTTCAGACATTTAAACTAACCTCTAGATCAAGTCACTTGAAAACAGTAACTAAATTCCACCTCGGGGAAAACGTTGACTTATTGGCTGATAACGTAATCCCTCAAGTAACAACTTAACCTCATTTGTGTACTCGACATGTGGACTTTAAAATGGACCCGATGACTATGGATATGTTCCAAGCTAGAAGGGTGAAGGGATAAAGCACAACCGACACGTTGCATCGATCTATGCATATAGGAGTGTGCATACCTTCCCCAAGTTTCCCCACCCCTTTCAGACATTAAAGCCCACCTCTGGATCAGGCCAATTGAAAACAGTGACTAAATTCCACCTTGGGCAAAAGCTTGACTTGTCGGCTGATAACCTCTCACCTACTCTAAAGAAACATCACTAATACTCTGACTTGCTAACAAGAGTCTCATCAAACTTTTTGTCTTTTGTAGTAACTACTATCATATTCCATCAAATCAGTTAACCTCGTAGTCTCCGCATAATGTTTTATACTGATCACATCCATTTGCAAACTATGCTTTACACGTTGTAACCACTGATACTGAAGCATATATGGATCATGTTAGCTCACGAAGCACTCTTCTAATCATAAAGGAAAAATTTTAAGCCATGTAGGAAGACGTTTTTCATGAATAGTCCAGCCATAAAATTTCAATAATATAAATAATTTTAAGCTTTCTCCTTGCTGTCCTACGAAAAATATCACGTCCTAGGAACACTGTTACAGTACGTAGTAGACACGCGTAGGCCTACCAATTAACAGCTGCTACCTCAATAGTAGGGGAAGGCCTTCTGATGGCTTCTCGTTAAGTTTCATGACCCTTCGGGTTTGAAACTTAATTTGAGAGTAGTTTCAAGGTTTTGCCTGCAGTAGGGGATATAGTGAGCAGGACATATGTTTAAAGCAAGGGGAAGAATTTAGAGCGACAGCATATTACCCACAGTTATATATATACATATATATATATATATATACATATATATATATATATATATATATATGTATAGGTAAAAATGAAGTAGTAAATAGTGCTAAAAGTTTGTGAAAAATTCCACGACGTTTCGGGTTTAAACCCTTCATCAGGTGGCAAAAATGCAACTGATCGTTGACACGGCCAAACGTACAATTTAAAAAATACACAATAAAATTGGGCACGGTAAACCTCGGCTAGGAAAACAGACAGTGTTAAGTGGTTACCACAAGTCAAAAAAATGCAGGAATTGCTGCGTTATAACAGTTCAAGTCTAACGTTCAGACCATGTGGGGACAGGGTTCCAAGTTTCATGATTAGGCGGTTTTCGGCAGCTAGGCGGTCATGATCGGAACCTCGACACGAGATGGCCGCCGAAACCATCAAGTCACGGATCGAGCATGTTGACGGGGGATTGAAGTGGGTGGCTACCGGGAACCCTGGGAGGTTCTGTTTGATTGATCTCAGGTGCATATATATATATATGTTAATTACAAGTAAATATTAACAACGTGTTCTGGTACAAACAGCAAGGTTAAGGAATCGGAATAAATATTCAGAACAGGGAGCTGTCTCTTACTTTTTACCATGTGCATGCAGCTGTCGTATTTTCTTTCTTTTGACTGTCTCGAGACCGGTCCCTTATTGATACCTGTTTCGAATTGTTCCCAGTCGATCAAAATGCGAGAAATCTATTACAGTGTTAATTAATACATGTTCAGCGCAGTAATATTATCACAATAGGCGCACAGGGTACCAAACAGAGCAACTACAGGTCTGCACTCTTAGTTTTACGATTTTGTGTAAAAAATTCAAAATACTTTATGTGAATGATAAAATTAGATTTTTTGATACATTTTCACTCCCCTTAACCAGGGAGCTACGGAGCAGACGCCGATCAGGTGTCAGTCAGTGGAGTTTCATCTGGGGCGTATATGGCGGTACAGGTCCAAGTGGCGTTCTCAAAGACCATAATGGGAGTCGGAGTTGTAGCTGGAGGTAACTAAATATATTCTTCCTTATTGGTAATAAATAAAGCTTTTCATTTTAAATATATCTGGTCATTCACTGTGGACGCTGGATTATGTTTAGTACCAGCTTACATGTAGTAACGTTGAGTCAAATTAAAAAGGTGATGCCGAGGTCTCTTTTCCCTGAACTCTCATGACAAACTTCATATAGTGCATTATCAGTGACATGATTACAACCAAACATGTGGCTACGAAGGACAGAATTGGTTGAGGATGTCATGACTAAGTTACAGGAGTAAGAGTAAGGGGTTGGGACTTCAAACCATCAGAATTATTAGGCAAAACTTATTTCGGGTGGACTTTCGAAAAATCAAACCCCGGACGAAAAATAATGTTTTGCAGCAATTAATCATCGACATTAATTACCATTTAAAAATGCCAACGAAGGCCGTCCAACCCTCTCCCGGGATCGTTTTGATGACTGGCACCATGCTGAAAATAATGACCCTATAGAGGTGAAGTTGATATTGAAAGATTTGATTTCATGCGAGAAATATTTTCAAACTTTGTTTCACTAAGGAAGTACACTCTAAAAAGGTATGGTCAAATTTGAGCCTTGCCTGATCAGAGGGGCACCGAACAGAAATCTGATTAATTGTTTGACTAGATTTGGTTCAGAAATGATCAGAACTGGTTAATTTTTATACCGGATCTAATCAAATTTTTGACCAGATTCCTGTTCAGTGCCCCTCTGATCAGACGTTTTTTAGAGTGTATTGAAGTCTAAAAATTAAAGTAAGCTTCCGAAATGCGTTGCAATATCTCACTTCATGTATTGATGTTATAAAGTGGTTCCATTTGGAGGTCGACTGGTCATTGATATCTCTGTAACCTGTTGTGTCGGTAAATTTCAGGACCATACTACTGTGCCCAGGCTGATGTGTTGATAGCATTGACGGCGTGCTTGCAATCGCCATCATTGATTAATGTCGAGTTATTGCAACAATTCACCAGAGACGAAGAGTTGAAAGACAGGATTGATCCTGTGAGCAATATGGAGAATGACACGGTATACCTTTACAGTGGAACTGAAGACATAAGTGTGGTTAAAGGTCAGTGTAATAAATTCACTCAAATTTCCATGTGATGGTACGTCACTTCCTGTTCACTACCTTGAGCACATCCTTACTATAGTGATCACTTGTAATTTGTTGCATGTGTTGGAATTTGAATAGTGCACGAGCCAGGGATCTGAATTTCTTTAAAGGTGGGGGTAAATCAATTTCTCGGGCAGAAATATAATAGAAACTTGGGCAATTTCTGGGTTTGCCGTAGGTTTCTAGCTCTTAGGCAAAGATTGTTGAATCTCCCTCTCCCGAACATATTCTGACTCGCCTATGATCTATACCTCGCTCTCAACCTTACCTCAAGTCAAATACTTCTTCCGCAAAACATCTCACTCAAACGAAGCGTCACGGTCACCCAAATAAGTATCATTCCATGCTATTCAATCAGCATTCTCTCAAAAAACACTTCTGTAACTTTTGACATATTCTACCACAATTTCGAATACTTCAAGGTATTCCTGAAGGTTGAAAGATCTATTTGATGGGTATCTTATGTTGCCTTTTTCTCCAAAATTTTTACTCCGTACACCTAGGTGTGGTGGAAGCTTTGGACACATACTATAGCGACTTCGTCAATCAGTCGAACGTCAAGCAAGTTTTTGATAAGCCGTCCGGCCACGCTTTCGTAAGTCCTTGAAATTCGACCCTTTAACCATGGATTTGCATTACAACTGTGGTATTCCATCACAAGTTTTGTTAACTTGCACACCTCTGTTTCTTCTTTAGTCATCTTGGCTACACTCCAGTGGGGTTGTATTTAACCAGTAATCAGTGTGTCACCTTCAGTTGGCAAGTAGCGTACGAAGTAACATTTACCATGTCTGGCTCCATGCTGCCAAAAATGGTATGTGTGTGTGTCTGTGTGTGTGTCTGTCGCTTGGCTTGTGAACACGATATCTCAAGATGGGGATGCATAGTTTTCATACTTGCTTTTGGGATATATCGTATTAAGATAAAGAACACTATCATTTTGGTGGCGTACAGAGGTCACGTGAGGTCACTAATTGAGGTCAAAAACTTAAAATCTCGGAAACACAATATCGCAATGTAGGAAGCACGGATCAGTTTTATACTTTGCATGTGGATGCGTTAAAGTCAGAAATGAAACGTGTTGCTTTAGGTAGATGTCAAAGCCGGGTTTACCGAGGTCATCAGAGATAAATTACGAAAACCTTGGATATTGCTTGTAAACACGATATCTCAAGATAGGAATGATGAGTAGTCTTCATGTACTTGGTGTATGGATTTATTGTAGTAAGAGAAAGGAAACTATTTTTTCTGGAGGTTAGAGGTCATGCCAGGTCCCCACGGGTCAAAAGCTAAAACCCTGTGAGCACAATATTTCAAGCTAGGAAGCATGGATACTTTGCATACTTGGCGTGTGGACGCGTTACAATCAGAAGATAAACCCTTTTGGTTTTAGAAGAGGTCAAAGATTGCCTGAGGTCCCGAAGGTAAAACTTCAAAACTTGGAAATTGCTACTAAAACACATTTCAAGCTAGGAATGATGAATACTTATCATATTTATTATATGAATTTATCGTATAGAGAGGAAGAACCCCACTCTTTTGACAGAGGTGAGAGGACACGTGAGGTCATCAGAGTTTACAAACCAAAAACCTTGTAAACGTTCTATCTCAAGGTAGAAAGCATGAATATTTTTCATACGTGGCATGAGGATGAGTTATAGTCTAAAGATGAACTGTCTTGTTTTCAACAGAGGTTAAGGGTCATCTGAGGTGCCTAGGGTTTAAACTATGAAAACGTTGGAAACTGCATGTAAGCACCATATCTCAAAGTAGGATTAATGTAAAATTTTATCATTTAGAATACGGATTTATCATATTGAGAGGAAGAACCTTATTCCTTTTGGTAAAGACCAAAGGTCATGTGTTTTCACCAGAAGAAAAATAAAACCCTCATAAACATAATATCTCAAGATAGGAATGGTAGATACTTTTCATACTAAGTATGAAAATTTATCATAGGGGAAGAATAGTCTAGCATTTGATTGAGGTCAAAGATTATATGAGATCACCGGAGGTGAAACTGAGAAAACGGTAGGAATTTGTTTGTAAACGCAGTAGCCCCAGATGTGAAAGATGGATGCCTTTCATTTCCTTTTTGCAAAGAATCACTGTGCTTTGGGTCTTTCTGGTTTTTTTCCAGTTTCAGCGAAGCTTGGAAATATTTGGCGACGGTTGAATATGTTTACTGTGTTTATCTATACTTCTGTCTCCATCAGTTTTTCTGTCAATCCGTCCGTCTGTCCTTCCAACTTTCTTTCTGTCTGTTTTTTTGTCTATCTGTTTGTCTGTCTATCTATCAGTCTGTGGTATTCATTTGTCTATCCGCCATCTTATGATGGGATGTATGAAACATACTTATTGTTAATATTTATTAATATTTTGAAAGATCTTTTGGTGACTCAGAGATGCGAAGCCTCATTCCTCACCCTTTCTAATCCCTCAAGATTACTGACAACTATGGCAATGAGTGTGCCACGTCTATGGAACCGTGGATTAACAACTGCAGCTATAACCAGGCATACGAAATTCTCAACCACATTTATGGCGGGAACTTACAGGTAAGGAACTCGGCGGAATTCCGCCTTTTTTCTCTCTTGTTGTACCGTTCAAACTGCTTGTTAAAAGCTGTTATGCGAATTTTCAATATCCTCTCCGAAAAACTTTTAATTAATAGTTACACATAGTTGTATTTTGACATGATTATTTCTTTAAAATTCATTCCAGAAACCTGACTCATCTACTATCGCAGCAGGGCTTGTAAGTACACCAAATATTCCCTGTAGAACTTGACCTGCGCTTGTAGATGTAATAAAGTAGTCATAGAAATGCATTCCATTAAACAATTCTGTTATCTATAGAGTGGTATATCTGTAACACTACTTACTAATTGGTTTCATGGAAACAAATTAGCCACAAAAGCAGTGTGTGATCAACTGCACTGGGTTTTGTCTTAGGTACATGTAAACAAAACAGCTATTAATCAATGATATATCAAAATCCCTTGATGAAAATTCCGTTAGAGCTTGTTAACATGTTTAAGGTTTTCATAACATACATCTTCAACGTTGATAATTTCTAGGATAACGTATTAGATATGGAAACATTAGATAGGCTTATAGTGTGTTGCACGTTGTCTGTATGTTTCATACTAATATATATGATCTGTAACTTACTTTGCTCACTAGTTAGTTTTAAAGTAGGTATGAATAAACACTAACAAAGCAGAAGCTACATACTATCAAATCTGTTTCTTCACCCACTTTTGTTCTAATAAGGTAGTCTCTTTAAATGGAATTTGTGGCATCTGAACTGTATTATTTTGTGAGCCCTATGCAAGCATGGAACTCTTTTATGATGTTTAATTTTGATGTTTCACAGAAAGTCACTATGTCTTTTTATTAACATTTAATCATCGACAAAGGAACAAACGTTCCTTTTATGAGTGGACCAGGACTCTCCGTTGAAATTTAAAAAAAAACTTTATATGGCTATTAATGCTTCCGCACAACCATCAAAACCCTTGGCACGTTATGTAGCCGCCTTTTGATGACCTTTGATGACCTTGAAACCCAAATGCATGTAAACCCAGAAGGAAGTACGCTTTTCAGACACATTATGACTAACGGTCAAGAGCAAAAGGAACTGTATGAAAGAGAACATAAATTTTAAAATATTCACATGATACCCTGCCTTGACCGCAATATTACATTTGGCCTTCCGGGTACTCAAAAGTTGCTTCACTCCCACAATAATTGTGTCCAAGTTTCATCAAAATCCGTCTGTGCATGCGTGTTTGAGAGCTTTATGCAAGTGTGAAAAAACAAGAGCAGATACAGTAGACAGTGGTGTAGCTACGGGAGTATGAGAGGGCACGTGCCCTCACGACAAAGCCACGCCACCCCAGGTGCCCCCCGTGGAAAATTTTGGAATGCGCGGTTCTGTATATAAGTCCTATGGAAAGGGAGAGAATTCAGAAATTGTGCCCCCTAGAAAAGGTTCTTGACCCTCAGTGTCTCCTGCTCCAAAAATTCTGGATACACCACTGACAGTAGAATTTGCAGAGAGATAGATGGATCGACGGACGGACAGACGGACAGAAGGGCTGATGAATGAGTATTCTTTCAATATTAAATTAACGGTGGATAGACATATGAATAATTCAAACAACCGGACAGATGAACAGACGGACAGACGTACAGACGGATAGACGGACATACAGATTGATATATAGATAGAGTGACGGTGGAAGATCGTAATAGCTACAAAACTCTTCAAGCTGCTTTTAGTTAGCTAGTACTATGTTCCTTATTTTAGCCTTGTTTATCCCCAAAATTGTGATGGGCGTCTCTGGACTAAACAGGGTATAAAGAGGAAATTGATGTGCTGAAGATACATTTCTTTGTATTACTACACGGTGGCTACTTTTGTACGTTTAACATTTTGGTATGAAAAAGAAATCTGCTCACTATTTAATCGTTCTTTTTCTTAGTTTTACGAATTTGACCAAACCGAGTTTGTCGACACAACCGAGGGTGTGATGAACAGTACAGGTTACGTTTATGTACCTACAAACTGTAATTCTTCGAACAGCAGTAAGTTAATATGAATCCATTTCTTGTATATTTCTACTTAAGATCAACTATTAGTAATGCGATACATATACAACTTTTTTGATAGAGAAATATGTTACTCGAGTGTAGTTTATGCAGGATTGTAATGATGTTCACAAAACAAAATCTGCAACAGCAACTTTAGTATCGTCAAATTGTCTAAAGTCAAGCCACTCATATAGAGGGATTTCAGTCACGTGACTTTAACCAACTAGACGCAATTTTGAAGGGCAAGATCGCGCGTCTCTTTGGTTTTGACGGGTACGCGTCCATTGTGTCACAGTAGTATCTGTATAGTAGTAGTATAAGGGGAATTCTGCGCGTGAGCAGTAAGTTCGCTTACTGCGTGTGTGTTTTACCCTTCAGTGCCTGGGAATCCATTGCGCTTGACGTCACATGAAATCCCTCTATAACAGCGTTATCAATTGTGCACACAGCCACTGTACATAAGGTCTCACAGCCATATCTCTAAAGAGAAAATTTAGATACTTAAAAGTGCACTTTCTTAGTTTCTTAGTTCGTCTAGGCAGAAGTTATTTTAGAAAATTCCTTGAAGGAACTTAATAGGAATAGAAATTATTTTTTGTAAGGTACTTTTCAATGTTTGTAATAAGAAAATTTGGACTCATTGTACTCTTTTGTTTAAAATAATAATAGCAATTAATATTTTAATCTACTTTAATGCTTCTTTTAAGTTTTCTTTTTTTTCACTTTAGATTGTAAAGTCCATGTGAGTCTTCACGGCTGTAGACAAGGAAAGTGAGTAAAGGTAATAGCCAACCTTACCACGCAGTCATCTAAAGGTCTTTTTTCCATTAATTTAAAACAAACTTCGCATTTTACCTTAAAATGAAGAAAAGCACAACATGTATTTGCTTTCAATTTTATGTACGATTTCATTCGCAGTTCCTTCTTTTACTATTTCAGCTATTGATTACCTATTCTTTGAAGCCTAAATGACATCTCATATGGCATTCAAACAGATATTACTAATCAAAATCGGCCCAAAGTGACATAATCCATACTGTCTGAAGCAAGGAGGAGAAATTGAATTGGGGAGGGGATGGGTGGGTTACACAAACGACAATCGGGTTGGCTCTGACAGTTTCAAAGATTATGTGTGTGTAACCAATCTTCCTAATTTTATCACTGGAAAGATGAGTACGTCTGGATGTTTAATCCAAAAGCAATATTGGACCCCCAAATTACCCTTTCTTCCCAAATTTATGTATTAATAAAAACATAGAGGTTACATTTTTTCAGTTTTACTCATTTTATTTAGGTTTAATGTGGTACTCCAAAGTTTTCTCACGGCCAACGAAACTATTTGAATACCCATACGAAAAGATGAAGTAGTATGTTTACACTTTTAAGAGAATCTGGTACTCAAAATTGGCCTCAAACGCTAGAAATGAAGCCATTTTGAAGATTTTGAAGATGCTGATAGCTCCCTTGCATAAAAAAGAATATGCTGTAAGGATTTTTAGATGTCTACTCTACATTACTTTGCTGTTTATTGGCAGAAGGAATCTTTTTGACATGCTACTGAGGAAAATAAAAGACTGAAAATTTTGTATAGACCTTTAAATATGTTAGACTGTGTTACTTTAACATTATTTACGCTGAAACTGTCTCACACACCAGTTTTCTGAGCAAAGGACATATCTTGGGCTATATGATCAGTGATCAGAATGGCGGCAATTGGAAGTTACTGGGAATTCCTTTAGCTCCCGAAAGGAATGTACCACATTTTCTTCAATTCTCTGATATCTCACTAGAATTCTGCATCATACCACCACGTCATTAGCAAACAGCAAAAAAAAAAAAAAATGATAACTACGCAACTTATCAATATCATACCAATATTTTCTTGACTACCCTCTCAGTTTCTGGTAGTTGCATACACTCCTTTTAAAAAAACTTCTTTCTTCTCCTACTGTCATCTTCTTGTTTCCCTTATTCCATTTTCCTGCTTTTTCTTGTTAAAGTTCCCTCTCCATAAGGAGGGTACACAATTTTTCAGCCAGGAGTGTCTTATACTCTACATTTTATCTTTTAAGGTCCTTCCTGGAAGACGAGTATGGGTTACACACTGGTTACAATGAAGTTGCTGATCTCAACGACATTATAGTCATATATCCTCAGGCTGATGCCTCTCCAGTGTGGAACCCGAATGGCTGTTGGGACTGGTATGAACATGTATTCTTATTCCACAGGCAAAGTTATCGGTCATTTGGGGATCTTGTTGGAACACTGTAATTAGGGATAAGGGTTTGATTTCCTTCTCTAGCACCTTTGTTGAAGCCGTTCAATACAGACCTTGCCTACATTAATGGTGGATACCTTGGGGCTTTTTGTTCAGTTTCAAGTACCCTTTGGCAGGTTCTTCACTTCTGATGGGGCTAGTTTCAGGGTTTCGCCTATAGTCGGAGATGCAGGTCGTCGTTTGGCAATGAAATTGCCAAAAGAATGAAATTTCTATCCAATTTTTGAAAATTACTGAAGTACTCTGTTTAATTTGATGATATGTTTTGTGTAACGTTTAAATCCTTTATGCTAAAGTAAACAGAGATCACTCGTATACTAAACCAGTTCTATAATGAAAAAAGTTTGTGTTAATAATAGGATTTAGGGGTACGTGCCCTAAAAGTTACTAAAAAGTATAAGTAATAGACACTTTTCAAGTATTAAACAATTACATTTACCTACTGCATATGAGATTTCCAGTGCGGAAAGCTACTGATCCCTTGTTAAAGATATTGAAGTTATTTTTGTAAGACTCGAAGTGTAAACTCTTTTTCTATATCCTTTTGCAGGTGGGGATACACCGGGATAAATTACGGTACGTTAAAGGCTTTTCATAGTTGTAACCTACATGAGTTGACATTTGCACAAATTTTTCTTCTTAAATTTCTGCGAACATCATGTTTTTTTAATATTATATGTATGTGACGAAAATGAGCGTTATAACAAAACAAAATGGAATATAAATGTAGGCCTACCGTCAATATCTATACTTTACAATGCTTCTTTTCTTCCTCAGCATCTAACCTGGCTGATCAAATGAAAGCGGTCAAGGCGATGATTGATCGTGTTTTGTCTTACACTTGATCCACAAGAGGTACATCCACCACCATCTGACCATGCATACAATCAACCAATAATTATTAAGAATGATAAAATTATTTACCTAAATTGTGGCTGAAGAATAATGGCTAGGATTATAAATCAAACCCTCCCGAGTTAAGTAGTATATGTTTTCTACCTATCCTGATAGCATACATGTTCTTTGAAAGTCCCAACGTCTTTTTCAAAGTCCGAATACACTAGAGTTTGTTAATTTGAAAGCTCCCTTGGTGATCTTGTTGTCACATAAGGCTCCTAAAGAACTTTAATCTCAATGATGAACGGTATGTGAAGTTAGGGTTTGGGGGGTTTGAGCTTTGTGCTTGCTTGATGGATGAATAAGGTGATCAAAGACCTTTAATTAATCTTAATGGTAAACTGTATGCTAAAGTACTGGGTTTCGAGAGTTCGAGGTTAATGCTTACTTGAATGAATGGAAATCGAAATAAATTGCTTAATACAGGAATAGGAACATTAAATCTCCTAGATGCTCTTTAACATGCTGTGTCGGAAATATGTAAATGTAGTTCACAAGACGTAATGTTTAGCGAGCCATTTGGAATGTAAACATGGAGAAATGTGTCATGTGTAACACGCGCCTACACGATAACTGTCAGGAATTTCCATGTAACAGTGTATGAAATACACTGTCACATGAAGAAGAGCAACATGAAGTCAAGTCCTTTTTCCCGTCCTCTTCTCTGGACTTTTTTAATTTTTAAAAGTTAACTTTGTTAACTTTTGAATAGGCAAGGTCCCTTATGTGGGCCTCTCAAGAGCACCATAGTCAAATGTTATCAGCCCGTTCGTTGCCCATACGGGCTCCATGTGTACATGGCGCGAGCTCCTACGCGTGGGGTCCAGGGGCCCGCGTTAGGGCCCCTGGCGGGGTCCAGGGGCGGAGCCCCGGTGGGGGTCCAGGGGGCGAAGCCCCCAGAAGCTCTCGCAATATTGCATTTTAAGAGCACAGAAATCGACCTCCAGTTCTTATGTCAGTGAGATTGTATACCTTTTCATGTTTCATGGAATTTGATGTGTATGGCTCAGTATAAGTTTCTATATGTACCTGCAGAAGTTCCGGAGAATATAAGTTATTTTAAAACTTACACGCCAACATTATGAGCCCTTGTAGGTAACTTGAGATGATTTTTGCCATAAGTGTTTGATTTTCGTTATGCGGTATTCGGGTTTAGGACGTTAGATGAAACAATTGCGCGCGAAGCGCGCCGAAAATTTGAATTTACATTTAAAACCATTGCTATGACTAACGGTGTCAATTCCCTTTATGTGTGTATATCAATTAGAAGGTGGGTTCGATACTAAGTTTTCAGTTCTCATAAGAAGATGAGGGTGAAAAAATGAATATCAGTTGTTTTACATCCTTACAATGCTGGCTCCTCTGAAATCACGTTTATGCACACGAATAATTGGCTTAAGCCGCGGTCACACTACAACGAATTCGGATCGGATTCCGATCCGATTTTTGCGAGTTTTTATTAAAATCTTCTCCATTTCGGGTCGGAAAGAACCCAAAATTTGCCAACCTGTGTAATTATATGATTTTTATCGCAGGACTAAGAAAATTAAATTTATACGAATTATTTCGTGACGTCACATCGACAGACAGCTTTTATCGGACTACGCGTGTCCGATAAAAGCTGTTTGTCGGTGTGACGTCACGAAAAAAATCTGTTAACATTTTATTTTCATAGACCTCTGATGCAAATCATATATTTACACTGGTTGACAAATTTTTAGCTCTTTCTGACCAGAGATGGAGAAGATTTTAATAAAAACTCACAAAAATCGGATCAGAATCCAATCCGAATTCGTTGTAGTGTGACCGCGGCTTTATGGTAGAACCCCACCGATGAGTAATGCGAATACGTTTGGGACCTTACTGATAGTAAAAGGAGCAATTCAAGGCTAAAAGTGGGCAGATCAAGCGAAAATCAAGAAATATTGAGAAGACTTTTCAAAAATCGTGAAAGATTTCAAATGATTTTTGGTAAAGAGTGATAAGAATAAATCCATCACTCAATAAAAACGTACCTCTCTCCGTAGGCGTAAACAATTGCGCGCGATGCGCGCCGAAAATTTTCGGTATAGAGCCTCCCGGGAGATCTGCATTAGTTGTACACTGAAAAGGGGGACCAACAGGACTCTCACAACCTGACATCCATATGGGAGGAGAGATGATACATCACCTTCTTTATGGATTTCTGAAGGTTATACCTCAGAAATCTATGACCGATGGTACCGGCGGGGGTTGGTGATTGGGGAACCGCAGATAACTGCTACACCGTGCCTTTTAGGCAGTGGGATTTTGTATACGCCACATACAAGAGTGAGAGGGCCTTTTCTTGTTAGTACATGAGAGTGCAATCCCAGGAAGGGGTTTACCCTTCCCTTTGAGAAATTTTTGTTAATTTTAGGGGACCTATATGCAAAATGGTGGTATCTTTGGGTCATTCTAAAGTGATTGCATGTTTAAAAAAAGGCCAAAATTTAGTGAATTCTAACTTTTGTTCGGGTGAAAAAGAGGAGTAAGAGACGGTTAATATATTGTCTTCAAACCTCCTTAAGTCCCAGGAAGAATCATGGGCGTGGATCCATCTCCAAAGTGGGGGGGAGGGACTTTTTCACATTTGTGAATCGCCGTCCTGGTGGAAGAAGCAGTGGTGGTAACCAGAATTTGCGTCACGGAGAGGCAATAAGTTTTGTAATCGTCGGCATGGGAGAGGGATCTAAGAGAAATTTTTCTAGAACTGAATGCCCTCAGATGCGATTTGGTGCAACAAAAGTGTACGATTTTTAGGTTATTTTTCCTCTAAAAATTTCGTTTTCCTAGGCATAATTGCAGTCTGTTCCATCATTTTTGAAAAAGTGAGGGGGACTTTTTGACGATGTCCCCCTTCCAAAAAGTGAGGGGGACGCGTGCCCCCGTCCCCCCCATGATCCACGCCCATGGGAAAATTGTACACACAATTATACCTGGGTGGAGTCCACAGAAAGATTCTTGGACTGTAATAAAATTTTTCCTTTCCATTTTAAAAGGATATCCAAGGTTGACAGAGAACAGTATAGAACCTCCCGGGAGCTCTGAATTAGTTACAGTATACAAAAGAGTGACCAACGGGATTCTCACTACCCGAAATCCATATGGGAGGAGATATGATATATCACATTCTTTTTAGGTATAGCAAGTGCAATGGTGGACAGGCAAAATTCGTTTCAGAAAGATTTTCGTCGTTATTGAACGTCGCGGTAAAATGTTTGGAAAATAAGCAACGGCAATTACGTACTTTCAATCTTTCAAATCATGTGCTAGACTAGATTAGTGAAAGATCCCATAATGATGAGAGCCCTACAGAGAAGGAGATGTACTTTTTACAAAAATGTTTGTATTGGAATAATTCTTGCGTCATAGCTTTGTCAATGGTATATGAAATCGGGTGTAAACCCTGTCGTATGCGCGCGAAGCGCGCCGAAATTTTGAGTAAAATATTAGTCCATGACAAAACCTGCATTCAGAACCTGCATCGTACACTTTCACTTTCCCACCAACCTATGCTATTCAGAAACGAATCTTCTGAATGAGAATTCTTTAAAAGCACTTTTGCTCGGACTTTGTTCCTCCGTGAGTAGTTACCGAAAGCTATTGATAATCAGGACAACTCTGACACAAGGCTTGACGCTAGTGGAGCGTGCGAAAATTAGGAATTTGTGAAGAATTTCCAAAACTTATGATAGTTTGAGAACTGTTTGTGAAAGAAAATGGTTAGAAAAATAAACCAATCATCAAAATTACATCTCATCCTACACCCTTTACAGAAATCTGTAGCTTAAACGACTTTTAGGACTGTTTTAAAAATTTTCAAGAATCGATTGGGGAGGGGGACACACGTCACCCATTGCCCACTGTGCCGACGCCACTGTCTGTAGCTTAAAAGCCTTTTAAGTTCATTTTAAAACTTTTCAGACAGTTTCAAAATCGAACAGGGTATGCACGCCGCTACTTTGCCTGCAACGGCTTGTGCCACTGTGCACAATACCACGTCAACTGACAGCTTGTCTTCTGTATTCATTCTGCAAGGTCTGTATGGCGAAAAATTGTTACTACATTTCAGTGCAGCTAGCCGGGCCCATACTGCATATGTCACGATGTTTACTTATTTAGATCTTAAGTCAAGGATCATTACTCAGCTATTCACCTGTTTTCGAACATTGTAGCTCTCCTTTCGTCGCCAACCACTTTGAAAGATATCTAAAGAGATAATCCAGCTATAGCTCCACCCAACCCCTACAGAAATATATACTTTGAATACGTTCTTAGACATTTTTATTCATTTTTTGCTCTTAATTTTTCTTTCTCCTTTCCTTTTTTTTTCTTTTTCTTCCTTTTTTCTCCTTTCGTTTTTTTGGTTCCTTGCGTTAGCAAAAGGAACCTATGTAGTCAGCTTGGCGTGTGTGTGTGTATGTGTGTGTGCGTGTGTGTGTGTGTGTGACACTTGCTTCGGTACGCTGTAACTCAACAAGGGAAAGTTGGACTAAACCGAAACTTGGTATATGGATCTGTCATAGTAAGAAGGTGTGCCCTATTGTTTTTGGTGGAGGTCAAAGGTCATGTGGGGTCACCAGGGGTCAAAGACCGAAAACCTTGTTTGCACGATATCTCAAGGTAGGAAGCTTGGATAAATTTCATACTTGGTATGTAGATGCATTATGGTGAGAAGATGAATGCTGTAGCTTTTGGTGGAGGTCAAAGGTCATCTGGGGTCACCAGCAGTCAAATACTGAAAACTTGTTGTTAAAACAATATCTCAAGTTAGGAAGCTTGGATAGAATTCATACTTGGTATGTGGATGACTTATGGTGAGAAGATGAATCCTTTAATTTTTGGTGGAGGTCAAAGGTCATTTGGGGTCACTGAGAGTCAAATACTGAAAACCTTGTTAATGCAATATCTCAAGGAAAAAATCTTGGATAGATTTCATACTTAGTACATAGATACACCATAGTGAGAAGCTGTGCCATACAGTTTTGGGTGGAGGTCAAAGGTCATCTGGGGTCACCGAGTGTCAAAAACTGATAACCTTGTTGTTAGCACAATATCTCAAGGTAGGAAGCTTGGATAAATTTCATACTTAGTGGATGCCTTATGGTGGGGAAAAATATTTTGGTGGAGACCAAAGGTCATCTGGGGTCACTGGAGGTCAAACTTTCCAAACCTTTTCAACACTATATCTCAGTGTAGGAAGCTTGAATAGATCTTTGCTTTGAGGTGTTGCATTAAATTTAGCAGAAAACCCATATGTATTTTGTTGGATGTCAGAGTTGAAATCACCAGATGCCAAAAAGCAAATTCCCAAGAATTCCTCCAGTCAAAAAATATAAGCACAAAACTATCATTCCCGCACATTAAGATCACATTCACCCAATGACTGAAAGATGTGGGACATCTTTCAGAGATGGACATCTTTCAGAGATGCCAAGTATCTCAATTTTAATTAAAATTATAGTATTACGATTTTAATCCATAATTCTGCCATTATGAAAACGTGCATCAAATACTGCTTTTTAATATTGCAGAAGATTCTCTGCCCACAAAGCAGAGGACTGTTGTGAAAGTTCACTAGACAGACAACATTTGTCCTTAGATTAGGACATGTGAGCTTGCAGGAATTGGAAATTGGAATTGGTTAATTAAATGCTACTATGGGTTGTTAGTTTTTTAAAGAGAACCAAGTTACTGATCATTTGGATCAGATACCACTGAGCGTGCATGAATTGTGATTGCTTAATTGAATAAAACAAATTGTAACTGTATCCTGTCTGTTTTGATGTCCCCTGAAGTGCCTGTAGGCTGTATTTCTTCAGAACAATTTATTTATGCTTGAATGTGTTAACACAAGATGTGCATTGTCTACAGAGCAGATTTTGTGAATCAACAGAAATACTGGTTCATTCAGTAGTTGGCTCAGTTTCATTACATTCAGCAAGGAACCACAGTGCCCATTGGGCTCTTGTTTTTTTCGTGGCGGGGGGGGGGGGCCCCCCCCCCCCCAGCCCCCCCCCCCTGGATCGCGCCTGATGTAATGAGCCGGTATCTGAAAAGGTCCGCCATTGTTGTCGAGTAGGATCGTGAGCTCGTTTCAAAAGGTCGTTCACCTACCAAGCAGCCAATCAGAAGCCGTTTCCTTTGCGATATCTCGAGAGCTTGCGAGAAAAGTTGAACAATGTTCAACTCCAAGCGATGACCGTGAATCGAACTGGCGGCAAAGATATTTTGACCATATATGGTTATTGATCGCTTTATCGCGCGAGAAATTTGGAAGTATGAAGGCCGGTTCATACTCCATTATAGCGCTATAAAGCTGTGTAAAAGGATGTTAGCTCGGTCTCGATATGACGATGTAAAATTGATTCATACTTCAGTTTTCTCGCATAGCTCAACTTTCGCAGTACTGCCATGCAATGCACAGTCTCCCAATACCTGCCTATGCAAAGGCCAAGTACAATACATATGTGTGTGCGGTTTGATCGGCTCTGCGACAAAGCACACTGTTGATTACCGTGATAATTTTAGGGAATACAAGAAAATCCTGCCTTACTAACCTTTATGTCTGAATTCGTGGGAAGCAATAACTGTTTTCCTTCATTCCTACAACTCTCACTGTCACAATCAGGCCGCCGATAGTCGCACGGAACCCGAATACATGTAATGAGCCGGTATCTGAAAAGGTCCGCCATTGTTGTCGAGTAGGATCGTGAGCTCGTTTCAAAAGGTCGTTCACCTACCAAGCAGCCAATCAGAAGCCGTTTCCTTTGCGATATCTCGAGAGCTTGCGAAAAAGTTTGAACAATGTTCAACTCCAAGCGATGACTGTGAATCGAACTGGCGGCAAAGATATTTTGACCATATATGGTTATTGATCGCTTTATCGCGCGAGAAATTTGGAAGTATGAAGGCCGGTTCATACTCCATTATAGCGCTATAAAGCTGTGTAAAAGGATGTTAGCTCGGTCTCGATATGACGATGTAAAATTGATTCATACTTCAGTTTTCTCGCATAGCTCAACTTTCGCAGTACTGCCATGCAATGCACAGTCTCCCAATACCTGCCTATGCAAAGGCCAAGTACAATACATATGTGTGTGCGGTTTGATCGGCTCTGCGACAAAGCACACTGTTGATTACCGTGATAATTTTAGGGAATACAAGAAAATCCTGCCTTACTAACCTTTATGTCTTAATTCGTGGGAAGCAATAACTGTTTTCCTTCATTCCTACAACTCTCACTGTCACAATCAGGCCGCCGATAGTCGCACGGAACCCGAATACATGTAATGAGCCGGTATCTGAAAAGGTCCGCCATTGTTGTCGAGTAGGATCGTGAGCTCGTTTCAAAAGGTCGTTCACCTACCAAGCAGCCAATCAGAAGCCGTTTCCTTTGCGATATCTCGAGAGCTTGCGAGAAAAGTTGAACAATGTTCAACTCCAAGCGATGACCGTGAATCGAACTGGCGGCAAAGATATTTTGACCATATATGGTTATTGATCGCTTTATCGCGCGAGAAATTTGGAAGTATGAAGGCCGGTTCATACTCCATTATAGCGCTATAAAGCTGTGTAAAAGGATGTTAGCTCGGTCTCGATATGACGATGTAAAATTGATTCATACTTCAGTTTTCTCGCATAGCTCAACTTTCGCAGTACTGCCATGCAATGCACAGTCTCCCAATACCTGCCTATGCAAAGGCCAAGTACAATACATATGTGTGTGCGGTTTGATCGGCTCTGCGACAAAGCACACTGTTGATTACCGTGATAATTTTAGGGAATACAAGAAAAATCCTGCCTTACTAACCTTTATGTCTTAATTCGTGGGAAGCAATAACTGTTTTCCTTCATTCCTACAACTCTCACTGTCACAATCAGGCCGCCGATAGTCGCACGGAACCGAATACATGTAATGAGCCGGTAATCTGAAAAGGTCCGCCATTGTTGTCGAGTAGGATCGTGAGCTCGTTTCAAAGGTCGTTCACCTACCAAGCAGCCAATCATAGAAGCCGTTTCCTTTGCGATATCTCGAGAGCTTGCGAGAAAGTTTGAACAATGTTCAACTCCAAGCGATGACCGTGAATCGAACTGGCGGCAAAGATATTTTGACCATATATGTGGTTATTGATCGCTTTAAAATCGCGCGAGAAAAATTTGGAAGTATGAAGGCCGGTTCATACTCCATTATAGCGCTATAAAGCTGTGTAAAAGGATGTTAGCTCGGTCTCGATATGACGATGTAAAATTGATTCATACTTCAGTTTTCTCGCATAGCTCAACTTTCGCAGTACTGCCATGCAATGCACAGTCTCCCAATACCTGCCTATGCAAAGGCCAAGTACAATACATATGTGTGTGCGGTTTGATCGGCTCTGCGACAAAGCACACTGTTGATTACCGTGATAATTTTAGGGAATACAAGAAAATCCTGCCTTACTAACCTTTATGTCTGAATTCGTGGGAAGCAATAACTGTTTTCCTTCATTCCTACAACTCTCACTGTCACAATCAGGCCGCCGATAGTCGCACGGAACCCGAATACATGTAATGAGCCGGTATCTGAAAAGGTCCGCCATTGTTGTCGAGTAGGATCGTGAGCTCGTTTCAAAAGGTCGTTCACCTACCAAGCAGCCAATCAGAAGCCGTTTCCTTTGCGATATCTCGAGAGCTTGCGAGAAAAGTTGAACAATGTTCAACTCAACGCGATGACCGTGAATCGAACTGGCGGCAAAGATTTTGACCATATATGGTTATTGATCGCTTTATCGCGCGAGAAATTTGGAAGTATGAACCGGCCTTGAACCGGTCTTAAAGGCCGGTTCATACTCCATTATAGCGCTATAAAGCTGTGTTTAAGGATGTTAGCTCGGTCTCGATATGACGATGTAAAATTGATTCATGCTTCAGTTTTCTCGCAAAGCTCAACTTTCGCAGTACTGCCATGCAATGCACAGTCTCCCAATACCTGCCTATGCAAAGGCCAAGTACAATACATATGTGTGTGCGGTTTGATCGGCTCAACGACAAAGCACACTGTTGATTACCGTGATAATTTTAGGGAATACAAGAAAATCCTGCCTTACTAACCTTTATGTCTGAATTCGTGGGAAGCAATAACTGTTTTCCTTCATTCCTACAACTCTCACTGTCACAATCAGGCCGCCGATAGTCGCACGGAACCCGAATACATATGTAATGAGCCGGTATCTGAAAAGGTCCGCCATTGTTGTCGAGTAGGATCGTGAGCTCGTTTCAAAAGGTCGTTCACCTACCAAGCAGCCAATCAGAAGCCGTTTCCTTTGCGATATCTCGAGAGCTTGCGAGAAAAGTTGAACAACGTTCAACTCAACGCGATGACCGTGAATCGAACTGGCGGCAAAGATATTTTGACCATATATGGTTATTGATCGTTTTATCGCGCGAGAAATTTGGAAGTATGAACCGGCCTTAAGTCTGGAGGAAAATTCAGCCACAGGTGAAGACTCGGAGCCCCAACTTTAGAACAGTCTTTTCTCAGTGTACTCCACTAGGTACGGTGAGGCAGTACATTGGGGTGCAATGAGACAGTGAATTTCATATGGAAAAGTAAGTAATGTATAAGAGAACAGAAAAATACAGTGCACTGAGTGATGACTATATGTTTGGAAATACTCCTTGCTGTCAGTGGTATGGGATGTATTCTTTGGCTAATCTCTGTGGTAGTCTAGATCAGCATAGCTAACAATTCTCACACTATTTAATTGTTTATATATTTATTTGTTTGTTTTATGTCTTTATTTGTTCAGGGATCATGCGGAAACTTTCAGTGCGGTACCTTTGTTGTCACAAGAACTGAAGCCTACAATGATAACTGGATATGCATCAGACACTTTTTAGTTTGATACTATTGAATGTTCACTCCCAGTAACAAACACGCTGCATTGCAATTGGTCGCTTGGCACTGTAGTCACTGTGCAGGCCTATTCCATTCATTTATTTGCAGGCTACTACAGTTTCATATGCGTGAGAAATATTTCCGTTAGGCATTTTCCCCCAAATTTTTATTCGCGAAATAAGTTCAGTCCGAACTTTTAGGGGCTTCTGCCCAGTAACAGTCTGCTTGTACGTCACGTCTTCTATGGTAACAGTAGCCTTAATGAACCTATAAGGTTATGGTATTGCTCTAGTAGCCTATTTCAAAATGTTTGCGTCAAGCAGGCTAAGTAGACATTATGAATGTTTATATAGGAGTATGTATCTGCGGGATACATGCAGGGGCGGACTGGAAGTTTTGCGCGGCCGCGGCAAATTACAGTAAGCAGCCCTTTGACGCTATCTAAGCGGAGCGCCACCATCCGTCGGCGGGCAGCGTACCAGAAAATTCTGGACAAAAATACTTACCAGATCGCGGGAAATGGCACTTCCCAGGCCCATTTTCGGCATAACAGGTTTCATTCAAGAAGATTTTAAAGGGGGCAAAACTTGCTTGGTTATTTAGCATTTAAAAGCCAAATGTCAACTACAAGTTGTTCTGGCACAAATGCATTTTGGGATAAAGCGCTCAAAATGTTTCTTCTAATACAAATTACTCGTATTGATAAATCATGTTGGCCTAGTTTCCGGTAGCCTAATTTATTCTCAAGATAACTCGGAGATGAATTCTGTCTGCAACACTAAGTCATTTACACGAAAATTTCAATCAACATGAAAAGATTATTACTTACCCCCTGTCTTGGTTTCATGTAAGATAGCCAGTAATACACAATTTAACGAAACTTGGCTCGCCTCCTTGACCTTGTTACATGCTGCAGCTGATGCATTCCCCGCGTATTACCGAAAAAAAACGTTAGAAAACTTTCTAAGTAAACGTCTTTTCGGTAATACGGGGGGGGGGGGACCTTGAGAAATATCTGAAAGTTTGATTGCTTGGAACTTTTTTTTAGAAATATTAAAAACTGTCATGACATTGTCATGACTCCGAAGGAGGGGGGAGAGGCGAGATGTTCTTAAGTTTCTGCTCACTTATTTGTCCCTATGTCGTCTCAATGAACAGGGGTCAATGAGAATGAGGCAGCAGCCCTTTGAGATGTGGAACCTAAATGCCCCAAGAGGCTAGTGTTGAGGTTATTCACCATAATACTGACGGCCAGCTCGTCGGTTGATCTGTGATATTGGTAGGGGCTTTAAGCAGACGAAATGTTTTGCATTCAAACTCGAATCAATGGAGGGAGGTGGGGGGGGGGGGCTGGGAACCCTGGGTTGAAAATACTTTATTATACACTCTTCGAAAGTCACAGACTCCCCCACGATCAAAAGATCCTGTATACGCGTATACCGAGGCTGTGCATTTGACGAACCAGAAACCATTCCTTTGTTATTAGCTTAAACACTTAAAGTTGGTCCGTTTCGTAGCCTCTGGACCCTTGTAAAAGTTTTCGACGGACGCAATTACCCCTGATATAAAAGCTCACGAGTAGGCCTTTTACAATGATTTCAAATTTGTCTACCATGACCATTGAGATCTTGAGCTAGGAGAGCTGATTTAATTGGGTGCATGCTTTTTTATTTCATCAAAATGCCATTTTGCATCGCGGAAGGTGCCTGAAATACCTTCAGCTTTCTTCATTTTTGCCTGATGGGTACTTCAACTCCTTTTCTATCGCATACACATCACAAATTGAGCACGTCAGTCCAGCAACATGGTCTATGCTGCCCCCCCCCCCCCAGTTTTTTCCAAGGTGTTCAATTCGTAGGTATACTCACGGGGATTCCACTTGAATTAGTGGGTGGGACTTGGTCAAGTTTAACAGAACCGCTGTGCTTCCTTCGACAAATCAGCGGAATATCAAACAAGGACAATGGTCGCCTATTGTTAGCAAAAGCTTACACCTACCCCCTAAGAGGTTTAGTCCATAGTTGCAATGCAAGAAAAGTATTTTGAGGTCGGTAATTTATGAATATTCATCCCAGACTTGTTTTTCTCAAGAAACAACAGTTGCTTTGGGAAGGTAGGCGAATTCGGTATCAATAAAGACAGGCCTCTCGGCTACTAAAGTAGCCGAGAGTCCTGTCTTTATTGATACCTTTCGTATCAAATGCTAATTACATGAAATATGGAATCGGTTTTATGTCATAATGGGAAAATATTCATAAAACTTTTACCAATTGCAACCGAAAAAATGCTCTGTGGTAGGGGGTAGGCCTACACGACTTGATAATGTAGGCTACGTGCAACAGCGTGAAGTGACCTGATTTGGAAATTTGCAGTAAGAAATGATTAACAAAACGAACCCTAATTAAGAAAAGAAAAAATGGGAACGCAGAGGAGTCGAAAAAAAAGCTAAAACTAGGAAGATATAAAAGAGAAAGTACCCCAAAACTCGACAGTCACACCAAAACAGCAAAACGAGAAGTGACTAGCTGCCAAGTCTCCATGAGGACTCGAACTCACGTCCCAAGTAGTCGGAGTCAAACGCCTAACCAACTGGCCAACAACAGTGCTGTAATGAGCAGCAATATAATTAATAGAAATAACAGATCTAGTGTGAAGCTGTGAGACATACAATTGGAAGTGCCGGTTGGGGAGGGGAGGGAAGATGGAGCGAACACCCCTTTTTATCTGCATCCTTAAGTATTAGTACCGTACTCAACATGGCCTGAAAAACGCCTCGATGATGTTGTTTCAATACGCTTGAATACATTTTCCTATTATTGTTTATGTCCTGTAAATGTTTCGTAGTTTGCCCTATAAATGACATAAATGGGGTGGGGATGGGGCGGGGCAGACAGGGGAAGCACAGGAAGCCTTGGTCTTCCCGGCCGCAGAATTTTCCAATTTCTTCGGAAAACGTGTAGTCAGGATAGTAGGTCCGATAAAATGTGTAATCCCGACGCTCGGGTAGCTCACAAATTCGAGTGATTGGAGTCCGAGTTTTCCCCTTCGTGGAACTGCAAGCTGAAGCCCCGACAAGGGCGACGGGTTGCCGGAAGGGTTGGCGACAGCAAAATTCAAAATTTTCGGCCCGCATTTTCGGTTTTTAGTCGTGGAATTGGAAAATTTCAGTGCGGGACTTATTACAGAATATGCCCTCATTTAAATCAAAATATCACGTAAATCACAAAGGCGAATGACTGTTGTGGTCTACTTCATATTTTATTGCAGTTTCCCGACTACATTGGAAAATTTACCCGACAGTGGGGGGATCTTCCTCGACGAGGGGACATGGTCCCTAACCGCATCGGGAGTCACCACTGTACCGACGACGATCAGTCTTCCTGACTTTCTGACCTTCAGTTCCTTGAACTCAAGAGCAGAAATCCTCCAACTCGAATACCAAATTTACAGCGAACTCCGGGCGCTGAAAAGTATCTTGCTTTAATTACTTGTGAATTTAACATCCAACGTCCTTCAAACGGACCAAAATCAGGTATACGCTAATCAATGGAAGAATGATTGCTGGTACACGCGCTTTCTGAACTTAAAATAAATGCTAAGGCTTCTTTCCAAATTCTTAACTTTCATGATATGGTAATTTAAATATCTTATGACGGTCAGCTAGGCCAGCTGTTCTGTGATTGATAGCCAGACGAAACGTTTTGCATTCAAGCGAGAATCAAGGGAAGTGGGAGGGGGCGCCCCGGGTTGAAAACACTTTACTACACTTTTCCCAAGGCCGCTATACTCGGCATTTGTCAAACTCGAAGTCACCCCTCCTCCTCAATTAAAAGATCTTGTATACGCGGCAGCGTACCACTAATTATTACCCCACTGACTTACACACTAAATCAGGCTACTTCCCGCCACCGAGATCCTTCTACAAGTTTTCAACCTGAACAGCCACCCCCTCTGGTGAAAGCTCACAATGTGGCCTCTTATGGCACTTTCAAATTTTTATACCATAACCATTGAAATTTTGAACTGGAAAGTTCTGAATAATAGGTACATGTTACCAGCCCTGATCTCTACTCAAAGACGGCACTTCACAGAGCAGTGTTATACAATCTAAAAATTGGCACTAAAATTGGACAAATTGCCTTGAATTTTGCACAGTCAACTCACTGCCTATAAAATCCATATGAAAAATTGATCGCATTATTGTAGGTAACACAGTCAAAAACAAGCTCCCATTGAAAAAAAATTAAGGGACGAAATTTGTCACTCAATATTTTTGGGCGAAGGAACATTTGAATTTATAGTGGTCCGCTAACTGCAAGACTGTATTTGACAAACGCGAAACTATTCCTTTTATTATTAACTTAAAAACTTCAAATTGGGTAAGTTTCGTGGCCTCTGGACCCTTGTAAAAGTTTTCAACGGGCACAAGCTACCCCTCATATGAAAGCTGACGAGTAGGCCTTTTACAATGATTTCAAATTTGTGTACCATGACCGTTGAAAGTTTGAGCTAGGAGGGCTTGTATAATTGGGCCCATGGTGGTTCCTGCTTTTTTACTTCATTCAAAATGCCATTTTGCATCGCGGAAGGTGCCTGAAATACCTTCAACTTTCTTCATTTTTGCCTGATGGGTACTTCAACTCCTTTTCTATCGCATACACATCACAAATTGAGCACGTCAGTTCAGCAACATGGTCTTTACTCCCCACCACCCAATTTTTCCAAGGTGTTAAATTCGTAGGGTCCCTTTGAATTAGTGGTGTGAGATGACCGGGAAAACGCGGAGGGAGACTTGGTCAAGTTTAAGGGAACTGCTGTCTTCCTTTGACAAATCAGCGAACCATCAAACAAGGACAATGGTCGCCTATTGTTAGCAAAAGCTTACACCTACCCCCTAAGAGGTTTAGTCCATAGTTGCAATGCAAGAAAAGTATTTTGAGGTCGGTAATTTATGAATATTCATCCCAGACTTGTTTTTCTCAAGAAACAACAGTTGCTTTGGGAAGGTAGGCGAATTCGGTATCAATAAAGACAGGCCTCTCGGCTACTAAAGTAGCCGAGAGTCCTGTCTTTATTGATACCTTTCGTATCAAATGCTAATTACATGAAATATGGAATCGGTTTTATGTCATAATGGGAAAATATTCATAAAACTTTTACCAATTGCAACCGAAAAAATGCTCTGTGGTAGGGGGTAGGCTTACACGACTTGATAATGTAGGCTACGTGCAACAGCGTGAAGTGACCTGATTTGGAAATTTGCAGTAAGATATGATTAACAAAACGAAGCCTAATTAAGAAAACAAAAAATGGGAAAGCAGAGGAGTCGAAAAAAGCTAGAACCAGGAAGATATAAAAGAGAAAGTACCCCCAAAACTCGACAGTTCCACTAAAACAGCAAAACGAGAAGTGACTCCCTGCCAAGTCTCCATGAGGACTCGAACTCACGTCCTAAGTAGTCGGAGTCAAGCGCCTTACCAACTGGCCAACTACAGTGCTGTAATGAGCAGCAATATAATTAATAGAAATAAGAGATCTAGTGTGAAGCTGTGTGACATACAATTAGAAGTGCCGGTTGGGGAGATGAGGGGAGCTGAAGCGAACACCCCTTTTTATCCGCATCCTTAAGTATTAGTACCGTACTCAACATGGCCTGAAAAACGCCTCGATGATGTTGTTTCAATACGCTTGAATACATTTTTCCTTTTAATGTTTATGTCCTGTAAATGTTTCGTAGTTTGCCCTATAAATGACATAAATGGGGGTGGGGATGAGGCGGAGCAGACAGGGGAAGCACAGGAAGCCTTGGTCTTCCCGGTCGCAGAATTTTCCAATTTCTTCGGAAAACATGTAGTCAGGATAGTAGGTCCGATAAAATGTGTAATCCCGACGCTCGGGTAGCGCACAAATTCGAGTGATTGGGGTCCAAGTTTTCCCCTACGTGGAACTGCAACCTGAAGCCCCGACAAGGGCGACGGGTTGCCGGAAGGTTGGCGACAGCAAAATTGAAAATTTTCGGCCCGCATTTTGGGTTTTTAGTCGTGAAATTGGAAAATATCAGTGCGGGACTTATTACAGAATATGCCCTCATTTAAATCAAAATATCACGTAAATCACAGAGGCGAATGGCTGTTGTGGGATACTTCATATTTTATTGCAGTTTCCCGACTACATTGGAAAATTTACCCGACAGTGGGAGATCCTTTCTTGACGAGGGGACATGGCCCCTAACCCCATCTGGCGTCACCACTGTCCCGACGACGATCAGTCTCAATGACTTTCTGACCTTCAGTTCCTTCAACTCAAGAGCAGAAATCCTCCAACTCGAATACCAAATTTACGGCAAATTCCGGGCGCTGTAGAGTATCTTGCTTTACTTACTTGTGAATTTAACATCCAACGGCCTTCAAACGGACCAAAATCAGGTATACGCGAATCAATGGAAGAATGATTGCTGGTACACGTGCTTTCTGAAGTTAAAGTAAAGACTAAGGCTTCTTTCCAAATTCTTAAGCTTCATAATATGGTAATTCAAATATCTTACTGATGACGGTAAGCTTGTCTGCTGTTCTGTGATTGATAGCCAGACGAAACGTTTTGCATTCAAGCGCGAATCAGGGGAAGTGAGTTTGTGGGGGGCGTCCCGGTTGAAAATTCTTTACTTCACTTTTCTCAAGGCCGCTGTACTCGGCATTTGTCAAACTCGAAGTCACCCCCTCCCCTCAATTAAAAGATCTTGTATACGCGGGTATACAGGGAGCGAATCACAAATTATTGCCCCTTTGACTAACACACTGAATCAGGCTACTTCCCGCCACCGAGATCCTTCTACAAGTTTTCAACCTGAACAGCCACCCCCTCTGGTGAAAGCTCACAATGTGGCCTCTTATGGCACTTTCAAATTTTTATACCATAACCATTGAAATTTTGAACTGGAAAGTTCTGAATAATAGGTACATGTTACCAGCCCTGATCTCTACTCAAAGACGACACTTCACAGATCGAGTAGTGTTATCCGATCCCAAAAATGGCCCTAAAATTGGACAAATTGCCTTGAATTTTGCACAGTCAACTCACTGCCTATAAAATCCATATGAAAAATTGATCGCATTATTGTAGGTAACACAGTCAAAAACAAGCTCCCATTAAAAAAAACAAAAATTAAGGGACTAAATTTGTCACTCAATATTTTTCGGCGAAAGAACATTTGAATTTGTAGTGGTCCGCTAACTACAAGGCTGTATTTGACAAAAGCGAAACTATTCCTTTATTATTAACTTAAAAACTTAAAATTGGGTATGTTCCGTGGTCTCTGGACCCTTGTAAAAGTTTTCAGCGGGCACAAGCTACCCCTCATATGAAAGCTGACGAGTAGGCCTTTTACAATGATTTCAAATTTGTGTACCATGACCGTTGAAAGTTTGAGCTAGGAGGGCTTGTATAATTGGGCCCATGGTGGTTCCTGCTTTTTTACTTCATTCAAAATGCCATTTTGCATCACGGAAGGTGCCTGAAATACCTTCAACTTTCTTCATTTTTGCCTGATGGGTACTTCAACTCCTTTTCTATCGCATATACATCACAAATTGAGCACGTCAGTTCAGCAATATGGTCTATACTGTCCCCCTCCCCCAATTTTTACCAAGGTGTTAAATTCGTAGGGTCCCCTCGAATCAGTGGTGTGAGATGACCGGGAAAACGCGGAGGGAGACTTGGTCAAGTCTAAGAGAACTGCTGTCTTCCTTTGACAAATCAGCGAACCATCAGACAAGGACAATGGTCGCCTATTGTTAGCAAAAGCTTACACCTACCCCCTAAGAGGTTTAGTCCATAGTTGCAATGCAAGAAAAGTATTTTGAGGTCGGTAATTTATGAATATTCATCCCAGACTTGTTTTTCTTAAGAAACAACAGTTGCTTTGGGAAGGTAGGCAAATTCGGTATCAATAAAGACAGGCCTCTCGGCTACTAAAGTAGCCGAGAGTCCTGTCTTTATTGATACCTTTCGTATCAAATGCTAATTACATGAAATATGGAATCGGTTTCATCTCATATTGGGAAAATATTCATAAAACTATTACCAATTGTGACCGAAAAAATGCTCTGTGGTAGGGGGTAGGCTTACTACGACTTGATAATGTAGGCTACGTGCAACAGCGTGAAGTGACCTGATTTGGAAATTTGCAGTAAGATATGATTAACAAAACAAAGCCTAATTAAGAAAAACAAAATGGGAACGCAGAGGAGTCGATAAAAGCTAGAACCAGGAAGATATAAAAGAGAAAGTACCCCCAAAACTCGAAAGTTCAACTAAAACAGCAAAACGAGAAGTGCCTCCCTGCCAAGTCTCCACGGGGACTCGAACTCAGGTCCTAAGTAGTCGGAGTCAAGCGCCTTACCAACTGACCAACTACAGTACTCTAATGAGCAGCAATATAATTAATAGAAATAACAGATCTAGTGTGAAGCTGTGTGACATACAATTAGAAGTGCCGGTTGGGGAGGGGAGGGGAGCTGGAGCGAACACCTCTTTTTATCCGCATCTTTAAGTATTAGTACCGTACTCAACATGGCCTGAAAAAAGAAAACGCCTCGATGATGTTGTTTCAATACGCTTGAATACATTTTTCCTTTTAATGTTTATGTCCTGTAAATGTTTCGTAGTTTGCCCTATAAATGACATAAATGGGGGTGTGGATTGGGCGGGGCAGACAGGGGAAGCACAGGAAGCCGTGGTCTTCCCAGTCGCAGAATTTTCCAATTTCTTCGGAAAACATGTAGTCAGGATAGTAGGCCCGATAAAATGTGTAATCCCGACGCTCGGGTAGCCCACAAATTCGAGTGATTGGGGTCCAAGTTTTCCCCTACGTGGAACTGCAACCTGAAGCCCCGACAAGGGCGACGGGTTGCCGGAAGGTTGGCGACAGCAAAATTCAAAATTTTCGGCCCGCATTTTGGGTTTTTAGTCGTGAAATTGGAAAATTTCAGTGCGGGACTTATTACAGAATATGCCCTCATTTAAATCAAAATATCACGTAAATCACAGAGGCGAATGGCTGTTGTGGGCTACTTCATATTTTATTGCAGTTTCCCGACTACACTGGAAAATTTACCCGACAGTGGGGGATCCTTCCTCGACGAGGGGACATGGTCCCTAACCCCATCTGGCGTCACCACTGTCCCGACGACGATCAGTCTCCCTGACTTTCTGACCTTCAGTTCCTTGAACTCAAGAGCAGAAATCCTCCAACTCGAATACCAAATTTACGGCGAACTTCGGGCGCTGTAGAGTATCTTGCTTTACTTATTTGTAAATTTAACATTCAAAGGCCTTCAAACGGACCAAAATCAGGTATACGCGAATCAATGGAAGAACGATTGCTGGTACACGCGCTTTCTGAAGTTTAAATAAATGCTAAGACTTCTTTCCAAATTCTTAACCTTCATGATATGGTAATTTAAATACCTTATGACGGCCAGCTTGTCGGCTGTTCTGTGATTGATAGCCAGACGAAACGTTTTGCATTCAAGCGCGAATCAGGGGAAGTGAGTTTGTGGGGGGCGTCCCGGTTGAAAATTCTTTACTTCACTTTTCTCAAGGCCGCTGTACTCGGCATTTCTCAAACTCGAAGTCACCCCCTCCCCTCAAATTCAATTAAAAGATCTTGTATACGCGGGTATACAGGGAGCGAATCACAAATTATTGCCCCTTTGACTAACACACTGAATCAGGCTACTTCCCGCCACCGAGATCCTTCTACAAGTTTTCAACCTGAACAGCCACCCCCTCTGGTGAAAGCTCACAATGTGGCCTTTTATGGCACTTTCAAATTTTTATACCATAACAATTGGAATTTTGAGCTAGATGGGTCTGAATGATGGGTACATTTTACCAGCCCTGATCTCTACTCAAAGACGGCACTTCACAGAGCAGTGTTATACAGCCCAAAGATGACACTAAATTTGGACAAATTGCCTTGAATTTTGCACAGTCAACTCACTGCCTGTAAAAACCGTAGGAAAAATTGATCGCCTTTTTATAAGTAACACAGTCAAAAACATGCTCCCAGTAAAAAAGTAACAGACTAAATTTGTCACTCAATATTTTTCGGCGAAAGAACATTTGAATTTATAGTGGTTCGCTAACTACAAGGCTGTATTTGACAAACGCGAAACTATTCCTTTATTATTAACTTAAAAACTTAAAATTGGGTACGTTTCGTGGCCTCTGGACCCTTGTAAAAGTTTTCAACGGGCACAAGCTACCCCTCATATGAAAGCTGAAGAGTTGGCCTTTTACAATGATTTCAAATTTGTGTACCATGACGGTTGAAAAGTTGAGCTAGGAGGGCTTGTATAATTGGGCCCATGGTGGTTCCTGCTTTTTTACTTCATTCAAAATGCCATTTTGTATCACGGAAGGTGCCTGAAATACCTTCAGCTTTCTTCATTTTTGCCTGATGGGTACTTCAACTCCTTTTCTATCGCATACCACATCACAAATTGAGCACGTCAGTCCAGCAACATGGTCTATGCTGCCCCCACCCAATTTTTCCAAGGTGTTAAATTCGTAGGGTCCCCATGAATTAGTGGTGTGAGATGACCGGGAAAACGCGGAGGGAGACTTGGTCAAGTTTAAGGGAACTGCTGTCTTCCTTTGACAAATCAGCGAACCATCAAACAAGGACAATGGTCGCCTATTGTTAGCAAAAGCTTACACCTACCCCCTAAGAGGTTTAGTCCATAGTTGCAATGCAAGAAAAGTATTTTGAGGTCGGTAATTTATGAATATTCATCCCAGACTTGTTTTTCTCAAGAAACAACAGTTGCTTTGGGAAGGTAGGCGAATTCGGTATCAATAAAGACAGGCCTCTCGGCTACTAAAGTAGCCGAGAGTCCTGTCTTTATTGATACCTTTCGTATCAAATGCTAATTACATGAAATATGGAATCGGTTTTATCTCATAATGGGAAAATATTCATAAAACTTTTACCAATTGCAACCGAAAAAATGCTCTGTGGTAGGGGGTAGGCTTACACGACTTGATAATGTAGGCTACGTGCAACAGCGTGAAGTGACCTGATTTGGAAATTTGCAGTAAGATATGATTAACAAAACGAAGCCTAATTAAGAAAAGAAAAATGGAAATGCAGAGGAGTCGAAAAAGGCTAGAACCAGGACGATATAAAAGAGAAAGTACCCCCAAAACTCGACAGTTCCACTAAAGCGACAAAACGAGAAGTGTCTCCCTGCCAAGTCACCATGAGGACTCGAACTCACGTCCTAAGTAGTAGGAGTCAAGCGCCTTACCAATTGGCCAACTGCAGTGCTGTAATGAGCAGCAATATAATTAATAGAAATAACAGGTCTAGTGTGAAGCTGTGTGACATACAATTAGAAGTGCCGGTTGGGAAGGGGAGGGGAGCTGTAGCGAACACCCCTTTTTATCCGCATCCTTAAGTAATAGTACCGTACTCAACATGGCTTGAAAAACGCCTCCATAATGTTGTTTCAATACGCTTGAATACATTTTTCCTTTCAATGTTTATGTCCTGTAAATGTTTCGTAGTTTGCCCTATAAATGACATAAATGGGGGTGGGGATTGGGCGGGGCAGACAGGGGAAGCACAGGAAGCCGTGGTCTTCCCGGTCGCAGAATTTTCCAATTTCTTCGGAAAACATGTAGTCAGGATAGTAGGCCCGATAAAATGTGTAATCCCGACGCTCGGGTAGCCCACAAATTCGAGTGATTGGGGTCCAAGTTTTCCCCTACGTGGAACTGCAACCTGAAGCCCAGCAGACAAGGGCGACGGGTTGCCGGCCGGAAGGTTGGCGACAGCAAAATTCAAAATTTTCGGCCCGCATTTTGGCGGGGTGTTTAGTCGTGAAATTGGAAAATTTCAGTGCGGGACTTATTACAGAATATGCCCTCATTTAAATCAAAATATCACGTAAATCACTGCAGAGGCGAATGGCTGTTGTGGGCTATTTCATATTTTATTGCAGTTTCCCGACTACACTGGAAAATTTACCCGACAGTGGGGGATCCTTCCTCGACGAGGAGACATGATCCCTAACCCCATCTGGCGTCACCACTGTCCCGACGACGATCAGTCTCCTTGACATTCTGACCTTCAGTTCCTTGAATTCAAGAGCAAAAATCCTCCAACTCGAATACCGAATTTACGGCGAACTCCGGGCGCTGTAGAGTATCTTGCTTTACTTACTTGTGAATTTAACATCCACCCGCATTCAAACGGACCAAAATCAGGTATACGCGAATCAATGGAAGAATGATTGCTGGTGCATGCGCTTTCTGAAGTTTAAATAAATGCTAAGGCTTCTTTTCAAATTCTTAACCTTCATGATATGGTAATTTAAATATCTTATGACGGTCAGCTTGTCGGCTGTTCTGTGATTGATAGCCAGACGAAACGTTTTGCATTCAAGCGCGAATAGAGGGAAGTGTGAAGTGGGTGGGGGCGCCCCAGGTTGAAAATACTTTACTACACTTTTCCCAAGGCCGCTGTACTCGGCATTTGTCAAACTCGAACTCACCCCCTCCCCTCAATAACAAGATCTTGTATACGCGGATATACAGGTAGCGTACCACTAACTATTGCCCCTCTGACTTACACACTAAATCAGGCTACTTCCCCGCCCCCTAGTTCCTTGTAGAATTAAGTTTTCAACCTGGACATGCCACCTGTCTGGTTGAAGCTCACAATGTGGACTCTTATGACATTTTCAAATTTTTATACCATAACAATTGGAATTTTGAGCTAGATGGGTCTGAATGATAGGTACATTTTACCAGCCCTGATCTCTACTCAAAGACGGCACTTCACAGAGCAGTGTTAAACAATCCAAAAAATGACACTAAAATTGGACAAATTGCCTTGAATTTTGCACAGTCAACTCACTGCCTATAAAAACCGTATGAAAAATTGATCTCATTTTTATAAGTAACACAGTCAAAAACAAGCTCCCATTAAAAAAAAAAAAGAAAAAAAAATTAAGGGACTAAATTTGTCACTCAATATTTTTCGGCGAAAGAACATTTGAATTTGTAGTGGTCCGCTAACTGCTAGGCTGTATTTGGCTGTACAACCCCCTAAGAGGTTTTGTCCATAGTTGCAATGCAAGAAAAGTATTTTGAGGCAGCAAATCCGGACGTTTTGTTTTGTAAGGTGACACATTTGTGTCTCAAGACATGAATATATGCATGATATCATGTCCCTAGGTTAGGTTAGCGTTAAAGCAATCAGGAAAGGTATAGGGTTAGAAGGATCGAGACTTCTTATTTTCCTGATATCATGTTACGGATTGGGTGTTTGAGGTCGGTTATTTTTGAATATTCATCGCAGACTTGTTTTTCTTTCGAAACAACAGTTGCTTTGGGAAGGTAGGCAAATTCGGTATCAATAAAGGAAGGTCTCTCGGCTACTAAAGTACTCCGCTACTGAACGGATCAGCTTCTTACTGCCACGACCACTCTCCATGCGAAAAAAGAACGCTGACGGCCGTTCACTCAAGTTTAGATTATTAGGACCTAACTCTTAACCTTATGTAGGCCCCTTCCACCTCCGTAGAATTTACGGTAATTCATTAAAATCCTCCATCGTAGAAGTCATACCCCTACAATCTTGGACAAAACTCGATGGAACACCCCTGCACCCCGGCTTCCCCGTACAATGTGGGGATAATAATGGTAATTCGGGATGCACTGCTTTCGTTTGGTCCCAACATTGTACTTGGGAACGGGGGCTAGTAAATCTTGCACAACATTAATTTGGGGACGGGGGGAGGGGGTTCGGGGGTCCAACTTAGGTCATGGCTTTTCAACCTTTTCTTTCAGATTTCCCCCATCTGGTAGGAAACTGCTCTCTCATCCCTCCGCCCCAAGTATTTCTATAAAACATGTTTCTATTTTCAATCCCTTTCTTTCACATTCTAGTATAAAGGCGAACATTTTAATGCACTTAATGGTCATGTTTTTGTAAGGTACAGATTCAGGATTTTACGTAAAACGGACTTAGGCCTACTTTGTGAGGATAAAGATTAAATCTGCTAGAGCCAAAGGCAAGAAACCTAAAGGGGGCAAAATTTAGGAATTAGTAGCTGTTAGATGTAGGCTACATTTTTGGCATCTGGAAATCAAGATAAGAACACAAAGAACCATACGTTTACATGAAATCGTATATCATTATGCATATCATTATGTGACCGCTTTGCATCAGCCAGTAATTAATACAGAGAGAAGCATTTCTTTTCTTTCTTCCGCTTAAGCGAGCACGTTATCATGCCCATGTACCCTTGAAAATGGTCACTTGCAGGAAAGCAAAAAGAAAGCTGCTAATCAGATATGAGTCTACTACTTCAAGCCATCCCCACTAGGACAGCAGTTTTATGTTATTTTAACCAAAAGGCACTTTGAAATGTTCTGTGAAACAGTTTGTGGGAGATTTTTGGGATCTGCATAGACTATTTTTATTATACGTGTTGAGAATTATCCCTGCAGAGAACAGGACAACTTCATTTTTGAAACAGTTATTTTGTCGCCCTCCTTAACATCTTCCTTGGGACTGCGAGGGTGAATTAAAGGTCACTGTGTATTTTGTAAGCTTATTATCACTCCCGGTTGGGAAGCAATGACCTAAGAAAAGCCCGTGTGTAAAGCGTAGACAAGTTTTGGCTAAACCTACCTCCTACCCCGCTAACTGACACAAAACGTTTTTTAAACATGTAAAGTAATGTTATAAAACGTTTTAAAACACAACTTTACACGTTTTAAAAAAGTTTTTTGTTAGCAGGGTAGATCACAAAAGATAGCAACCCTCATTATAATATAGTACAGATAATAGCCGCTGTTTGGGCATTTCGTTATCTGGGCCTAAATATAACACTATTAAATCATGTTATTTGGAAGCAATGCCAGAAAAAGTGCAAAAGTAAAGTACATTAAAAACCTCAAAAGGGAACCGACTGGCGATCTTAGTCTGTCGGGGGGTGGGGGGACCTCTGACTGTGTAGTAGCTTCGCCACTGCGTGGCCTTGCTCAGATCTTTACCACACAGAAAAAATGAAGTTGGTTCCGTTGTGATCGGATTCAGAAACCTCTCGAATGAAAGCCACCAAGCCACCAAGCACACTCCATCCGCTGTTCATATTGGGCTTAATTGACTCTCAAAACAAGCTATTACAAATACATTTAATTCTAGATAACTCTTAAGCTTTATATTGGTATTTTGTTTTATTATGTTTTATCTTGATTTTGTTGTGTTTTCATTGTTACGTATTCATTTTCTTTTTTATGATGTTGTTAATTTGTGTTTTTATAATGCTTTCATTTTCGGTGTTTTTTAGTATTACCGTTGTGCCTTTTATCGTGTCGTTTCACAGCATTTCTTAACCATGTTACGATGAATAGATTATGCTATGATTAATGGCACATTTGTAAAAACACCAGCTACTTTCTGTTGGTGGTTAAAGGTGTTTCGCTAGTCTGTATGACTAACGCATCTCACCCAAAGTAATGGGAACCGCAAAATTAGCCCCTAGGAAAGCACAATAATAAAGCATTAAATTTTAAAAAGTTTAGAGTAGAACAATTCTAGCAGTGGCTTGCACTGGCTTTCAAAATTGTGTAAAGGTCGGGGTCATGGTATTACTTCTCCAAGCCATCCCCTCTCATTTACTGCAAATTTCATTCAATTTGTCTCAAAATCCTTTGACCGGTTGCGGCCTCAATCAACTGAGAACCACAGGTGGGGGCTATGTCCACATGTAATTTGCTATGGAGTATGGATAGGACTCCATCTGTGCATGGTTGAAACCTCGTTATTATAGGCTGTATAGTCGCTCCCCAAACAATAAAAATTCTCCCTACCATGCTAACTGCAAGCTCCTCCTCCACTTTTAACAAAACACCTGTCTAGTACACCCCCAAAACAGAGCCACAATAGCCTTCACTCAGTATCAATTCCTCAAGGTCATATTAACGCACAACTGTGTGTCAGCTTAACTGGTAACATAGTCATACCAACCAGAGTAAAGCTACGGTTTTAATGAATGTCAGTCAAAGTGCAGTCACCATTTGTGTTTAGAACTATAGGGATATTTCGAAATATGCTTAGGGGATTCTACAGCCCCTTAAGAAAACTGGCCCGGATCACCATGTTTATCAATTTCTTATATTGGATACTGAAAGTAGTATTTCTGCATGCTATTAAAAGCTATGCCACTTTGATGGTTTGGTCTAATTTAAAGTCACTAACTCTTCGAATACACGGTACTTCAACTTGATTATGACAAGTTTACTTTCATCTTGCTGTCCTGACAAACCAGATGTTTTATTGAATGTATAGCCAAATGATCCTACATAACGTAAAGTATTCTGGTTATAATATATAAAATCCGTGTAAATACAGCAATACTTTGGCAATGTTTGAAGGACGATAGGTTTTAATGACATCCATAAAAAATGTTTGGCCGTACACGGTAGCCTAAGTTTGACGATGTCGACATGTAAGTAATTGGATGTTAAGGTCTCAAGCATTCATCACGTGATAAAGCAAATTTATTGCCCTTACTGTTGATATGAAGCATTGTATTAAAAACAGAAAGGGTAACACCCGTTGAAGGATACACCTTCTGTTTCTAAACGAAATACACAAAGAAAGAAGTATTACGGTACGAAGAAGATTTTGTTCAACGATTTTTACTGATAAGATAAGCATCTCATGGTTTATTGAGTATAGCCATGGAGCTAATACCTTCCGAAGGGTATTAGCGCCATAGTTTAGCTATGCTCATCATACCGATTAACATATAAATATTTCCACTTACAGACAATCGGCATTCGTCTGCTACAACTTTCTCAACTTACATCGAAAGGCCTAGATTCATATAAACATGTTACCTTTCTTCGTTCTTCTGTTTGCAATGGAAGGGACATCCAATGCTCTACCACCCCCACTAGGTAAGGTTTAATTTTTTTTTCCTTTTCTCTTTTAAAGGAAGTGAAGCTCTTAAATCTTATTCAGCCTTTAATAACTAAGTTACACTTACTTATTGCTTTAAAGCAACATAGAATGATGAACGTTCTGGTTTTATTTTCGCGAATGAGGCAGTAGTTTTTGTATTTAGAGTAGCGCAGGTATTTACCTCCCTGGATATAGAGTCAGTATGTCCACTCCTTCTTCAAACCCCGGAGTAGTTAAATATTTTCACTGGCAGTGGTAGATAGCCGGCGAGACACTTCTTAAGAAAGTAATTATGTAGCGCCTTAGTAAAGAGTAAAAGTATCTGTAAAGCACTGTACCATAACAAAACAATAAATACCTCAAATGATGCAGACTCCAAAGCTAATGCTGTCAATTATTTGTAAACTTATTGACAGTACTCATATAATATATCTTTGTATTTATCATATTTTGTTCTGTTATTGTACAGACATTTTACAGTGTAACTTAAAGGGAAGGTGCAGTCACCCTTATTTGCAATGGTGTACTGCAGAATCCTAATTCATAAAGGGCTCTTTTCAATTATGTGAAAAACTGTATATATGATAACTCCTTGGTTTACCTTCGGCAATATGCATGTGTATGTTTTGGAAAGTCATGAAAGATGCTTTGCAATTAATAGGAATCAGAGGATATTTGCGACATTTAGCTATTGTTTTCAAGTAAATTTTGGGAGACTGGTCTCTTCCCTTAAACCTGATCACATTTCTAAGCTGAAAACATTTTTTAAATTGTTACATCCCAGTACAGAGACAAACACAGCGCGTTTAATAATTGGACAAATAGGTTTCATTTTATACTTCTGCAACATAACTCAAATGAGTTTTACATGTATTTGTCTTGTAAATTGTCCCATTAAACCTGCACATGTTGTGACTCCAACAAAGGGACAATCCCCCGCCCCCCGGAATTCGGTGCTTAGGTTTCGAAGTGTTGTTGGATGAAGAGTTCTATTTGAACATTATGCAGGGCCTTACCCTGTGGGGGGGGGCAAGGGGTGGCTTTCCCCTTGAAATTATGTACCCTTAAATAAAAGTACTTCTTACCAAACGAAAAAGCAGAAAATGCTGAAAATTTTATTATCACAATTATAATTTAATGTTCCAGAACCTGGGTATTTGCATACGAGGGCTCTCTTATCTCAAACTTTTCCCGGAGAGATCCTCGGACCCCGCTATCGATCACTATGCGCTATGTGGTTCACTGGTCCTGACGAATGATACTCTTTAAGTATTGAATCCTTCCATGTCCTGTTAAGAGTTGCTGTATATACGTTTAATTACATGATGTATAGAACACACTTGAGACCTGTAGTCTAAACCTCTTTAATCGGCTAAATCTGCCTTTCTTACTACATATCTCACGAAATAGCCCAAGTTACGTTTAGTTAAATGGTTACATCAAAGAATATGTGAAGGAACTTTGAGTCTTCTCCACCCCCCTCCCCCACCCCTACAAAGTGTTGTAAGTGTATATGTTTTCAAATTTACCCTTTATCCTCGAAGTCTACATTTTAAAGCATGAAATATCAAAAAAAAAAAAAGATTGACGGGATGTAAGTCACAAGGCCTAGAAAGTACCATTACCGAATAAGTGGGAGACATTTTTCTCAAACATTTCTTGATAGGCGTGGGTACTTCGCGACAACGAATGGGACCCTGGAGCCATGGCGTGGAACAGACGAACAAGTACTAAATATTAAGACTTTCTAAACATACAATAATTTCAAAGCTAGAAGTGCTATCGCAAGGTAATATCATTTTTGCATCTAAGCCATCATACATGCAAATTTTTCTCAAAGTTGGTACCCCCTGGCATCCTGCCTGAAAATCGAGAAAAATAACTCAATGATGAAAATTGTAACCTATAAGTAATCAGTTCAAAGCTTTTACAAAGCACCATACTTAAACATACCTACACAAACAAAACCAAAAAATATATATAAATCTGAAAGGGTGAGGGTGTCACCTTGCCCCTTAAGACAATACCCGTTTCCTAAAATCGATCCAAGAAATACGAATATTCACTGCATATTGAAAAATTCTAAACAGGGTCATTTCAAAACTTTTCCAAAGATATCCCCACCATCTTGCACCTCAACTGACTAACGTTAAATGTCACTCCTCCGCTTAGACCACTTCCTAGGGCGACTCCATGGAGGGGTGACAAAGGAAGGATTCTCCCGGGTGTCACACATTCAAGGTCACAATCTTCTATGTAGAGACACAAACACGCTCCTTCAATTACTTCACAACATTCAGTTCTGTGCCTTGCTTACTACAAAATATTTCGTTAAAATTCCAAGAATCAACGTAAGCTTTTTTGACGGCTACCAGTTAATATAGAACATATGTTAATCATTGTTACGACCTAAAGAAGCTTCAGATGTTTTTCAAATCTTACCTTCCTGGAAATTCTATAGGCAAACTAATACTTCATAGCAGGGTAGTTGAGATTCGAATCAAGAATAGGCCTAGCCTATATGTTTTATTATCCGTGTGGATGATCGAATGTAATTTTGAAGGCAAAGTACTGCAACTGGTGTTCGTGCGATTGCTACAATAGATATTTTTGACAAAATACTTGGTCCGTATTCATTTAACAGTATTCAAAACAAGGATGTAGGTTAAAGGGTCAGTGAGAATTCCCCCAAAAGTAAAGCTTAGTTGTTCATTCTGATCTTATTGCACTGCAAATGCAACAGCAAATGTGAACTGAATACTTCTGAGCGTTGCAATATACATAGCAGTATGTCGTCTTAGAATTGCAAAGACCCTGTAGTTAATACTAGTCCGTGATGCGGGGAATGATAAGAAAAGGGTTCTTCCCGCCTTGCGAGAGTACGTTACGGTAGCATACGGCACAGGGAACATGATTCGCCTTTAAATCATGCAACGAGGGGGCCAGTGGCGAACCTAACTTTAACGATTTATACCCCTAGTGGAAGGGCTAAGCTAGGGGGAGAGAGCACAACCGAAAACATTGACCGTTGCATATGAAAGTGCATATTCCTTCCATGTTTCCCAACCCCCTCTTTAAGACCATAGGCGTAGGAAGCTGTTTGAGACTGGGCGCTGAACAATGTTTAGACCCCTCCTACGGTCGTCCTGTAGGAGGGGTCTATAAAAGGGGGCTTCCCCTCTCCTTTAGGAAATTTTCGAATACTTGAGGGTCTTTAGATACAATTTGGTGCAACATGTTGGGCAACTAAATTTAAGGAAAATTACTGCAAATTTTTGATATGTTTTACACAGGGGACAAATAAGGGGTTTTCGTCTTGGGATGGGGGGGGGGTGGTGAAAGCATACTTCCACACCACCACATATTTGACTGGTGGGGCTAAACCTCCCAGCCCCCCGTTTCCTACACCTATGTTTCGGACATTAAAGGAAGGGTTTAAGGCTAAAGTAAGGGAACGAAGTTAGCAGAAGTTAGCTCGTTAGTATATTACCCACAGTTGTGTTATATATAACATTACGAGGAAGTAATTAACAATTAACATGTTCTTTTACAAAGCAGAAGGTAAAGGAATCGGTATAAATATTCAGAACAGCTGGGAGCTGTCTCCTACTATATTCCCAAGTGCATGCAAGCTGCCGTATTTTATTTCTCTTGACTGTCTCGAGACCAGTCGATTATCCTATTGATGCCTGTTCTGAATTGTTCTCAGTCGATCAAAATGGGGGGAAAATCAAGTACAATAACAGTGTTAGTTAATAAAATTTGAAAACCTGGATATTATCACAAGAGGCGTACAGGGTTCCAGACTAGAGAACTTACAGGTCTGCACTATTGTTGGAACGATCATCGGTATTCACCATCGGTATCGGCCGATATTCCCAATTTTCATCCTCTATCGGTATCGGCAAAATTTGCCTGAAATGCCGATATTACCTAACCGATATTTATCGTCCCATATGTCATAAAAATGGTACACTATTTGAGTATTTTTAAATGCAAGATCCATTATTTTACCTCATCAAGATAAAAGGACACCTCATTGTGGTGCCCCGTAGCCTATGGTTACCGGTAGTTGCTTATTTCCCAAATATCGGTATCGGATCGGTATCGGCCGATGCTGAGAACTGAAATTCCGGCCGGTATCGGTAATATCGGCTACTTTCAATATCGGTACAACACTAGTCTGCACTCTTAGTTTTACGATTTTGCATAAAACATTTCAATATTTATGTGAATGGTAAAATTAAATTTATGATGCATTTACACCCTCCTTAACTAGGGGGTTACGGAGCAGACGCCGAACAGGTCTCAGTCAGTGGGTTTTCATCTGGGGGGTATATGGCAGTACAAGTCCACGTGGCGTACTCAAAGACCATCATGGGAGTCGGAGTTGTAGGTGGAGGTAACTAAATATATTCTTCCTTATCTGTAACAAATACAGCTTTTAATTTTGTATAGTTCTGACCATTTCTGTGGACACAGGATTATGTTAGTAACTTACATGTAGTAACGGGAGTCAAATTAAAAAGGCGATACAGAGGTCTCTTTCCCTTAATTCTCATGCCAAACTTCATACAGTGCGTTATCAGCAACATGATTTCAGCCAAGCATGGGGCCACGAAGGACAAAAATTGGCAGAGGATTTTAGGACTAAAATTGCAGACGAAAGAGGAAGGGGTTGGGGCTTCATACCCCCAGAATTATTAAGAACAACTTATTTCGGGTCCGACTTTTGAAAAAAAGCAAAACCAGAACCATTTTCACTGTTAGGCTGTGGCAAACACCGCCCACCCCACCTTCCCCCAATATATCCTGTACGCTCAAGTGACCCAAAGGTTCAAGAATGGAAGTTGACAAAAACGTGTGTAGCACACAATCACAGGAAGTTGAGGAACGCTGTACTAATATACTAAAACTCCTATACCGTACAAAAACTGCCACCTTCGAAACGTTGCCACCATATCAGGTAAAACAACTCCACATGCCAAGTAACTCCACAGAATGCCTTATATGTACAGCAATACAAGTCAAGTCGAGAATACCATGGAACTATTAAGCATGCTTTGTGGATACACTCATATGGCGGGCATTGGTGACACTATACGCATACCCTTCTACAGTTATGTATGGTACAGGATCACTTTCTTTTACATATAGGCTCCACAATAATTCACGGGTCATCACCTTTTCGCCATTTTCAGTGGGGCACAAACATTGACTCTCACTTCTCCCCTTTATCTGTTTATTAAGAAGCGGTTGTACTTTAAAATATATTGTTTTTCGGCAATTGCTCATCTACCTTACCCTCTGAAAATGCTTACGAAGTCCGTCAAAACCCCTCCAGGGATCGTTTTGATGACTGGTGCTATGTGCTGAAACAATGGATGACCCTACCTAGAGCTGCAGTTGGCTTTTAGAGGTTTGATCTCATGCAGGAACTTTTTTCAAATTTTAATGCACAAATTTAATACCAAGGTACTATTGGATTCCAAAATTTATAGTAAGCTTCCGAAATGCGTTGCAATATTTCACTTCATGTATTGATGTTATAAAGTGGTTCCGTTTGGAGGTTAACTCGTCACTGGTTTCTCTCTAAACTGTTGTGTCAGGACCATATTACTGTGCCCAGGCCAATGTGGTAACAGCAATGACGGCATGCATGCAGTCACCATCCCTTATTAATGTCGAGTTATTGCAACAAATTACCAGAGACGCACAGTTGGATAACACGATTGATCCTGTGAGTAATATGGAGAATGACATGGTTTACCTTTACAGTGGAACTAAAGACATAACTGTGGTTAAAGGTTAGTATAAAAAATTCACTCCAATTTCCATGTGAAAGAACGTCACTTCCTGTTCCCTAGCTTGGGCACATCCTACCTAAAGTGATCACTTATAATTTGTTGCATATGTTGCACTTGTCTAGTACACGAACAAGGGGGCTCCATTCCATAAAAGAAAGAAATTGGTTCTGCCCCACCAAAGGGTGGGACAGATCCAATTTCTTCAGCAGATTTATGGTAAAAACTCGGCCAATTTCCTCGGTTTACCCAAGGTTTCTCTTAGGCAAAGAAACCTCGCCTATGGTTTATACGTCGCTTGTCAACTTGACCTCAGGTCAAACGATCCTTCCTCAAAACATCTCACATAAACGAAGCTTTACCCAAATACATTTCATTTCATGCAATTATCCGCATACTCTCAGAGAAACACTACTGGAATTTTTACCATATTCTACCAACAATTCCAAATACTTAAAGGAATTTCTAATGGTTGAATTGGCATGTTTGAAAGATATCATAAGTCGCTTTTGTCTCGAAAATTTTGACTAGGTGTGGTGAAAGCTTTGGTCACATACTATAGCGACTTTGTCGACCAGTCCAACGTCAAGAAAGTGTTCAACAAGCCGTCCGGCCACGCTTTCGTAAGTCCTTGAAATTCGCCACTTAACCATCGATTTGCATTACAACTGTGTTATTCCGTCATAATTTTTGTTAACCTATTGATCCTCATTTTTGCTTTAATCTTCTTGGCTGCCAACCAGTGGGGTTGCCAGTGAGCTGTGTGCCATCTTCGGTTGGCTAGTAGCCTACGAAGTAAACATTTGCCAAAATTCCCTGTTGCCAAAAATTCCACTTTCGAACTCTTGTTAGTTGCATTTTGACATTCCTGTGGGATTCCTTGTCGAAGGCAAAACGGAATCCATACGGTCACTATGGCGTGTGTGTCTATGTGTTTGTGACGCCTGGCTTGTAAACACGATATCTCAAGATAGGAATGATGCATACTTTTCATACATGGTATATGGATATATCATATTAGGAGGAAGAAAGATGTTTGTTCAGTCAGAGATCATGTGAGGTGACCAGAGGTAAACAACTAAAAAGTCTTGTGAGCACGATATCGCAAGACAAGAAACATGGATAATTTTCATACTTTGCATGTGGATGCATTATAGTAAGAAAGTGCAGCCTATTGTTTTTGGTAGAAGTTAAAGGTTATCGGGGTCTGCAGAGATAAAATTAAGAAAACCTTGGATTTTGCTTGTAGAAGGACGCGATTCTCAAGATAGGAATGATGATTACTCTTCATACTTATTATATGGATTTATCATAAAAAGAAGAAAGGACCCTTTTGTTTTCGTGCAGGTCGAAGGTCATGCAAGGTCCCAAGGGGTCAAAAACTAAAAACCTTGTAAACACGATATCTAAGGTAAGGATGGATACTTTTCGTATTTGGCATGTGGATACGTTACAGTCAGAAATGAACCCTATTGTTTTAGGTATAGAGGTCAAAGTTTATCTGAGGAGATCGAAGGTAAAACTTTGAAAACCATCGTAAATTGCTTGTAATTACCATATTTCAAAGTAGAAATGGTGGATTTTTTTCATATTTGCCATGAGGATATATCGTATTGAGAGGAAGAGCCTTACTGTCCTTGGTAGAGGTGAGAAGACACGGGAGGTCACCAGAGTTTACAAACCAAAACCTTGTAAACATACTATCTCAAGCCAGAAGGAAAGAATATTTTCCATACATGGCATGATGATGCATTATTGTCAGAAGATGATCCTATTGTTTTTAGTAGAGGGCAAGGGTTATCTGAGGTCACTAGGTTTTACACTGTGAAAACGTTGGAAATTGCTGGTAACCCCCTATCCTAGGTACGATTGATATACACTTTTATCTTTAGGTATATAGATTTAAAATTATGAGAGTGAGAATCCTATTTTTTGGTAGAGTTCAAAGTTCATGTGTCGTCAATAGAGGGAAAATTAAAAACCTTGTCAACACAATATCTCAGGATAGGAATGGTAGATACTTTTCATACTTAGCATAAAAAGTTAAGTTAAAAGCAAAGGTTATATGGGGTCACCGGAAAAGAATATGCAAAAATAGTGTATATTTGCTGGTATAACGCAACAGCGCAAGATGTGAGATATGAATACCGTTCATTACCTTTAGCAAAGAATCACTAAGCCTTGGGGCTTTCTGGTTTCTTTCCAGTTTCTTTCCAGTTTCGGCGACACTCCGAAATATTTGACGACGATTAAATTTGTTTACCTCACTGTTTATCTACTTCTCTGTCTGTCTGTCTGTCTGTCTGTCTGTCTGTCTGTCTGTCTGTCTGTCTGTCTGTCTGTCTGTCTGTCTGTCTGTTTGTTCATCCTTCAGTCTGTCCGTCCTACTGTTTGTCTGTTTGCTTGTTTGTCTATTTGTCCATTTCTGTTATTTATTTGTCTATCCGCCCTCTTAAAATGGGATGTATGAAATATACTTATTATGAGTATGCATGAAATATATTGAAAGATGTTTTGGTGAACAAAATATGTGGAAGTCTTATTTCTCACCCATTTTTAATCCCTTAAGATTACTGACAACTATGGCAATGGGTGTGCCACGTCAATGGGACCCTGGATTAACAACTGCAGCTACAATCAGGCATATGAAATTCTCAACCACATTTATGGCGGGAACTTACTGGTAAGGGACTCAGTGAAATTCAGCTCTTTGTCTCTTTTATTGTTCACTCAAACTGTTTGAAAAAGGCTATTGTGCGAAGTTTCAATATTCTTTTCGAAAAACCTTTAGTTAATAGTTACACATAGACATACTTTGATATGATTATCTCTTTAAATTTCCTTCCAGAAACCCGACTCATCAGCAGCAGGAATTGTGAGTACACCAAAGGTTCATGCAGGATTTATCCTGTCCTTTTAGATGTAATAGAGTAGTCATAGAAAATTGATTATCGGTATATTTGCATTTCATTGAATAATTCTGTTATCTATAGAATGGTATTTCTGTAACACTACTCACTAATTGGCTTCATGGAAACACATTGGCCACAAACGCAGTGTGTGATTAGCTGCAGGGTTTTGCCTTGGGTTCATGTAGGCCTAATCAAAGCAGTTATTAATCAATGAGATGTCAACACCCTTTGGAGAAAATCCGATGGAATTTATCAATATCTTTTAGCTTTTACAAGAAATACATTTTCAAAGTTTGATAATTTCTAGGATAATTCATTAGTCATGTAAATATTTTGATATAGAGTGTTGCACGTTGCATGTATGTTTTCTTTGTTTAAAACTAATATACGTGATCTGCTACTTACTTAGTCCACTAATAAGATTTTAAATAGTTTTTATGAGCACCGTGACAAACAAAGTAGCAGCTAAATCTTGTGAAATCTGGTTCTACGCCCACTTTTGCTCTAAGAAGGTAGTCTCTTTAAACGGAATTTTTGGCATCTGAAATGTATTATTCGAAGAGCCCTATGCAAGCACGGAACCCTTTTATGATGTTCAATTTTGATGTCGTTCTGAATAATTTATTTTTATCAAACAATCTTTGCAAATTTGACCTCAAATGACTCCCGATGGCTTTGAAATGTCCTTAGATTTTACAGAACCACATGGTGATTACATCTACTAACTTTGGTTACAATCCAAAGTACCGTTGCAAAGTTAAAACCATATCAGTGTGATTTTGAATTTAAATGATCCCAAATGACCTCTAAATGACCTTCATATTTTCTATACCAAACGGTGATCGCACATATACAAAGTTTGGATGCCATCGGTCTTACGGTAACGAAGTAACAGCAAATCAAAAATTTACCGCCTTTTGACCTGTAATGACCTTAGATAAACTTGAAACCAAAATGTGTGTACACTCAGGAAGAAACACTCTTTGAGAAATATTATGACTAAAAGTCAAGTGCAGAAGGTAATGTATCAAAGAGAACATAAATTTTAATATATTCACATGATACCTGGGTTGACCCCAATATGACCTTTGACCTCAACTTTCGGGAAGTCAAAACTTCTTTCACTTTCCAGAGATTATTGTGTCCCAGTTTCATCAAAATCCGTCTGTGCTTGCGTGTTTGAGATCATTATGCATTTTGAAGAATCAAGAGCAGATACAGTAGAATTTGCAGAGAGATAGATAGACAGGCGGACAGACAGACGCACAGAAGGACTGATGAATGAGTATTCTTTACATCCTATCAAATAAACAGTGCATAGTCATATGGATAACATAAACATTCGGATAGACGAGCAGGCGGATTGATAGCTAGATAAAGTGACGGTGGAGGATCGTAACAATACAGCTCTTAAAGCTGCTTCGATCTAACCAGTGTCTTGGTTTTTACCCTTTTTATCCCCAAAGTTATGGTGGGCTCTTCAGATTTGGACTAAACAGGGTATACAGAGGAAAGACGTGTTCTGAATAGAATTTTCATTGTTATGACTGCACCATGGTTTGCTTAGTTTTATATTTTAGTATGAAAAAGAAATCTGCTCACTATTTAATAGTTCTTTTACTCAGTTCTACGAATTTGACCAAACCGAGTTTGTTGACATAACCAAGGGTGTGATGAACAGTGCAGGTTACGTGTATGTACCTTCAAACTGCAACTCTTCGAACAGCAGTAAGTAAATATGAATCCATTTCTCGTATTTTCTACCTTTCATCACCTATAGTTAATACGATAAAAGTGTAACTTAACTTAAAGGGCTACATATGTTACTCGGGTGTAGTATATGCAGGTTGTAATGACGTTCCAAAAACATTCTTCAACAACAGCTTTAGTGTCCCAAAATTGTCTAAATTCAAGGCACTCACATATCAGCTTTATCAATTGTGAACACTGTACATTAGGTCACACATTATTTCTTCAAAGGAAAAATTTAGATCCTGACAAGGGCACTTTCTGAATATAGGACCATGTCAATAGTTACTTAGTTAATCTAGGCAGAAAATAATCAGAAAATTCCGTGAAGGAGCTTAATAGCATATAAATGTTTCTTTAAAGGTACTTTTCAATGTTTGTAGTAAGAGAATTTTAACGTGTTGTACTCTTTTGTTTAAAACAATAATTTATATTAATTTTAACCTACTTTAACGCTTACTTTCATTCTTTCTTTGTTTTCACTTTAGATTGTAAAGTCCACGTGAGTCTTCACGGCTGTAGGCAAGGAAAGTGAGTGAAAGTAATAGCCAATCCTATCCTTCCGTCATCTAAAGGTCTTTCAACCATTAGTTTAAAAGAAACCCCGGTATTTTTCATTAAAAAATGAAGAAAACACAAATATGAAGTTGCCCTTGATTTTATGTCCGATTTCATTCGCAACCTGTCCTAGGTTTACTACTTCAGCACTATGACTACCCATTCTTTGAGGCCTTAACATCTCGCATGGCATTCAAACAGATATTACTGATCAAATTGCTCCAAAGAGACAAAACCTATGTTGTCAGAAGCACAATGGAGAAATTGCAGTTTGGGACCCTACAACAATGACAATCGGGTTGGCTTTGAAAGTTTCAAATTTTTATGTGTGTGTAACCAATCTGTTTAATTTTAATTCTAAAATCGATTAGTTTGTCTGAATGTGCAATTCAAATGCAGTATTGGGCCTTAATTAAAAAACTTCCCAAATTAACGTATTAATAAAAACACAGAAACTGCATTTTTTCAGTTTCCTTGATTTCATTTAGGTTTAAATGTGGCATTCCAAGGTTTGCCCACGTATTATAAAACTATCTGGCTACCCATACGAAAAGGTGATGTTGTATGGTAACAGTTTCAAGAAAATGTGGTACTCAAATTGGACTCAAACGCTAAAATTGCTGCCATTTTCAATATGTTAGCAGCCCCTTGCATAAGGAAAGAATGTAGCACATCATCTGAGGATTTTCTGATACTCTACTTTATATTGCTGTTTATAGGCAGAAGGAATCACTTGTTTTTTGACATGTCACTGAGAAAAAGAAGACTGAACATTTTGTATGGACTTTTTAGTATGTTAGACTGTGTTAATTTTACCGTTATAAATCCTGAAACAATCTCAGACACCAAATTTAGGAGCGAAAAGTATATTTAGCTACAACATAATCAGACTGGCGGCAACTGGAAGAGTTGCTGGCAATTCCTCTAGCTCAAGAAAGGAATGCAGCACATCCGTTTCGACTCTCTGATGTCTGACTAGTGTTCTGCATCATACCAACACGTTTATGGCAAACAGCTCCCCCCAAAAAGATAATAACTATGCAAGATACCAACATTTCCTTGACTACACTCTAAATTTCTGTCATTTTCATACACCCCCTTTTTAAAAACTTTTCTCTTCTCCACCTGTCTTCTTCTTTTTTCCTTGTTCAATTTTCCTGTTAAAGTTCCCTTTTCTTAACGCAGGGATACAATTATTTAGCCAGGAGAGTATCTTATTCTCTTTTATGTCCTTTAAGGTCCTTCATGGAAGACAAGTATGCGTTACACACTGGTTACAATGAAGTTGCCGATCTCAACGACATCATAGTGATATATCCACAGGCTAATGCCGCTCCAGTGTGGAACCCAAATGGCTGTTGGGATTGGTATGAATATGTATTCTTATTTCACAGGCAAAGTTATCGGTCATTGGGGATCTAGTTCGAACAAGAACACTGCAATTAGGGATAAGGGTTTGATTTTCTTCATTAGCACCTTTGTTGAAGCCGGTCAATGAAGCCTTTGCTTGCATTAATGGTAAATTTCTTAGATGCTTTTTGTTCAGTTTCTCGTCCCCTTTGGCAGAGTTGTCACCCTAATGCGAGTATATCAGGGTTTTGCCTGTAGTGGGAGATATTCACAGTTCGTTTCCTTAGCAATAAAGTTTCTAACCAATTTGTGAAAATCACTTTAATGTTTTGTTTAATTTGATGATGTGATTTTTGTAACATTTAAATCCTTTATTTTAAAATAAACAGAGATTACCAGTGTACTAAACCAGTTCTGTATTGAAAAGACGTGTTAATAATAGGATTTATTTACATGCCTTCAATTTTATTAAACGTCTCAGCAGTAGACACTACTCAAGTATTAAACAATACAAATTCCCCACTGCCTGTATGTTTTCCAAGTGGAGCGTTGATGATCCCTTGTTAAAGATATTGAACTCATATTTACAAGACTCAAAGTGTGTACATGTTTTCCTTTGTTCTTTTGCAGGTGGGGATACACCGGGATAAATTACGGTACGTTGAGCTTTCTTATAAGTTAATTGTAATTTGCATGACACGGTCGACATTTAACAAACTTTGCTGCTTTAATTTCTGTGAATATCATGTTGTTTCAATAGTTACTGTAAGTGACTTAAAATAGGTTATATAATAAATTTAAAATAAAATATGAAATAAATTTAGGCGTACCATGAAGATGTATATTTTATAATGCTTATTTTCTTTCTCAGCAAGTAACCTGGCTGATCAGATGAAAGCGATCAAGGGGATGATTGATCGTGTTTTGTCTCATACTTGATCCAGAATACGCACAAAGCAGACAATCAACCAACAATTATTAAGAATAATAAAATTCCCTTCATAAACTTTTGCTAAAGAATAACGGCTGTGATTATAAATCAAATTTTCTAGAGTTAGTTAAGTAGCAAATTTTCTCGAATTACTCTGATAGCATGGTCTTTGACCGTCCCACAGATTTTTTGAAAATCCGGATGCATAAGGGATAGTTATTTTGAAACCTTCCTTGGTGAACTTGTCTGAATTCTGGCCAGTCCAGAATAAGGTTCCTAAAGAACTTTAATCTTAACAGTGAACGTTATGCTAAAGTAATGGGTTTCGGGGTTTTGAGGTTTATGCTTGCTTTATGGAAGAATAAGGTGTCAAAAGACCTTTGATTTTAATGGTGCACTTCATGCTAAAGTAATGGATTTCGTGGTTTTGAAGTGCATACTTACTTGAATGAATGGGTATCGTAATAAATTGCTTAATAAATAATACAGGAATAAGAATCTTCCCAGGTAAAAAAGTCCTGCATAAAATCCTTCAAAAAATCCAGCGGGATTTTGGCAATAAAATCACTCACTTTTTCTGCAGCATTTCTACAGGAGCTTTTTTGCTGGATTTATGAAGGGAAACTGCAGTGTGTGTTTCTTAGAGAGTAATGAAAGCTATTTGCAGGTTAATGAAAGGACATTTTACGGATTTCTAGGTAACAATAAGGAATTTTGCAGGTAATTTAAAGGAAAACTGCAGCATTTCTTAAGCCCCTTTCACAATTGGCGCACGACTACTTGCGACACTTTGGTCGTACGACAGGGCAAAAAATCTTCTATCACACAAACAGAAGCGTCTAGAAACGACCGTTGTAGGTAGTTTAAAGTAAACATGCAGAGAATATAAAGAACAATTGTAAGAGTTCTGAAGGTCCCTTGGAAGAATCCTGTCCCTTGACGTCATAACATCAGCTTTTTCATTATATAATCTGGTGATGTCATAGAAATAAAAGTACTTACTTTAATTTCTATGGGTGATGTAGACTCTGATGGAAATAAAATAAAGTTTAATATCCCCGTAGTTTACTTTGAAGTAGACAGAGAAGTTTCTACGTTTTTGTTTCATAAATGTAGGTCATAGGATGGAATTTGTGACCAGAATGCTATGGTCTGAAATGCCGAGGATGTTAGTAAGTGACTTAACAAGTGACAGACTATGCGTAAAAGCATGAACATACTACCTCGGAGGTAGTATACTTCCATGGTACAAGGTCCAACCTACGTGTACCCCTAGTATGTTGGTCATGAACTGATAATGATAATGGTGGTGATGGTGGTGGTGGTGCTGCTGCTTATGATGACGACGACGATGACGGCGGCTGCGGCGACGGCAGCGACGGCGGCGGCGATGGAGGGGGGGGGGGACGGGGGGCGACGACGACAATCACACGTGGTTTAGGACTTTCTAAACTTCCCTATATTTTGCATTCGTTTTAATATATTTATTTTGCAAATCAATGTCAGGACATGCACTTAAAATCGACCATAAGGATGTGCGATGTTGCATATATAATGCATGAGGTGTATATGTTGAGGAACTCGGATTAATACCTTTCAGTCAAGATTCCGTTCCAACAATGAACTCAGGTGTAATGTACTGTACTTCTGTGGGTTGTTTTATCTACAAATATGTTACAATTGGCTGCCATTTATCTTAAATTTCAATGCTAAATCCTTAAGCCAACACCATAGGCGGCTTTTAGAAATTTTGTTTGGGGTGGCAAAATTAAGTCCGTGTTCAGAGAGGTTCCGGAAGACCCCCCCCCCCCGGCAATATCAATGATCCGCTTCGGAAAGCTGTAGGAGTATGGTTCAGGCGCGGATCCAAAAGGGACGCACCCGGCGCACGCCCCCCCCCCCCTTCGATGACCAATGATTTTTTCACCAGCGATATGAAAAAATGAGCAAATAGATATGGAAAATATGCTTGCCCAATGCGAAAAAAGCAAAAAGAAGAAAAAAAAAGGTCTTTAAAATTTTGAAGACTTTTTTTTGTTGGCTCGTCGGCCTTCCCGGCGGTGTGCGCCCCCCCCCCCCCCTTTTTCTTAAAATCCTGGATCCGCCACTGTGGTTATCATTTTGTATTTTTAGTGAAGTCCCAAATAGCTTTCAAAAGCTCTTCAGAAACTATCTCAGGCAGTCAGACACGGACTTTTCTGTCTTTAAAAGTAAGAACAATCATAACATGGTGGTAGGCAATCGTTATTCCGGTCATAGGCGTAAGAAGCAGGGATACTGACAAAGCGTCTTGATCCGTTTGGATAACTCGAGAAAGCCTAAATTATACAATTACCACGGTTAATGGTTAACATTTCATGGTCAGGACACTTGAGCTCGAAGAGGGCCCTGCACCAATTCGTTCGTGGTTGAACCCCAGAAAAATTCGACAAGAGCAGGGGGTAACGAGGCAAGAGTGTACTAATCTCTCCCAATCCTGATCCGGCAACCTGCATTTAGCGTCCCCATGCCACGAACGGAATGTATACCCAACCAGTGAGCGACTTTCTCAAAGGCTGGGAGGAATGGACAACTCTTGTTCAACACCACTGCTTGACAGCTGAACCAACTAAGTGAAGGTCTGAACTGGATAACTTACTGTGCCCAACAACCTGAAACGGCATAACTGCACACAGCCATGCCCAGTTTTTGAGCCCATTTCCCCCGAAAATTTCAGGAGGTACCACCAGGATTCGATCAGAGGACCTCTCGAATGCAAAGCAATACACTCAACTACCAAGTCAGTTTCACCCTTAAAAATTTTGTTGTTTCTTTCGTTGTGTGTCACAATACATTTCACCTTTGCCAAGGAGCCATTCAAATGTTGGTTTTGTAGAATATTTTCTTAGAACAGAAAATTTAGAGCATAAAGACACTTGAAAACTTTGAAATGATAGCACTGTTTTGGATCTCAGCATCTTCAAAAACATTTTTGTCATTGGGAAAGGGGGAATGCCTGTAACTCAGAATGACAATTCACCCCCCCCCCTTCAAATAGGTCAGTCATAAGTTCCACCACAGCTTCGATAATCTATTTGAGATCATTTTAAAATAATTGAAACGGCACTTCAAAACATTCTCGCAAGTCGGTTCAAAATTCATCCGGCAACACGTCACTTTTGCCCCCTCCGCGTTCTTCTTTGCGCTACGTCTACTGTTTAAAATAGATCACTGACTGGGTATGCCTTCGAAACTTTCAACCAATTCAAGTATTGTCAGACAGACACCGATCCAGCTTTGAACTAAAATATATCGCATAACTTAGATAAACACTGACACACGGCGGGCACGTATGGTTTTAGAAGACTAAGCATGTGTAACGTGGGGCCGATCATGGCGTTTCTGTGTTGGGGGTTCTAGCTATCCGGCCTGTTAGGGCGTTGTCGTTGAGAATGTGCGGAGCGTAACAAAGTTAATAATTAGCTGTCTGGGGGTAACTGAGAAACTCGTACAAGAAAAGAAAGAGACATACACGATGGATTGCGTGCATTACTTGTGTAATCGAGATGTGCTTTTAATGAAATCCGGCAACAGAATGACATACGATTGTACAACATCCTACATCGAGGACTAAACCTAATTAACATAAAAATAACAAACATAACACTCGCATACATACATACGTACAGCTGGATACTCACAGCTGACTGATTACAAGAACAAAATAGTTTCGATATTTACACTCTTACACATGCAAGCAGTAAGCAACTTGGGCGATCCGTCATCGGCTTCAATAATTTACCAAATACTGTAAGTGTTTTCCTTTTTGGGATGTTAACATTTTTGGCACGCAAAATAAAACAAATGTCATGGAGCAACTTACAACTAACGTTTCCTGCAATGTACTTAGGACACAGTTCTGGCAAAATAATTTTTAGTACTATACGCGCAAGCTAATGATGGCTATCCTATTAGAAATTGTGACATTTTATAACTTTGTTATTTCAACTAGAACCTTCCGCATTGAAGGATATACGTGCCTGAAAATAAATTGAAGCCACGACGCCTGGATGATACTATCAATTCACATGACCAGTGACCGAATGACCCATTCAACCTAGGATGATCATGAATCTTGGAATTATCTCGAAATACATACTGTTCTTGATAATCGCAGAAAAATTTAGAATAATTTAAAAATACAACTTCATAATAATATGGTATCTGTAAGATGGACGGGATGATTTCGTCCCAATGTTGAAATACTTTTTTTCATACCATTTCGTACAACATGTTAATTTTTGCAAGATTGAAGACCAAGCTTTGCAAACTTTTTTTTTTTGGGGGGGGGGGTTACTTGCCTCCCCGTGCCCCTATGGAGAGCCGCTAATTGCCAACAATGCTGCCATCAGCACCATTTTGGATGGTATTTGATTTATCTTGGGGTACTTGTAAGCCAAGGGACTCACCGACAGATTAAAAGGTAGAAGAGTAAGGTTTAAATCATAAAGATCATGCAAAATACTGAAAGAATTTGACCTTTTCAATTCAAAACTATGACAGGTGAAGCTGTCAACATAAATGGTATTACATATATAAAGAAACCACTGGACATTACTTCTTTGGAGCAGGTTATAATCAGCACTACATGCTTCGATACAAGAGTGAGCAACAGGCCATACTTTCGTCACAACATATATACGCCATCTGGTAAGTTGACCTGGTCAGCGGATATTCACATATGCCACATGGATACACAGATTTACTCGTCTCGGCCCGGACAGACCTTATGCATATAACGTCACAGAGCAGAAAGTGCTCCCTCGTTTGGAGGCAAGCGCGCATCATTGCAAGTTACCCCAACAAATGCAGACGGCTGATCAAATCTCTATTATACACGCGAGGGAGACGTCTACTTTGTGTCTGCAATGTGCTTCATTGTTTTGTCTCCAAAATGACGTCGGGTGACGTCAACTTGCTTTAATTCTATCAGTGGATATATCCATTGCCAGTAAGAGGAACAGAAGCAATCTGACCGCTGATGACCCCAACTGACCTTTGACTTCCACCAAAAATATCCTCCTTGTGGAGCTGTTATATGTATGCCCTGGTTCACGCCACTGATTAAAATTAGTTTGTCAAAAAATTGATTCTCAGCCTTTCAAGATCGATATTGCACATAAAAATATCCTAAGATCCTCAGGAGATAACACTTGGTTACCTTCTCCGATTTTACAGTGCAACCAAAGCAAGGTACGTAGGATTTATTTTAAAATGGCATGTTAACAATGACTGTGCAGCTTTTTGGTACGTTGTTAAATGGTTGGAAAAAATGTTAATTGCCGGGAAGTTCAATTTTCACAACTTCTTCCTTATTTTCATGTACAAAAAAGGTACATTTCCCTCCAGCTTCCAAAATTTCCCTCCAAATACCAAAATTTCCTGGGAAGGAGCCTTTCAGCTTGCCACCTTTTTCAATCCTTGTTAATATTTTAAACATTAGTCTATACTTGTTTCAGTTTTCTACGATATCTCGCCTGGAGTGAATAGCTTCATGCAATCACAGCTTGCTTCGGGATGTCCGCTCTTGGCCTGCATTCACATATACCGGAGTAAGTAGAAGTACCTTTTGTCGAGTAGATTGTATTAACACAACAAATATTCAGCCGGCCAGGAATATACCAGGATGTTCAGTTAATTGCTACCCCACTGTGAAGACTCACTGCATTAAAGTTAGCAGGGATGTGCAGTTAAATGTTGCCCCGCCCTACAAGGGCTTTATCCAGATGTAGCCGGGAAGGAAACAGTTGTTACATTTCTGTAAACCACATCCTGGCGTAAGTCCCTGCCATGCCTGGCGGGGGATCGTGGTTACAATTGAAAAGTGCATAAGTGTTTAATATAACGTCAAATAGTTGTGTAACAGAATGTTCTCAGGTTGAGGGGGGCTGAGTGAAAAAAATGTGTAAGTGTTGAGTAATAAAAACAAATCCCTGATTGCAACAACAACTGAACCAAGTCTTCCCAAAGTGGAGATAATTGAATTACCCCCTGCACTTCTCACTCAGTTAGGCTGGAGCACCCAAGAAAGCGGGAAACTTAACTAGTCACCCCAACAGAAGAAACAAGCACGGGAAATTTTGTTTCATAATTTCTATTTCTTTTGCACTTCTTTTATAAATTATTTAACTTCAATGTAATCATAAATTAAACTGCGATTACGATTACTTTGCCATTGTAATCGATTACGATTACGCGATTACTTAACTTTCACAAAAGTAATCGATTGCGATTACGATTACTTCAAAAAATGTAATCGATTGTAATTGATTCGATTACTAATTAACTACGATTACCCTAAGCCTGCTTCTGACCTTAAATGACTTTTGACCACCACGAAACATAAAAGAGGTCTATCAGAGCAATGCACATTCTAATTAGTAAGGTAGCCCTTCTTGTGACTTTGTGTTCACGAATCCCTATACGTCCTTCGACCTCAGCGTGGACCCTTTCAGTGGCGTCACCAGGGGGGGGGGGGTATACGGTGTGAGTATACGCCTCGATTAAGTGTAGCGGAAATGTCTGCCTCGCGGACTCATTACCCAAAACAGTGAATGGTGTTGTTTGGTACGTACAGTACCATGGAACTTGCCTGCCACTTGCGTTGCGAATTGTTATGCAAGCTCAGTGCCAGCAATTTCAAGGAGACTTTTCCGTATTTTCTTCTTCGAAAAAAATCACTCCAATAAATTTTAAAAGAGAAATAGATGATACAAAATTCTATGATCACTTTAATCCGGTAAGACCCCAATCACCCAGTTTGTGGATCATGAGAATTTCACGTTAATTGAAAAGTCCACAATCGAACGAATATTTGATCGTTGATTCGGCAATACACATGCACGTTTTTTTCACTTTCATGTAAATTTCTCTATCCATGCATAAATTTTTTTAGTTCCCAAAAGTTCGTTATTTTTTGACACAAATTTTACTTTAAAAAGGTAGCGTATGTGGCACCAGATTGCATCTAAGGACACCTAATTTTTCAAAAATTTTCAAAGAGGAGGGGACACCCCCTACCCTTAAACCCCTCCCCCAGGCCGGCGTTCACACGACATACTGCAGACGCTGCTATCTAGTTGTGCCCCCGTTGTGCCCCCCGAATGAAAAGTCTGGTGACGCCGCTGGACCCTTGACTCCTCCAAAAACAATCGGTAGGCTATTTTGAGCTCCCAGTGCAGAACATCCACTTGCTTACTGTGAGATGTATCAAGGGACGTATAAGGCCTTTGCGAGATATGTTTGCAAGGGTTTCCCGTTTGACCTCTGGCCACCCTAGTATATGAGCTCTGACCCTGACAACTCCCGGCATCAACTGAAACACAAAAGCGTTTGGCAAACACATATTCCACTCAAGACATCCTAAATGTTTCCCTTGATATCTTATGAGGTTGAATGTGAGGTTCAACGTACGAGAAACTGAGATTGAGGCCAAAGATGGGGCTGAATGTAAGGCTGAAAGTGAGGCAGGATGTAAGGTTGGATATGAAGTTGACATGCCAGGTTACATTCAAACTGAGATTTTTCACTGTACGTATATAAAACTACGTACACGGTACAGTATATGCAATGTCTTTTCTACGCTTCCGTAGTATAGTACATGCCTATCTCTCAGCTCTGAGGCTGAGCTGGTTTGTGTTCCTTGGTTGCAAACGGGAAAGTGAACGCTGCCTTTAGTTTCCCCGGTCTCTGTGCAAACGTGTCTGCTGGGTTTCCTATTTTTCACCTTAAAGTATGTCTACCCAAGGCAATGATTTGTATCGATGGAAGAGATGGACCAAAAACAAGCAGAGTACTTCTGTATCCAAGGTAAGCAATCTTTCAAGTTTTAACGCAGGTTTTTTCGCACAACTAGGCCTAGGCCTAGTGTATGTGAAGAAGGCCGTGCTTCTATTGGTTCCAAATCCCCACAGGTTTTCACCTAGGCCTAGGCTACACGGTACCTGTATTCACCTGTAGGGTAAGCCATCAAGGAAAAATCTGATGGCGGACGGGGAAGAGAGTCAAACACGACTCATATTATCCTCCATTAACAGCGTCAGTCTATCAGTGGTAAGAAAAGCCTTGAAAGCATTAACAGTGCTTTTGCTGGGAGGCTGTTCCAGGCATTGACATTATGTTAAGATTCATAATTAACATGAGAGGGATGCATCACTGTTGCAAAACGACTTAGGTAGGTTATTTACTTGGTCTCAGACTTGGCAAATGTCTTTTAATGCCGAAAAATGCAGAATTCTTCACTCTGGATCCAAAAATTTGAGGTACGATTATACCATGGCTGGTAGTGTTTTGAGTACACGTATTAATCTGGTAAAGTTGGCAAACTTTTCCGTACTGTACCAAGTTCATGCAACTAACTGTTAGATTTATCCTCAAACCTCTTTTGTTCCTGCAGAAACCAGCGTCTGTTAATGATATTGAATTGTGGCTAAAGGTACGTAATGTAATCATTTTTAACAGTGTACATCTTCTTTTTCATCTTGCTGTAAATTGTACTCTTCAAAATATAAAGTATTCACATTTCATCCTGTAGGCAAAATTGCATGCCAAGGATGATGACATACAGATGCATGTTAAGTAAAGTATTACAGCCTGAGAATGTTTTCAGTACTAAGTAAATGAGGAGCTGCATGCAAAGGTGAAGGTTGTATTCACTACATGGTATGTAGTGTTAAGTGTTTTGCAAGGCTCGACATTAGGAAGTTCAGCTTTTCTCATAGAGTTGTTAACGAGTGGAATAGTCTGCCTGAGTGGGTAGTTAACTCCACATCTGTGCACTGCTTCAAGGTTAACATTGACAAGTTCTTCCACAAGTGTGGTACAATCTAATTGTGCTGGGCTCATTTGGTGCTGGTTGGTTCTTTGTTTTCAGTTAAGGTTGTATGGACTTCAAGGCATCTTATGGGGCCTTAGCCCTCCTTTGCCCTTTAACCTGTTATGTTATGTTATGTTATGTTATGTTATGTATTAAAGTTTTAACTTTGCCCCTTCCCAAAAATCAGAAGACGAAAAATTCAGTATACAGTAACAATTGTGTTATTTTTCCTTTTAAAAATATATTTTCATTTTAACACACGCTTGTTTTCTAACAGAAGGTGGAACAAGCATCAGATGAGGCAGCTGCAATAACATTTGGAAGAGGAAGGTCAAAGGTCAAAGATTTTTCTTCCAATGGCCGTTTGGGAGCAGTTGCAACCATAGATGTATTGAAAGATCATGATGCAGCCTACCAGGAAGGTGAGAACTGCCAATAGATGTTAAATCTGTTTTTTTTATTTTCTGACATACTCTAACATCTCTAAAAGTTCAATAAGGCAGTGTTGTACTTTAAATTGACATTGATAGTTTCAAAACTTAAACCAGTACTTTGCTACTGCAGTGTACTGTATTTTAAATGTCTGGTGACTAGGATACATGACACAATATGATGTAAAAAGTATGAGAAACCCTGAAAACAGCCATAATTCTAATAAAAATTTTTCCAAAGTTGACCATTTACACACTGATTTCTATTTTACAATCATGAGTAAACACTTACAAGCTAGATATGTGTGCATTAAAATGGCCTGTTGAAAATATCAAGACACACTCAACTTTGGTAAGAAACAACCAACGTAATGAAGTCCTGGCTACAGCATAAGAAAGTAAAACTGAACATTGTCCTGAAACAGTTGAGAACCCTTACCCTACAGGCTACTGTATTTTTATTGACCATTTTAAATAGCCAGAATTGGATAAATTTATATTCGTTGGTTGTCATAACTATTGTTGTACAGCAGGATGCTCAGTTTATACTGTACACGTACAGTTAGTATTTAGAGGGTTGTAAAGACCATTCACTTCAGAATATGACGTACAATAGATTGTTTGTAAAGGGTTGGAAAGGCAAAGTATTGTAGTGACTGTGAGCACTGGGTGGCCATTTGTACTGAAGCTGCTCACAGCGATGTGTTTGTCAGTAAGAAGTGGACCTAAAGTCAAATTGATGAACTAATGTAGCTGGTTACCCAATTGTCAATTTACCTCAGTGGAATATGACAACTGCTTTATTTGGCATCTTGTTTAAAGTGCTGCTTCCTGTACTGTAGATTGCAAGAATTATTCCATCTTTTTGCATTGAAAAGATTATATTTTCCAGACTTGAAGTACTGTACAGATAAACCAAACAGGCAAAACATGTGGCTGATAAAATTTGTCCTGAGCACCACTGACTGTGGGAAAGCAATGCAGTGGTGGAGGAGGGGAGGGGAGGGGGATGTCACCATGTCCAGAGTTTGAAAACCAGAGTGGTACCATGCATATATACTTTTTGAGTGGCATTATGGAAACAAATTGAAGAAACCTGAAAACATTGGCCTGGAGTACTTCTACTGTACTGATTATTATTGTGTCCTTGGGCAGGGGGAATTATCCCACCCTGTGTCAACTGGGGACCTGTGAGGTAGCTTGTTATTGTGGTACAGGATACAGGTCTGTGGCTGGAGGGATTGGCAGTAGGACATGCCAAAGTTTTTGAGAACTATAATACTGTATGTGGTTCACATTTGATTACAATTTTCTCTCTAGATACATGCGCTTTACAATGATTTTTTCACATTATTGTCTTTCCCAACATACATTGCAGCACAAGACCTGCTTACCCAGTGGATGGCAGATAAGTGTAATCTTGATGAGGATGAAGATGAGGATTATCTTCTCTTGGATGAAGAAGCAGCAGAGAAGAAGCAATCTAACAAGACAGATCTCCAGAGTCACTGGGAACAGCTTCTGGATGAAAATGATCCAGGGATGCTCCATGCATACAGTGGACCATCATCTGAAGGTAACGATACATTACTATGTACAGATGTGCCAAAAAGTAACTACCTGATCGCGCCCACGATCCACGAATTCACTGCGACCATCGCAGGGGAGTATGTATTGTTAAAAGATAGGTATCTGCGCGAATCTTCGCGGAAACTTTAAGCTTCTTAACTTTGTGGTTGTCACCTCAATAGTTAAGCCGGAAAGAGCAGTGGCTTCAAAGAGACAATGTCAAGTTTCGCACTTTCGAGCTACAAAAGAAGGGACAATAGAATAATCGATACTGCACCCAGACTAAATTCAATGGAAATAGAGCCTTCTCATTCAAAGGGAGAACATGTATGAAGGTGCCTCCACGGCCACAAATACATACATTCAAACTAGTAACGTACTGTAGGGTTATTAGTACACTGTACATTAAACCATCTGCCAACAACATCTAACCCACTTTTTAAAAGGTTGAAAGACTCATGCATTCAGTAGATTGCATATACTTTATCATACAAATGTAATGCACGTCGTTAATAAAACAAATTTCAATAGTGTTTGCACTTAAATTAAGATGACATGCTTCCATTATCTAAAGAAGTAAATTTTTGCAATATAGTTATGTATGGATAAGCTATGCAAATGTTTTAACCAAAATAACATTCTCTTGTATCAAATCAATCGCTAAAACTTCGTATTCTTAGTGGAGATACTTTTTTGGAAACAAAATTCACTTCGCCAGCTGTAGCATTCTGCACATTCTTTCAAGGGATACCTTGCGCCGTGTGCACAGGAAAAAATTTTCTTTCCTATTACTTCTATCCTGTTACTCCCTTAAATATTAAAATGGTACCTATCTTTATGTTGCTCATAATTTTTCATTGATATTCAAACTATTTGCAAAATTTTTTGTGTACAAAGTTTCCAAACATATGACAAAAAAGAGCAAAATATTATCCTCCTTTTTTTGGTATACCCCATTTTGCTAAAGTGGAGCGTGCCACAGTCACGTGCACTGCTTCGGCACAACGAATATCCAGGCTACGAACGAACGTTCTTGTATACGTATGTGGTAACGACATGCAGTGTGTGCCGTATCGTACCGTACATAGTTACCGGTACTGTACGGGTGAAATCTCGGCCCAAGAGATGCATCAGAAAGATTTTTACTGTCATGATCACGAAGAAACTGTGTACAGTAGATACTGCATTTTTCATAAGAGTAGCTAGGAAGCAGTTAACGAGAAATTTGAACAGATAGTTTAGGTACTTTACAGTACAGAAGTTGAAGTGAAAAACTTTTACATTATTTTTTGTTACAATGCACACTGGACACAAAGCCACAGCTTGGTCCCCTGTCGGGCAAATCCTGGCGCCACCTCTGTGATTGTGGTGTGAGAAGTACCGACTCCTCTTAATGAAAATTGGGTGGAAAAGACAGAGAAATCGATTCACAAATTATCTGTAGCAAGTAGATACCAACAATTGTTAGAATACTCACTTCCTCTACTCTACACCTCCCCAGGTGCAACGTAACATACTTATCACCCAGCAACCAGGACCGCGAAAAGCCTTAGGGCCTAGGTCCTGGTTGCCTGCACACCTACACCACACACCTAACTCGCACACCCATCATCCACACACCCTTCTCAAGGCAGCCTGGGCCGCGAAAAGCTTCCGAGCGTAGGCCTGGGCTGTCTCCTTATTTACGTCCCTCACAACACACCCACAAATCTCCCCACTCTCACTGCATTCACGAAAATTGGCTCAAATGTTCTCAAGTCTTCCTCTCCTCTTCCCGCCCCCGTCTCCACGACCCTGTGCACCAAATTAACCCCACCCAAAATCAACGCAAATTCATCAGAATTCCATCCTCCGCACAACTCTCAATCATCTTTCATTCCCAACCTGCCCATAAAGTTCGCATGAACTAGGCGGGGCAAAGGTAAAAAGAAGGTTCGACTTGACACGTAGTCCTATACAAGTTTGAAAACAAGCATATTATCAACAGGAAAAATAAATCACACAACAATTCTTCCCTTCTCACATTCACGTCTTTGCAAAAGCACTTCTTAATAAAAATAAATAGGCCTTGGTATCTTGCAGTGAACTGCCCATCCCCAACGAAAGGCAGTGCTTGAGTTTCCCCATCCTGTTGTCCCCGAATGCGGTAGGGTCTTACCGGTAATAAAAGCTTCCTTGTCTTTTTCCCGGACGACGGGCAGAGGGGGGGGTAAGCCGGGGGGGAGGGTAAGCCGTGCTTGCTAGAAAGAAATCTTTCTCCCCAAGACAATTTGAACGAGTTTTCTTACATCGGCCTAAGCTGTTAGGTTTTTTCAAGTTCTGGGAGAGGGTGCATCCCCCCCCCCCCACTGGGCTCAAACACCTGTGTTTTGCCTTGAGGTTTTCCTTCAAAGGAAGAGCAATTCAAGAAGGACAAAAACATCGCAAAGATGCGTTAAGTCTTTTGGCTGAGAAATGTCGGGAAGTTGCTGCACCTTGCCTTTAACACCAACAAAGTTAAAATTAGAGCTTACCATTTTATGAAACATTGAAGAAATCAGCGAATCAAGAAACCGATGTATGTAATCCAGTATATTAATCCAGTGTAATAATCCATTGAAGAAAGATGAAAATTGCGGTACAATTGTCCAAACTTATTTTGAAACAGCAGCTAAATCTCAAAACTACCCTCATAAAATTTCCTTTCAGGTATCTTTCAGAACGTAAATATTGCATATTCAATGTACGGTAAACCAATGAGTTACGTAATTTGCGTGATTTTCACAATTCAGTGAGAAAATATTGTTACATGGTTTTCAACAGCCATTCATGAAATAGGATACCTGGGTACACTAAGCAAAAGTGGGGTGACCGTGACTGCATTTTCCCTTGAACTGATTCTTTAGCTCCCCACTCCTACCAACCCCTTCTTTTCTGCGATCCCTTCCCCTTAATCCCTTTTCCCCAGCAGTCTCGCCTTTGAACACAGTATGCAGCCCTCCAAAGCCTGCACACACCGGCCTATTCTTCTAAATTAAATTTCGCAAATTTTTTATTTCTAAGTAGGCCAACCGTAAGCCAAGTCGGTTGTTTTGCTAGTTTGTGAAACTTCTAAGTAAATCATGGTCCAGAAGTAAAAACTGTACAGAAATGATACAGAAAACAGTACACGTAGTTCAAACTTTCGAGCTATAGCGAGCCACTGAAGATCCCCGCAATGTTAACGTTGCAGGGGAAGTATTATGATTTCACATACCAAATCTATGTGCGAGGACGGTACCTGGGAATTTTACTGTAGCCGCGCCCATTCACGAAGAACTAAGTCTACATGCAAAGGGCCGCGGCATGAACCAACATGTTTTGGAGTGAAGCACTTCCACAAGCCAAACTCATTTTTCCTTGCTTTGACCGTACAACCATGCAGATACTACCTCGGTAACTCCATGCATGGTCCATCCAATTTGCCGTAAAGTTTGGTAATTTGGCACTTTAGATTTTTAACCTTCCAGAATACTTGTGTAGTTTACTTCGCAACATTCATATTGTTAGTACCTAAACGTTTCTTTTAGCATTTAACTCGTCACTGACAGAATTGCTTCAGGATTTCTTGATTTAGATGGACAAAGTGGAAGCACTGCATTACAAAGCATCACAGTCAGGTCACGCAGATCGTGTGTGTAAGGCGGACCGTTCACCTTCGTACGTAAAAGGTCACTGTCCAAAAGCCAATGAAAATGGTGCATTTCGGGGTGTATTATGCAGGAATTTCCCATCTTTCGTGAAATTATGGTCATCATCGCACACAACAACGTTTCACTATTACTACACGTGGAAGGGCCAACAGCCCATACTGCAGCTAATACACAACTGCGCGGTGCATATACATAAAACGTTATTAGCAAACGGCAGGGCCTGTGCATTCATATGGGGAGTTAACAATGTATTCACCCAAACTGGATTGAACGCAAAGCCCTGTTAGTAACAGCGTGTCGGGACGGTGCATGCGTACAGTAGTTTTAATAAAAATGAAACCGAGGCCGACAAAAATTTGAAAGATATATACTGCAGGCAAATTGATTTTTGTTTTAGAACAGTCTTTAAACTTTTACTGTTCTTGAGACATGCTTCGGTTTGCTGTTATCTTTGGTAAACATTCTATGGGGCCATGGTTGTTACTGCGGCCCGAGTCGCATCTAGCACAGTCCCAGCACACGTTCTAGGGCGGAGAGTTCCATTGGGAATTTGTACTTGGATTTATACAAAATTTCTACGGAATTTATTTGGATTACAAGAGTTCCGAAAACCGCTGGATCACCTCCGTAGTCTCTACGGTAAGAAATCTCAATTAGAAACATATTGTCAAGTCTAAGTATATTGGCCACACAAGTGCCATTCCCACCATTTTCCGGTGGAAACGAGGTGTTGCTTTCAAGTCCATTGATGTTGTACAGTAACTTCAGCAAATCATTGCATGCCAGTCAAATTCTTTGCAAGATTTTAGCAGATTATTTACTGGAGCGCTCGTTAAAATGAAGAAAAAAAAAACAACGGACGACATCATAAGTAAAGTATAATGAATCGGAGGGAATACGTCGCACTTTTCTAATTTTTTTTTGGGGGGGGGTTGTCATGTGGCCGTACTTGCCCTGGTGCCCGAAGTTGGAAAATCCGGGATGTGCCACAGTTAAATGTTACCACTTTTCCTTGAATGAAAACGTTTTCATGTTGGCCTGTTCTCAAATTGTACCATGTACTCTCGTTGCACTATAAAAAATTCCCGGATCGGACAGACATAAACAGAAAACATTAAGTGTGACGTCTCGCTACGCCCACTGAAATCAAACACGTTACAAATTGCAACAGCATGACGTCACACTTGACATTTTTGTTACCGCATGCTTCACTATAGTAAAACTGCTGTGTACACAACAAGTGTTCATCGTAATGTCTTTCACTCGTGTGAGTTCTTATTCTCTTAACGTTTGTTTTGGTGACCGTTCTGAAGCAAACTCGGAACTCTTTTCAGTTTAATAAAGATACGAATACACTGATGTCCTGCACTGTTTGTTTTGTGCATTGTGTACAAGAAAAAACTTTGAAAAGGAACTCTGCACTCACGCCTATAAGCCTTCTTTTGTTACGCAAAAACCACAGGGGTATCGATGTCAGTTGCCAGGAATGGACAATAGAATGTCTGCGGGTAATCCCGTGCAAACTTGTCTGCGCGGCCAAAGAAGCTTAAAAGATTATTTCGCGCAGAATGTCAAGTAGTTACTTCTTGGCACATCTGTACAGTATGTGTACAGTAGTGTCTGGTCTATAACCATTGCTTTCTGACAAGTGCATGTATACCAACACTGTCACATGATGAGGAGCAAGAGTTGGGAACTACAGTAGGTGGACTATGATAAGGATTGGGAATGTAAGGTTTAGAAGCAATATATTGCAAAATTTTTTATGTGGGGGAGGGGGGCAGAGAATGTGGTTTGGTTTCTCAAGGTCACATGGCTGTATGTATCTTTTTGGAACATAGGGGTGTTAGTGCAGGGAGGTGATGCAACATAGAGGTGTCAAAACAGAGGCACAGAAATGTATTCTGTGCTGCCAAAATTATGTGCAGTTTGGGGATAGGCTATGTAGGGAAATACTGTTAACACAGAAAAAAGTACAAAGAACAGCTTTTTTTTAAAGTTTCTCAATTGTTGATGAACTGTTGTATTTGAATTCCAGCCAAGTAAAGCAAATGATCAATCTGATTACAGAAAAACAAATGTACAAGCTGTAAAGTTTTTAAAACTGATAAGCAGCAGCTCCCAAAGTAAACCAATGCCCAGGGTGTCTAGTAGGTGGTGCTGACCTCCTTTCCTGCACTCGTTGGGACATCTTTTGTCTCTGGGCTCCCAATCTCTGTTTTGCCAACTCCTGCTGTTCACAGTGTTAATGGGAGTGTTCCATTTGCCTCTATAAGCCCTGGCTTCTCTAGTATCTCCCTCCTTCAATTGAATAACCAGGGTCAGAGGAGACAGCCCTCAGCCACAGAGCCCCTCTTGTTCCTCCGCTGCAGCCATCAGCCCAATTCAGCAAAATTCCAGCGTTGAAGTAAGGATGGCCAACCCTTGCTCAACACCAACCAAATAAAGAAACTTTATTTTTAGTTATTTATAATATTAATAAACTTATTGCTTCCTGGAGCTGCCAGTGACCTGAGATCCCAAATTTGCTTACTTGTTACATTTTATACAAACATGTCCATCAGTGTTTCCTCTAAAAAATTATCAATTGGGTCAATATACCCAATATGAGAAAATTTGACTCACTAGAAATGTCAATGCCATGCGTTCACACTGCATCAACTTTAGGAACAAATGAAACCCCCTTTTTTATTTTGTGCTACGAAAATCAGTGCATCAAATGGACAAGTCATTGCAGCAGAATGCGTCATAGCAGCTTAGTGGAAACACTGATGTCCGTAAACAAACATCCAGGGGTACAGTACAGTAGCAAGGTGTTGTACGTAACTTCTCTTGACCAAAAAAAGATGAGTGCATACCAGTACTGTTTGTGAGAAGTTACTACAGGTAGTTCATAGCCGAGAGGAATACTCCACATGCTGAAGTAAACCATCTACAGTACACTTTAGTTCACAGCACAGGAAGTTTTGTAATACAGTACATGGTCAATGTTATTAGTTCAGTACCATATCTTTACATTCTTGGTCCACTGTGACTGTACATACAGTCACTGAATAACTTCATAGACAAATATGGCACAAGCAAGAAACCAAAATCATTAAACCTCCTTTTTACTCCTTAATCATTACAGTATATTGATGAGATGCTTGTGTGAACTGTTGCAAATTTGACAGGAAAGAATGATATACACTCTCAGGGATTCCGCCAGAAATGCAAAAATAGGGGGGGGGGGGATTTATTGCTCCTAAACCCGTAGTCCAAATTGATGCTGTCCCTGGCTAAAGTTACAAGTGGGTTCAGGGGGACAAAAGCTTGCTTCAAGACCCCTATAAGGTGCATTTTGAAGGGTTTTAAAGGCCATTTACTTATGAAAGTCCAAACATTGCTGCAAAGGTGTCCTCTTCTTAAGTAAGAAACCAAGATATGGACATTTTTTTTTAATTTTTATGGAAATGAAAAGGGGGGGGGGGATTTTACCCACCTTCTTCTGGAAAGGGGGGAACAAATCCCCCCTTTCCCCCCTTTGGCAGAAACCCTGAATCTGATGTGAACAGATGAGCCATATTCCACTGACTTTAAAGGGCATTTACAGTTGCCTAGACCTTTCTAATAGGCTACTACTGGCAAACATCAGTTAACCCTTTATACACCAGTGTGTACAGTATGATCTTCAAGTTACCCAGCCCCAAGCCAGTTTTGCACATTGTGCAGTTTCTCAAGTGAGTTTGTAGTTGTATACAGGACTGTCTAATACTGTCACAGGTGGGGAACTGTAAAGGCCCAAGTTCGAATTGTTCTCAAGGGTTGGCCCCCAGATATGACAACACCAATAACAACTTCTCACCAATTGACTTTGTACGCATTTTAATCTTGATATTGCGAACTTTGGTACAGAAATATGTAAACTGTAGGCTACATAAATACATTTGTTCTTTGCTCAAACATAAATACACGCATACAACATGGATACAAAAAAAAAATCAAACCGTCTGCTGGTGAGTTGTCCTGGTCCTTTTTCGTATGGTATGACGTCCTTCTATGTAGATATCAGTTGAGCGCATACATGTATAACCCCGCGATTGCAAAACAGATGTTTTGTTGGGAGACAAGAAGACCTCAGGAGCTCGTGAAATAAAGTACGTGGTGGCGAAGCCCGACAACAGGTTTTAGGCTAGGACCTTTGTGGTAGTACCTTGTTACGCTAACATAAGGAGCGATGATTGATCAAGGTGGTCTAAAGGGGAGTGGATGATAAATGGTAAAGAATAAAACCAAGACTAGCCTCGTGAAAACCCTGGTAAAGTGCTCAAAATTATAATACATTACTAGTAGGATAAATCCTAAGTCACAATATCAGATATCCTAGCATGAAAATACTCCTTTCTATCATGACCCTTGTTTAAAGGCAACCTCGTTTTACATTTTACAAAACAAATTCTTCATTTATGCTCAAATTTCCTGGAGCCAAACATAATACAGTACTTTACAAGGAGCTTTTAAGTTTAAATTTTATCTCCTGCACCTCTCATACTCTACCGTGCTGTTATTGTATTTCTTGCACTTCTATTTACATGTTAGTTAACAATTAATATCATACTTGCCAACCGTTCCGTTTTGAGCGGAACTGTTCTATTTTATGAGCTTTAAAACCCATAAAAATCAGAATGTTCCGTTTTCCTTACTTTTAGTATTAAAATGTAAATGATCAGAAAAATCATGAAGCAACAGCTTGGCAAAAACAAAGTCAATCTTTGCATACACCTAGTTGATTTTAACATATATTGTGATTTGTGAACATTTAGAGAGGAAAAGAGGAGTTTCGCCCCCTGGACCCCACCCATTGAGGTTAGCGCTGGTGCACTTGCTGCGCACAGTGGATCATATGCTACATATGTTCCGTTTTCTGAGATGACAATGTTGGCAAGGATGCAATATTACCACCCTTAAATTCCTTAATACACGAAAGCTTCGCTTCTCAAATAACTTTGTACAATCCTATTACGACCCTTAAGTTGCATCAAAGCCTTGCTATGCAAATTGTTTCCTATACATTACACAAACACTCTTACTCTGCTTAATTCAGTACATTCCCGACATCACATTTTTAGTGTGCTGGCCAGGAAGGTCAACAGTTTTTTAAACATGCATAACCTTCGAACATAACATTTCACCTATTACTTAAATGATTTAACAGCAACAAGTACAACTTACGGAGTTTCCAGAGTGAACTTTGCGGTACTGAATGGACCTTTCGGTGTAAGATTGCTTGGGTTAAATACCAGGAGCTGCCTGACCCGTTCAAATACACAATTTTTATTTCAATATTGGCCTCAGCACCAATATCACTCAAGCAATCGACCTCAGCAATGAATTGTATAAATTTACTCAATATTTCTGCGCAAGCATCGGACCTGGCACCCTCGTTGATACTGAATAACTTTTTTACCCTCTGCGACAAATTAGGTTGGTTCTTCAATTCTGGTCCATCCCCGTTGCTAGGTGTATGGCAACTGCCCGTTTTCGCGGGCGACGACCTGCCTACAACAACCCATGGGGGATTAAAATCAGGCTAGTTCTTAACAATGGGAAAGCTGTGCAAATCATCTGCATTCACTCACTAGAGGCTTTTGATAAAGCTTGGCTGGCAGAGGGCAGCAACCATGAAATTTAGTTTTGACTCTTTGCGTGACAAATACCTACAGTCAAAGTTTTGGCTTCCATTAGTGTTATCCATTAAAGTTACATTCTGTCCTACAGTATTTTTTCTGAAGTAGTACCCATGTGTTTTGTGCAAAATATTGGCCTTGATTTACCTTGGTGTCCTTGCAACTTTTGCCAGCTAAACACCATTTGGCTTAAATTATTTTGGTTGTTAATTGTTGTGAGCTCTGTCATTGCAATGGCCAGTTGTTGGAACTTAAATATTTGACTACAGTTTGCATGGTGGCGTATTTAAAAGTAGTTGCTGACCAGATAAAATGCTAACTTTTATTAAATTCATGGAAATCTGTTTTATGAAAATTCCTGTTGGAGTTGATCCCACACTTGGGAAAAAATTAGTGATGTGCACTGCCAGATATTGTAGTCAAATTTTGTACAGTGTAGCATTTTGAGGTTTACAGCATCTGTACATGCAGTATGAAAATTGTACATGAAAGGTAATTCATGATTTTTACTACCAGACATTCACCTTCATTTTGTTCTATAGTAATTTGGTGAGCTTGTGTAACTAAGTGAGAGGTTACACAAGTAAAAACCCTGACCAAAATATAAAAACTGCTCTATGAACCAGAAGAGAGAACCAAAAAAATTGAGCTCCTCTTAATATGCAGTATTGACTGCATAAAAAAGCTGTTGTTTAGACCCTGGTCATACTATTGTCTGAGTGGGGTATATCATGTTACCAGCTGCATTTCTTTGAAAGGTTTGTGTCAATTAATTGCACTTTCAAGCTCATTGCTTCACATGGACAGCACTGTGCAGCGGGCAGAAAGTACTTAACAGCTGACCATATTTAAGAAGGTTAAATTGTCATGACTGTCAGAGCCTTACATGTACCTTGAGTCTGTGGCAGGGAAGTCTGTTTTAATAGTAAAGAGAGCAATAACTTGTCATGATGGCAGACTAGTTGTGAGTGGATGGGAAGCATAATATGGCAATTTGTGTGATAGTTTTCATTTTGGCATGAAATATAGCAAGAATTAGTGGGATATTCATATATGGGCTAACAAATACTTTAATACACTGGCATTTTATTTTGCAGCCATATTTGATGAAATTGAATCCAGAGACGATGATAGAACTGTTCAACAAATTTTGGAAGATCTCTTGGAAAAAGATATGGGGGAAAAGGCTGTTAAGAAGGATCTGGGTTTAAACCCAGACAAGAAAAAGAAAGATCCACTGGTTACCATGGCAGCCAGACAGCAGAAGGTAAAGTATTATTTTGATAAATATTTGATTTTTATTTAATCATTAATGAAGTCTCTCTTCATGTTTGAAAGCTTTTATTCAAAGATTGTCCTGTGTAAAGAAGAAGATGGTTATTTTAGGCATATGGACTGCCCCCCCCCCCCCTTGTATGCACACTTACCATTTAAAGGCAATAGGCAGTTGCACCAAAAGTGCTTTAAAAAATCAGCAGACTCTTGCAAATCTTGATCCTCTTCTTTGCCTTCCGGTTATCTCTGAAGATGCTTTTGAGCATAAACATATTAAGGTAAAGCAAGGAGTTACTCTCCATGAATTTAACAATTCAGTGACAAAAATGTTGTGACACAATCAAAGAAAGCTATTCATAAATTATGATGATGGGAAATGGCTAATTCTGATTGAGGTGACTGCATTTTCCCTTTAATTATAAATTTTATTATTTTATGTGAGGCACATGAACATACTGTACAAAAACAATTTCCTTTGGGATAAAGGGCATGGGGGAGGGTCTGAGCACATTTGCCTGAAATTCTATGCATGTTTTTATGAAAACTAGCATATGTTTTGCTGCAGAATAGCAAGTTTTGTATGTGAATAGGGGATGGGATGCAGTCCCCTAGCCCCCAGCCTAGTACACAAATAGTGAGGTTTAAGTGCAGATCAGGTATTACGTATGTGGATGTAGACCTATTGAGTTAGCAGTGATGAAGAGCTTGAAGCCTTTTTGGTACCAACACAAAAAAGATAACTTTATGACTTCATCACATACAGTATTTTGAAGATTGAGTTGAAATGCCCTAAATTTAAATATATAACTTATCATAGCTCAGTTGTTTACAGGCTGGCATGAAACCTGATCCACCATGGAGCATCACATATAATTGGAGGATATAAACAGTCTAGTTGTGATATCAAGTGTTTATTATCAAAATGTGATGTGAACATGAAATTTGTATTACTGTCAGAGGTGTGCAGGGTAAGAGGTAGGGCTGGGGTCTGCAGCTCCCCCTCCTTTAGGGGAGGAAAGTTTGCTATTTTGGGACAAAGTTTATGCCATTTTGTGGATGACTTGCTCAATATTTGGGGCAAACATGCTGGCCCCCTCTCTCAATGGATAAGATTTCAAAATTAGTAGTACTGTATGCTTGTATCCTAAAACATTAAAATTAAACACATAGCATTGTGTGCAATGCAGTTGTCAGTTCTGCAACTGCCCATAAGCTACAGGTGTCTCCCTTACACAATGGATTGAACAATGTGTGTTTCCAGTTGCGTGGCTACATTAGTGATGAGTCACATCCTTTACATCACAGTAAGTCAGTTGTACTGACGTTTTATTTTTTGAGGTGTCACATGCATGTCTTGAGACATGCAAATCATTCATAATATCATGTCTCCAGGTAAGGTTGGGGTTAGAGACGTGAAATAAGGTTAGGGTTAGAAGTCTCGAGACTTATTATCAGGCATGATATTATATTGAGGATTGGGTGGGACTGTCCATTGATCTGTTGTTATATATTCATGAGAGGAAAGTGCCCTTAAGCTCAATTGGAAAAAGTTGAATCACTCAAGCAGAGAAACAGTAGATTTTGACATCCAGGGTTGAGAAGGTTGAGAAGAGTGAAGGGTTATCCTGTTCTGCTTCAATGTAGAATGCTGTCCCACTGTTTCCGTTGTGCTGGTAACTGGACATTTCCTGAGTGGCTTCACGGGTGAATGCACACACACAATACTCAGTTGAACTCTATTGAACTTGCCTTAATCCAAGATACCCGCCATATGCCTGCTATGACAGGGAGTAAATTTTAAAAGTAGCTAAGGGGCTGTTTCCTAGCATGTTAAATTAATCACATAATCTCATGTGATTGGATAACAGATGTTGCTCTGGATGCTCATGATGATGTCTAGGATATTCTGTACATAACCAGTGGCATGTGCGGGAATGGAAAGGGGGGCATGGCCCCTCTGTCTGTCACCTTTTCTATATAGGTAATTAAGGGGGATAAGGGGGATATAGGTAATTAAGGGGGATAAGAGAATATGTGAGGGAAAGTGGGATTAAAAGGGGTTCTGAAACTCTTGCCAGCCACTGCAAATGAGATCAGGCTATAAAACATTAATATTTGCAGTTTTCTGGCCCCTAGGTCAAAGAAAATCGGGAGAAAAAAGAACGGGAAAGAAAGATGAGATTGGAGGAGAGACAAGCTGAGAGGGATGCACAGCTTAAGGCTCGGCAGATTGTGAAACAGGAAGAGAAGGCAAGAGCAATCAGACAACAGCATGAGGAGATGAAGATACAACAAGAGATGGCTAGCATCCGGAAACAGATGCAGGAAGCTAGACATAAGGAGGAGGATGAGAGGAAAAGGTGATTTAGATGCATAAGTTTTACCAATGCATTTATCTTTTGTAAAAAAAAATGACATTTGTTCAGGTTCCAAATTGGTTTAAGTACAGATGACTGAAAAATTTACTGAACTTTTCATTTATTATTTTGGAAGTTGCCTATTTAATGTGCTGCAAGGTGTGTCATAGTGTTTTTTTTTGTACTGCAGGTTATGTAAAGGGCAGGCATGAAGCCAGCCCTTTTATTTTGGGGTGGATAGATTTGGAGCTGTGTGAGGGGGTGGGGACATTGTCAAACTTTTGTCCCTGTGTTAAGGTTGAGAAGAGTGAAGTTCATGAAAAGCTTTTACTTACAAAATTTGGAGACCTTTCATGCACCCATTTTATGAGCAAAGAATTTTATGATGACAAGAGGATGGGAGGGGGGTGGTGTGGTAGGCAGTTAAGACCCTGGTCCTCTTTCCCCTATTTACTGCACCACTGGTAAAAAGCAGTATTTTGCTTTTCTGTGTAAAATGATAACTGGAGTGTTTTCTTAGGAATAGAACTGTTAGGGTTGCAAGAAACAAATTTTTCACATTGTGTGTGACAGTATTTATGTATTTAATATTGTTTAATATGTACACAGGGAAAAGCTTTCCATGAAAGCAAGTGGATATCTTCCTTTTTCTTTGTTGTAGAATAAGACAAGCAGAAGAAGAAGCAAGACTTCAGATGGAGTTAGAAGAGGCAAAAAGAAAGGAAGATGAAGCAAGAAGGAGGATGGAGGATGAGAGAAAGTTGCAGATGAAGAAAGATGAGCTGATGAAGAAAGCTGTGGAGCTAAAGGCTCAGGAGGAGGCAGAGAAATTAAGGGTGATTATCATATCAATCCTTACCTGGTTAAATCTCTTTGATTTTAATGTAGTTGTTGTTACAGGCCGCAAGGCATATTTATATAAAAATTTTCAGCCAAAGTGCACCTCTAATTAGGGGTACCTTCTCTTTGAGATCAAACAAGAAACTCCTCCTATTTGAAGAGGTCATATCTCTACATCCCCTTACATTGCTACTCTGCTCATCCTTTAAGTTGATTTTAGTTTGATAAATAAGGATAAATACAAGCAAATCATCAATAGGGTCATAACATATCCAGTCTCTTAACATTTAAGAACTTTTGCACTTAAATCTCAGGGGACCTACAGAGCAAGTTTCAGCCCACATTGGTACCATAGCTTGAAAATCAATGACTAGTGTACTAAGATATGCAGATGAATGTGGAATACAAAGTTTGTCTTATTATTTCAGTATAGCTTAGAGTAAATATCACAAATACAAGAAGATGACTCTAAATAGTCCTGTTCCATTTTGTGCTGTAATTTTGTACTACTGCATATGAATCTTTCCATCAGATCAAGCATCGCCATTTCAAGGCCTGGTACCAGCTGGTTCTTGACAATAGACTGAAAATGGGGAAAGCGAGGGCGCTGTCTGACTGGCGCTGTTTGCTGAGGTCATGGAATGCTTGGAGGGCATTCCACAGGGCTTGCCAAGCTGAGAGGGAAAGCAAGGAAGCTGAAATATACATTAAGGAATCACACAGGTAAGATTGTGTAAGGAAGTTTGTTTCTTAAGGTTATGAATAATTTATGAATTGAAGCTGACGTTGGAGATTTGGACAAGAAAATCCTCAAATGGAACCTATGAAAACTTGAATTAAATACAGTGTGTCCCCTCCATAGTGAAGAGTTTGAGGAACTGATTTACAACTGATTCAAAGTAGTGGGTTTATATTCATTGCAAACATGAACCATGCTTTTTACATCTGGAATAACTTTCTTAGCTGAAAAATATGTATTAGTTTGAGCCAAAAAGTTGAATTGGAAGCCATTCACTGTAGAAAAGTTGCAAAGAGACAAACCCTTCAGTCTATTTCTCAAACTCACTTCTACAGTAGTAGTATGGATACTCACTGTTCCTTGTGCGGCTGTGTATATTTTGCTAAAAAGTGACATCATGCCTGTTCCATTATTAACCTGCCAGTCACACTTCTTATGCATATAGTGTGTAAATTTAGCACAGATTAAGTCTGTTTGATTAGTTCTTTTTAGTGTTTGGCGGATAAAAAACAGAGCTACAATTGCATTGTCACCATCTAACAAGAATTTAGAAGAACATAAAAAATGTTTTCATTTCGATTTTGTCTGTAAAATATATTCATAAACACTTATTGATTTCCTGCATACTGATTAGCTGAAAACCATTCAAGACCAGTCTTAAATGGCATTTGAGGCTGGGCTTTGACAGTTAAGAGAATTACTTTAAGGTGAATTGAATATCACTGTTATCACTACACTGTGCACTATGCTTTGTCCATGATAGGTTACCATGGTGACATAAACCATAATCATGTCTGAGTAAGGATAACCTGTCTGCCTAGCTCAGCTCTACACAAGTTTCCATAATGCCTGACACCAGGTACTAAAAACTAATATTTACACTGTGCTAAACCTAGCATCCCTGTAGTTATAACCATTCAACAGCAGAGATGCCACCTAGTACGGTTTTCCCGTATTTTGTACGTATTTTGGTTGGAAATGTGGGAATACGCTTTGCCTGGTAAAAATACAGAAGTAGGATTGCTAAAAATACGGAAATCAGATCTTTAAAAATAACAATGTAAGTAAAAGTGCGACTGGAGTGGGAGACTATACAGCAGAGGTCACGATATCATGACCCTGACCTGCTGCCTGTAGTGCACAGTAACCAGTTCATTCATTGGTCTGTTTATGGCCACCTCCGGAATACGACCAATTAGACACAGCGATGTTAACTTTGACTCCGTTTCGTTACTTGTATACACTGGAGACACAGTTAGGCATGTGTACTGCTAGTGCCAGCGCAGCTGTATATTTGTATAATATTGTTATGTAGCATACCATGATGGACTCGGTGAAATACGGCGCACATGGAACTGCTTATTCTGGATTAATTAGGCCATCATTGTTTGTTTCATAAACGACAAAATAAATCCCCCAAGCCAAGGAAGCAAACATTCAAGCCCGAATACATCAAAATGTGGTATTTCATCATTAAAAGTAGTCCAAATTATATGGGCAAAGCTGTAACATTAGGCTTAGCCTAACAAGTAACGTTAGTTGACTAACCTCAGAACCTGACTATAGTCTAGGCCTAGGCTAGGGTAGCGTTTGTTTGTTTGAAGAAAATACTCTTTTGATGTCCAAAATACGCTTTTTTGATGTGAAAAGTACTGGAAACCATATTTGAAAGTTGGCATCTCTGCAATAGCATAATGCTAATGGATCATCCCACGACTGAATGCTAGCAAAACTATATTCTTCTTTTCAGATACTAGCAGGGCTCTTAAAGCGTACCAGCCAGGGGTATATTTTGTTCACAGTCTGCCTGTTACTGGTGTTCCACTCCTTAGTTGGAGTGGTAAAGTAAAAGTGATTTTGGTCCCTATTTTGCTAAGGTCAGCATGGGACTTTTGGTACATATTATCAATGATATGCATAGCAACAGTAAACACAGGTTACACTGACAGTGCCAGATCTTACGTTTGAACCAATTCCGCTTACAGAACAATGAAACGTCATAACACTATCACCCGAGCACGATTGTTATTGCTAGGAGCTACTTCTGAACTAGCATTGTATATAGTTTAAGCTAGGTCTAACGTTAGGCCTGCATAATCTATATTAGACACTTGAACACATTTTCAAGTTACCGACGCTGTAATGCTTTTCTAAAGAGGCTAAGACAGTGTAAATATCCGTCTCTGTCCCGGATCTTCAATGCAAGTGCGTTAGCTTGCTGTCAAATGTGGGCAGTAAATGAATGCTACACATGCACTGCACACAGTACTGCAGTTCACTGTATTAACTGTACAGCACTGTGTATTTACCGTACTACAGCTGTGAACCTTCATAACGTAGAACTGTAAACAATAACTAGCTTGAAGTAAGTTTCCTTCATTTTAATGCTCAGCCTCATCTTTAACTTGATGTATGATATTTGTATTCAGTCTTTTTTAAGAACAATGTCTGCTTGTGTAATAACGTTTTCAAAAATCAAACAAAATCTGCTTAGTAAATTAATGCAGTTTGATTATTGGTAACTACCTGTAGCTCAAAATGTTTGTCTGTCATCGATGGCTAGTTCATGCTAGTCATTACGTCACAATGGGGCCAAACATACTAGGGAGATTTAAAACTCAGTCTTTGAAATTTTATCTGAAAAGTTCCTTTTTGGTGTCTTTTTCGGTATATTACTGAAATTGTTTATCAATGGGGATAAATGCAGGGTGTCTGGTTTCAAATGTGATTTGAGAGACCTCCAGTGACATCACCACAAAGGCAGCAGACCTTGGCTATCACCTCAGTCTACTCACCTTCTACAATGACATCATTGTCGGTCACAAATCACATTTGAGACAGGACACCCTCACATTTATTCCATAATTAAAAGTAGCAAATAAATGATCCGTGACAAAACCTCTGTTGCCTTTTGTGACAGGAGAAACCAGGCTGCCCACAGTCATTACAGATTTCACCTTCTGAGAAAATGTTTCCTGGCTTGGAGGATATGGCTTGCCAGTCAGGAAGAAGCCACCAAGATCGAGGAAGCTAAAGTCAAGACAAGGAACAAGATGGATGCTTTTCTAGAAGCTGCTGCATCAGGCCGTTTGTGGACAGAAAGAAGTGATGATTCAGATGGAATATCAAGAAGGGATGGGAAAGAGCAACAGAAGGTAAAGTTGCTGTCACTTTTGGTTTTTAGGATGCTGTTCCTGGCCTTTTCCAAACACACTTAAGGACATGCTCTCTAAGTCACAATGGTACAATTGTGAACCCCTTCCACTGTCAGTAACAAATTTCCCCATTCCCTCCCCTTCCCCTCCTCTCCCCCTCCCCTTCACCCCCTCTCCTCCAACTGAATTAGCAGCAGAGGGTAAGTTTGTTGTCATGTTTGTATTTTGAGGAGGCCATGGCTGCCCTCTGCTTAACAAATGTTAAGGCACAGTCTCAGAGTACAGTTACTATCATATACCGTATCATTGTTTTGTTTCTGTATGATGTGCTACATATTATGCAGGTTGTATTTTCAAGATGTGTCTTGTGTATGAGGCTCGATAATGTGAAACTAAAATGGTTACAACTTTTCATGTAGATTGGCATCACATGGTATGCACAGTAAACAATTATATACTGCTGTTGGTTGGTATTGTGCATAACACTGCAACTAGTGTTCCAAACTACATTGAGAGTTTTCATTTTCATGTCTATGAAACAGATTTATAGGTAAACTGTTTTCAGATAACGTAATTAATAATTGATACTCTTGTTGGTGTAACATGTACATGTTTAATGCAGAGTCGCAACTCTGTCATTGCTACAATACAGTACACTTGTCTGTACCCCTCCGTAACCTTCCCCTCTCTAAACAAACAACCGACTGCATATTGTGTGCTGTGCTACTGTACTTAGTTTTTTTTGTCTGTTATCATCATAAGAAATTGATGAAGGAAGGTTGTTGTCCATACTTCCAAGTGCAGTCTTTCAGTCCTAATAATGCCAGTATGGAGAGGCATAGCTTACCTTGTTCAATTACCCCTTTTTACTGACACATTGATTATTCAGTCCAAACTTAATGGATACTGACTGTAGTTTGGTCAAGGTGAAAGGTCAAAGTTTTTATCATTTGTCCGTTTTTGAAGAGCTCAGAATAAATCATACTTACAATTTTTTTCCCCACTCATGTAACATGTCAGAGGGGCACACATGTATGTCTCATTTTTTGTAAGTGTGTGCATGTACATGTAGCAGAACTGTGAGATCAACACCATGCAATCGGTCTGAAGTTGCATTGGGAGTTGTCATAGAAATGTCCCCTTGTTATTGAGGTAGGTGAGGATATTAAAAGCTTAGCTTGAGAAGTGAATCATCCGCCCACTGGTAGGCATGTTCTCCAACCACTTTGCAGTATTCTTCCTAAAGAGCTATATAAAGCAGTAGCTTAAAGCTTATCATAAATCATCAGCTAAATCTTACAAACCTCTGCTTATTTTATCCCAGATCACTTTTAAAATCTGTCCATTTTTTTCTTTCCTAGGGATCTTCTGTACAGTCTTCATCTCATCCTGCTTCTCAAAGATCATCTTCATCTAGTGCCTCCTCCAACTTGCCTTCAAGGTCAGAACATACTTTGCAGTCAAAGAAACCTGCAGCTCCAAATGCGACGACAAGGCCTTCAAAACCAAAGCATGCCTGGCAGGTGACACGCAAACACTTACAGCTGACCCCTGAAGAAATGGTTCATTTAGGGGAGGAAGACGATCACTTGAATCGAAACCAAAACCAAACCTCTGTCCACTTGGACTTAACATCCATTGCAGAGAGTGACGTTTCTTTGCAAATGAAAAAATCGGCAGCTGTCAGTTACAAAGTGAATAACTTTGAACACAGGTAAAAAATGCTATTTGTTGAGCATATTGCATATACTGTATAAATGTTCCAAAGTATATTGACACTTGTTTAACAGAAGTATTGTCGTAAGCATGGTCTATAGACAATAGGATATTTGTCAGAAATTTGGGGTAGATTTTGGAAAAATGTGAGGAAAGCAAAAATAAGTAATGGAGAGAATGTAATGTTTCATTTTATTTTTCTATGTGTATTTTTCTGTTTTATTATGTTTATGTAGTAGTAACAGGTAAAAAAGAAGTGTCATGTGCCAGTTTGTGGCCCATGTCTGTTGTTTTGTGTAGCTGATATGTCTGCATGAGAGGAAAAATGCTGGGCAATGGTTTACCCAAAGGGGGATTGTTAGGTCTCTTCATTCAGTTGGTTTGTAGACTAGTGGAGTTGACAGCTATTGCAGTATGTTTTACTTTGTGATTTATGCCCAGATGATGTGTGCTCTACAGGTCTGGAATTCATCCCTGCAAAATCTTCAAGGCATACTGCTTTAACAAAGGAGTCAACATCCCACAAGAAGTATAAGAATGCCTGAATGTGAGACTCATTTACATACCTCTAAGGCTGTATGCAACACATGAACATTCCGTCTACGGACAAGTCACTGGACAATAGAAAAATCTTGTCGCATAGCTACGACAACTAGTCCTTTTGTTAGGTGTTGCAAGGCTCGGTTTAAGTTGTAGAGTGGTATGGTCTTTATATACAAGAGATTGAAAAGACCGTCACATTCATTATCTATGAACCCAAGATGGAGACATCAGGTATTATCATCAGGGACTCTATGGTCAAGTACATGACCCCTGAACATATCGGAATAGCAGACAGCCTCACAATGAGCTGGCCCGGGACAAGATCGAGTCAAACTTCTTCATCTGTTCCAAAACCTCGTATTCAAGTGGCACCTTCTGGACTGGATAATCATCCACGTTGGTACAAACAACCTGGGTGCAGATAACTTTACTCTGTCCGGCTTGGCATCAGAAATTCCAGAGTATCGACAGTTGGATGAGAGGAAATACATCCAGTGCAGGCAACTTGGTACCATTTGTTTTTGTTTCCTTGATCCTCCTTCACCGCGATAATGCAGAACTTGACAGGAGAAGGAAACTTGCCAACTGCAGAATAAAGGAAACTCTGAAGAAGGACGCATTCATCATTAACACTGAAGTTCAGTTTGAAAAATCTGACAGTCGTCGAAAGTGTCACCTATTTGCCGTGGATGGACTTCACATCACATACCATCAGGGCTATGCCACACTCATGAAAACCTATCTGAAGGCTCTGAAGTCAAAAAACCTAATCCCGGAAGGGGCACTCGTCGAAACCAAAGAAGGTTCGACCCAAGAGAGGTGCAGCAAATGTAAGGCAAAAGGCGATGCAGAAGGGGCATGGAACAAGCTGCTGTTCTGAAGGATGCGAAAACCAGAAGGCTCTTTTCAGGGCCCATTACAAATTTCAGACAAAGTGTCTTCTTTCCCTCTTCAAACATGCTTGTGTTTGTCTTTTTTTCTATTTCTAGCAGCCCCCACCTCCCTCCTTCTACCCGACCTCAAATAGACAATCTATACTTCTCGTACTTCATAATAAAGGGTGTCTAAAACTGTGCTCCTCAATTTATATTTTAAAGGTATGAATGTAATTCCTCATTGTGTGGTTAGTAGTCACACTCCTCAAACAAGTGGGGTAAGATATAAGGATTCTTCTTCTCATGATGATGAGTGACCCCAGTTGTTAAGGGCACTGATCCTCCAATTAGGTATAGGGCTGGCACCCTTGCATTCCCCTAATATTTGGCCTCAGCACTGGCGTCGTCGAGGGAGGGGATTAAAAGAGGGACACGCCCCCAAAATTTGCCGACCCCCTCTCCCAATGATATTTTGTGGGAAATGATCTGTAGCTGTAAATGCACCTTCCATGCCTTAATGTGACCCTTCCCCCTTCCCCCCTCCCCCCCCCCCCCGGGCTGCATACCTGGAAGACATTAAAGCTTTATTCCAATGACTGCAATACTCCCAGACCCCCAAGGGCTTGAAATCAATAGAGCATTGACCCTTGGACATGCATTGGGCCCCTTTGGCTCCAAGATCTTGGGGGAAGTGCTTCGAGTCACCCACAGGCTTGTTCAACATTTCATATTGGTGTGGCCTTCCTGGGGAACATTTTACCCCTACCCCGCCCCTTTGAAAGTGTGGAGATGCCATTGAGTCAGGGTGAAAGGAAAATTGAGATTAGACTTCATCTAGTAGGGTATTCAGACAGGACCTGGAAGGGGTAATTCATGTTTGTTAGCCCTTCTGGGGGCTGTTACACTGTTACACTACTTCTTTTCAAATTTCTTTATAAGGTACGCAAATCAGCAAAAAATGTTAATGGAGCAGAGAAAACAACTAGATGAACAGAAGAGGTTAATAGAAGATCTCCAGGCTGCTCAGAGGGAGCAACTAATCAAAATGCAAATAGCAGATATACAAAAAGGAGTGGTAACTGGTGGCAGCAGTGGGAGCCAGGTTGCAACTGGTAGCAGCATTCACCAGCAAGGTGACTCAGCCATTGCATCAGTGCCAACTTCTGCAAGGTAGGTTTGAAACTATCCCACAAAGAAGACCATTCAAAACATATGTTTCAATCTGTTTGAGAGGTGTTATGCCAGGGCAGAGGATTTCTTTGAATGACATTCTCAGAGTTCCCATCGTATGTGGCTGAAAAGGATGTTGACAAAATATGATGAGGAAAAGTATCAAGTTCATGCAAATTCAATAAAAAGGAATGGTTCTTGTACATCACATAATGTTGAGTGATGCAATGCCAATTCAGGTCTTGTTATAATGTTAATTCATTGGTCAAGGACATTGATACAGTGTCCAGCCGTACTCCCCTTGGAATCTGTATTTAGTTTATTTTAAATTAAATAAGAGTAAAATTTTTAAAATACCTTAAAGCTTGATTTACAGACAACACAAACACAGACAGTTGCATCTGGTCTAATTTGTTAACCTATACAAGGTCAGTTGGGGATTGTATATGTTAAAGCAGTGTTAGGGACACATGCAGATTACATAAAATGTTAATTGCAGTGATACACTTCTGTGTGAGTATGTGCATGGTTTTATCATTACTGGAATATGTGGGGGAATATTGTCTGAAAGATTACAGCTCTGAAATTTAATTAACCTTGTAGCAAAATGGCTCAGCTCCCTTCCCAAATGTTTAAGCCCATTGTGCCAATTTTTATGATAAATCTAAGTTGAATCAGCTTTGAAATCAAAATTTTCAGAACTGAAAGTGACTTTTCTATTGTTACTGCAACCTCTGACCCTAGAACAACAAACAGGTCATCTTCATCAACAGGAAGTAAAGGGGGCACTACAAGACAGACACCATCGCTTCTGAAAGGTTAGCATTCTGTGTTATTGTTGGTATAAAGTAAGACAAGGTTATCATTATCAAGCTACAGTGACTGATTTTGAAATTCTTCTAGGCAGGTCCTCCAGTCATATTAAAGGGCAAGTGTGGAAAGGTGTATACATAAATGAAGTTCTTCCCAAATAGCATCTGGTTGGGTCTCTAAAACTTGTATCTGCTTGCATAATTGGATTTGAAGGGCAACCTGTACAATAAATGCACATTACGTGAAAATCTCGGAATAGAATATTGGTCTTTTCAACCCGCATATTATCCTAACCAGGCGGGTTCTATTCAGTGTACTGAATAAATGGGTTATCTGGCTCAGTAGTCTGTGGATATTTCCATTTCATGCTTGGTTTATCTCCTCCTTACACCCTGTAATGACCAGACTGTGCTGACCATCTCAAAAGGTCTATTGTGCAGCATAGAGAGTGTCAATAGAGTAAACGGTGTAGCGGTTTCTGCTCCATTAGTCACAAGAGCATCTGTGGTGTCTGATAACAGATTTAGCCTGGGCTATGTTTAATCAAGCAAGCAGCGTCAGATAAGAGCTTAGACAGTCTCTCTATTTGGAAAATTTTATGTCATTCAGGGAGCTTGGTTCATACTTCAGTATAATGATATAGAGGTGCATATAAAACATGTGGGTCACCACATGTAGATGTAGCATTGATGCATGCATCCTGTATGGTGTTTTTCTCACTGGGCTAAGCTTTGGCAATGCCTCAGGGCAAAGCAGAAGTACTGTGTGTCAGTAAAAGCCTACACAAAAGTATCATGTACAATATGTGCACGGGTTGGTGGACTTTCAACTTTACAGAAGGGAAAATAAGAGATTAAGTCTCTAACCTTTGTGCCCTTGGGGACCAACAACTTTTCCTTTCTCCAGGTATTCTTAACTGCCACCATCATGTGTCTTGTGGTCACATGGGGTGCCAACACTTTTGGCCTATCATCAACCTAACAAGCTATTGTTTCCTCTAAGTTTGAACATTGACTCTGTACGAAAAGGTCGTTCACATACCGATGAGAAAGCATTGCTTAAGGATTATAAAATGCTATAAGCTATACAAACTGAATGCCATTCAGTTTTGTGCTGTGGATGTGAATGCTGGGAATAGAAAGGATATTTGCCTGTTTTGAATGGTTCCTTGATAGCTTTAGATGCCTTTAAACTAAGAGTATGAAACAGTCTTAGCGTACATGCTTAGTGTTCAGGGACCCAGTCTTATTCAGGTGTATTGGAACTTTTTCATCAGTGACATATAGACATATGTTTTGTTAAGTTCAATTTTGTTAAATGTGAGAAGCACATCTTGTGTTTCACATGCTGTTCTGTTTGGTGTTAGTCTTGTTCAACAGGTAATAACCATTCATGCTCCACTTTCACATTTTTCATTGTTGAATCTACTTTTTCCAACTGGGACAAGTAATTTTTATCCAAGATATTAAAACTACATAGGCTTATTACATGTTAATCCTAAAACAATATATTCAACCCAAGCTGATCAGGCTTTCCGATGTTGCCCGAGGAGAATCAACAGCACAATGATGTCTACACAGCAGCATGCTATCCCTGGAATGTAATACATATTGATGAGATAGAATTAATGTTCACATGAGTGTAATATAGTATGCAAGAGTATATAGGTCAAAGGGTCATGTAGATAACAATTTTCTCTTTTGTAATGTATTAAATCCCAGTCTTTCCCATGGTTTTTACTAAGGTGGTAAGCACTTAATGAGCCCATGCTGGACTGATAGTGTGTGCCTGCTTAAACAGGGTCAGTTCAAGGTCCTGCTTTACTGGTAATCGTTTCACTGCATAATACAGTTATCCTGACAGTTTCAACTAGTTTTGAAGGGCCTTGGAAAAATTAAATAAATAAATAAAAAAAAAAATAAAGAAAAACCTCTGCTGTGGTAGTTTCCTAAATACTGTTCATGCAATACTTCAAGGGCTAATAGATATGAGGCATAAGTTAGCAAGCTGATGCTGTAACTTCATGTCAAGTTGCTATGCTCTATGTGAATTTCTTTTTAGGATCACACTGCTAAAGCTGGGTTAGCTGCAACCCAGGTGCTTGCTTTCAAGTGATATCCTATGTATCAACACAGTTTGACTTATCTTTAAAATGTCATGTAAAACTGACTCATTCTTAAACTCTCCATGAATAAGGTATGGAAGAGAGAGCTGCCATTAGAGCTCAGAAAAAAGCAGAAAGAGAGGAGAGGCAGAGAAAGAGAGAAGAGGAACATTTGGTAAATATTTTGACATAATTTGATCTACATTGTAATTTGGAACTGAAAACTTGTCTTCTGTGCTTCAAAAAATCATCCTTTGTGAGATGTTGTAAGGGGTCAACTGTTTTTGCATCCCTTCTTACACTGGAGTATGAAAAGTACTCTGTTTTCAGGCCCCCTCACCCCCCCCCCCCTCCCCTGACAGAGGATATTTTGAAAAGTGTGAAAAAGGATTTTTTTGCAAAGATTGTAATCATTATTACCATTTATTTGCTGCAGAATTATGATTTATTACACTTTGAATGAGTGTACATGGATAGTCTACACCCTCCCCATACAGTGTGTTTTGTACTCTTGTCAATGTAATGAAATGCTGTGCATGGGCGATTCTAAAGAAGGTCCAGTTAACATCCATGTGTCTTCTTATCTGTTAAATAACTTCAATAGTCTTATAATATTTCTAGAATAGATTGAAAGGAATATTACTGGTACAGTTTTAGGTATTTCAGCTATTTCTCGGGATGGATGGTAGTTTGGGTTTCTGTGACGTTTGCATAGCTACCTCAAGTTCATTCCATTACTCTTTTCTCATGTGGTTTCAGTTAAATTCCAGTGGAATTTACTTCTTTAAACTTTACCCGTTGATCCAAATAAGAATCAACTGTATTATTGCATCATAAGCAAGCCTGGATGAAACAAGGACCTAGAAACTATGAGATTTCCTGCGAAAAGTCAGAAGCATTGTCAGTGTGGTCAACTCCCCCTGAAAAAAAAAAATAAAGTTTCACACTGCCTAGGTGAAATGATTGTTACCATGTTAAAGATTCAGTTTGGTATCATCTCATTGATGAGGTGATATCTTGGATTGTGCAATGTACACTAAGATAGCAACAAGATAGTGTCCATTAATGGACACTATATACTTCAACAATACAACAAGTCGTTCAAAGGGTGCAGATAAGCAAATGAGCTTGGGAAAGTGTTTGGACCCTCTGAAATATTTTCATATGATTTGAAACAGTGCATCAAGTTACAGCTGCTGTACACACACCTGTCTTGTACTGCTAAACCAAAGAACTGATCCATAATGCTGTTGTACTGAAACTGACTGAACTTTGCGTGATTACAGACTGACAAAAATGTGGGTGGTCTCCATCCTGAACACGGATATTTATGCTTATCAGCAATTAACACTGCTGAGTGGTGCAGTGTTTGTGGGTCATTAAAAGAAAAGTGGTGTAGAGAAGAAAATTAAAAGAAAAGTGGTATAGAGAAGAAATAAATAGAAAAGATATAAAAGAAAGTGGTATACAGAAGAAAATTAAGACTGAGACTGTTCACTTCAATATTCTGCTATGTTATAGTTTGTTATCTTGTCATTTTGTCTGGCAGGCCTGGTTGAAATCTGAGGAGGAGAGGAAGGTAGCTGAAGAGGAAAAGAAGAAGAAAGAGGAGATGGAGAAAAGAAAAGAACAAAAGAGACTGGAGAAACAGGTGATGTAGCCATCTTAGTTTAAGAGACCTTTGTAAGAAAATATTTTATGATTCCAGTATCTCTATGAACATGTTAACTGTGGTGAAAATAATTTAAACAGTTAAAATCCTTTGCAGATTCTTTGAAAATCCACCACAAAAATTTGCCATGTTGAAAATACTGATTGACAATTTAGTTGCTGCCATTAAAAGAAGACTACCATGGTGAAATTGTAGTCATAAATCACTAGTTGCAAGTACTATCATCCAGAGTTGCTAGTTGTGTTTAACCTCAAAGCCTACTCCGGAGCTGCAGCAAATATCAGTTCAGTGGACACACACCAGCCTTTTGCAGGCCTTGCATTTTAGATTTTCCAGGTGTGCTACAAATCACACTCCTCAGGAAATTAAGGAGTGTGGTAGTTGTGCTGTTTTATTAAACTTTATTAGGTTTATCTAAGTTCCCTTTCTTTATCTAGGTGTGAAACAAAACCGTGCTACTCACAGTGATTTGAGGTGAGTGGTGGTGTGCGATCGCACTCGCACGCTGCAAAATTCAAAGCCTGCTTTTGTTGACATGAAGTTGGGATATGATAACCACAAGGTCACATTTTATGGCAGCATTCGTTTCACCGATTTTTTTTTTTGCACCACATAAGAGCACCCTGTTTTTTTCTGAAAAGGGGTGAAAAAGTTCATAGTGATGCATATGAGACATGCACAGTATTGTGCTTATTAGTACATTACGTGAAATGTTAGAAATGGTTCCACAGTAATTTTTCTTTCTTCTGTGTGCTATTGTTCTCAAGAATAAGTTGAAGGGAGTGGGAATATGAATGAGTAGAGAGATTGCTGAACAATGAACAAAAATGTGTTATAATGTGGATGCTCACAATAGCTAATTCATGCTGGGAAAAAGCCCTTAGCTAGTTTTAATATTTACTCCATAGCAGGCACATGGCAGGTAGCTTGGATTGAGTCAAGTACAATAGGGTATTGTATGTGTGCATTCACCCATGAAGCTACTCAGGAAAGGTCCAGAGCGATGGAGGCAGTGTGACTGCATCCTTCCAAGAAGCTAAACACAAAATCCAATGTGGCTGTCAAGGTTTACTCTCTTCTGCTTGGGTGATTCATCTTCTTCAATTGAGCTAAGGGCACTTCCTCTCATGTTCTTCAGATCCGCATCATAGAAACCCCTTCACTTAAACTGTAGTTCATGTTGCTCTGTCAAAATGTGACATATTGTTGGCAGCTGTCATATCAGTAGGCACCTTGTCAAAAATAAATGTTTTAGCTGTTACTGAGTCACCTGAAGTCAGTCTGTCTGCTGCAGAATCAGCTACAGCTTGACTGGCAAGGAAGTACATGATACATGGAGCTTGGCTGCTACAGCAAAAGTTACAGTAAAGCTGTAACCTGAATGCCACCAGCAGCTATTTCCTAGCTTCTGCTAGTCAGCTGATGCATGGTTACCAAAGTGGCAGGAAAGCTATGTCCTGGTTGCTATCAGCAGAGATGGACTTCCTTCTTCCATGTGAACTGGAAGCCTGGCTATCAAAGTGGCTGCTGCAGCTTGACTGCCTAAGATTTAGATGCAACCAGACTTCTACAGTAATGCTTTAACCTGGTTGCTAACAGCAGTGATATCCTGGATTCTGCTGAGTCAGCTTAAGCCTGACTATCAAAGTCAGCTTAAGCCTGGCTATCAAAGTGGCTGCTGCAGCTTGCCTGCCTAAGATTTAGATGCAACCAGACTTCTACAGTAAAGCTATAACCTGGTTGCTAACAGCAGTGATATCCTGGATTCTGCTGAGTCAGCTTAAGCCTGGCTATCAAAGTGGCTGCTGCAGCTTGACTGCCTAAGATTTAGATGCCACCAGACTTTTCCAGTAAAGCTATAACCTGGGTGCTAACAGCAGTGATATCCTGGATTCTGCTGAGTCAGCTTAAGATAAGCTACCAAAGTGGCTGCTGCAGCTCGACTACCAAGAGAGTAAGCACAGCCTGACTCTTCTGCTTCCTGCCTAACATTTGGAGGCTTAATGGCTGTGAAGGTAAGTCACTTCAGTAATGTGTTGTAAATTAATCCTTTACACCCTTGTAAGATTCAGCAATTTGTATAGAATACTTTCAGCCTGGTGCCTTAAATTGTTTTAGTTTTCATGTTATGATTTCATATTGATACAGAAAGAACTTGACAAGAAACTCAGACTGGAGAGGTTGGTCAAGCTGAACTGTATGGCAGATGACCACTACCACAGATATCTAATGAGAAACTATGGTTTGGAACCTTGGAAGAAATTGATAGCTACAGCTCACCAAAACTGGCAGAAAGCTGTCAAGTACCATAGCAACCAGTTGCTAAGATCTTGTCTGTTACCATGGCATCAGATCACTCAGGATAGTATCAAAACAAAGCGTGCAATTGCTGATGAAAAATATGAGCAAATTTTACTTCAAAGGAGTCTTAACTCTTGGAAGAGGGTGAGTATTTTGAAAACCGTTTTATTAGGTGAGATTTTACATGTTGAGCTATTGCTTTCCCTTAAAAGAAAAGGAAGGTATTTAAGATTGACAAAGTAAGTTTTATCTGAAAGATAAGAGGCAGAGAAAAAAAGATATATTTCAGAAATACTTCAGTGTGAGTCATCTGAGAGGGGTCTAATTTTATGTGATAATAGTCTTTTTGAAAATCTGATACAAGAAGTAAAAAACTGGATTCTGTGAAAATAAACTTTGGAAATTACCATAAAAGTGTCCTCAAAAGTATCTTTGGGGAAAGCAAACCATTAATACAGAGATCCCATTTCCTACATGCTAAAGTAATCATCATCAATGAGAGCGTGAAAAGCAAGATACCTCTTCCAATTCAATTTTTGGGGTCAAACTTCAGAATAAAGTTATTTCACAATTTCATAAAGTTTACCAACCAAACTGTGGGAAAAGCCTGCAAGGCTTGTATGTTAACAACTTTTTTACATTTGGAGTTGAGATCTTAGTGTCATCTTAGTGTCATCTTAATGTCATCTTAATGTCATCTGTATTCAGCATGCTACTGTGTAAGTAACATAGTGTTGGTATGCAAGAAGTTTGACATTCTGTGCAGAACAAACAGTCTACTATAATGATGTCACTCACCTTGAAAATAGTTTAGCATTTTGTTTAAGCTAAAGAATGCAATGCATCATTAAATAAATGATTTTACAGTTTACCAAATTTATAGCCTAACATTTGCCAAAAGAGTCATGGAGAATATAGATACTTGTAGACCCTTTGGTCACTCTATTTAATCTTATCATATCTAATCATTTTTGAAATTTGCAAAACATGAAACATTTTCATCCACATTTTTCTCAATTTCTTTTGTCTTCTAGTATGGCCATTACCTTTCTATTCAGTACCAGAGAGCTAGGCGACATTATGCACTTCAAACCAAAGCAAGGTTGTTTAAGGCCTGGCAAGATTTCAGCACAAATGAAAAACTGAATGCATGGAGATATGAAGAACTTTCAGAAGATTTTAGCAGGAAGTAAGTACCTTCCAATTAATATTTAAGGGAGGGTTTGGGCTAGCAGTTTTTTTTTATATTTTTAAGAAAATATGTATGTACACACACTGGTGGAATTTGCATCTAATTGTCATGTGTTGTTTCTGAGATATTAGGAGATAAAAGTTGTTACATTTTTGATCCATGGTGAATTTGAAGCAAGTAGATGAGAGAGGTGACATAACAGGAAACTTGAGGAAGAAGAGGTGATATCATAGCCTCACAGAAATCAACATTTTTGTTTCTACTAAAATTTCACAACAAATTGTGTCCTTTATATTTTAATGTTTACATAAAGTGAAGCTGTGCAAGGCAAGGAAATTTTTCAAACTTCACATACCCTATTAGTGAAGTCCCTATCTATTCAAGGTCCCAGCAGTAGCTTAAAAAAAAGCACAATGCAAAGCATTGCTCATTAATCTGAGAAGATGACAACATTCATGTATACTTTAGAATTTACACATTAGGCAACACATATAGAAACTTTGTCTGCCTAGACTAAAAAGACCTAGACTTGCCCCAAGTCTCTCACTTTATTCTTTCTTTCACCTCTCATTTTATGCCTGTTCCTAATCTCACAGTGACTCCTTCACATTGTGCAATCTTAGCCTACTTCTGACTGTCCCTTGCTGCAGCTACCATGCACTAGTGCTATAGCCCTTGATTCCAATAGTTCATCTGCTCCAATACACACATAGCCTACTGTTACTGGAGCAGACTGTTCGATTGAGTGGTTTGCTGTGAGAGACTCGTAGCTTTTGGTTCTGTTGACGTCATCATTTAAACTTGTTTATTGTTTTATTCATCCAGATTAAGGATGAATACATTTGAAGTTAATTAACTATTATCCTCCAATCATCTTGGGTACTGTATGAAATTTATTGGATACTCATTAAGATAAATACTCAAATCTTGCTATGAATGTTGCAGTGTTTACATATTAAAAACTTTTCAGTGGCTGCAGAAAATTGGTAAATATTCAAAGTTCAATACCACTGTCTCAAAATTTGAGATCACCAAGATCAGAAGATACAAGTGACTCTAAATAAAAGGTACAAGTGTCTTGCAGGCAAGCCTGCTCACTGCTTGTTGATGGATGTGGGTAACATGGTGTATAATGCCATTACAATGACGCAGTGTTAAAAGGAGATAGTGTGAGAAATTGTTGCGGGCAAGCCTGCTCACTGCATGTTGATCAATATGGGCCGTGTTTAACGACATTACAGAGACTCAAGTGTCGAAAGCGGAGTGTGAGAAATTGTTGCACCTGGAGTGGTGCAGTTGGAGAGGTCTGAGAGGGTGCAGTGAACAGTGAAAGAGGAGGAGAGAACCATAGAAATCCTAATTAACCTATTAGCTAGGAGAAAACATGGTGAGAGACTTGGGGCAAGTCTACAAAGAACCACACATAGGAACTGAATGCAAATTTGAGCAGAATTCTTAGAATCCTCTTTTATAATTTCAAAAATGAATTTTGTCTAAAACCTGATAAAAGCTGTTAATTTTTCCCCCATAAGCTGTGATTTCATAAGCTGTGATTTCCTTTCTTTGTTAAACTTCACACTTAAATAAAAGGCAACTCATAATGCAGTATATATGTGCACACACAGTATTGGTTTGAATGGAAGCTCTGAACAATTTTTAATTTAGTAATGTGGTTTCTGTGTTAAGTAAGACTGCCCTTTCCTGTTTATGGTTTCAATAACTCTTTGTCGTGTATATTGGTTTATTCGTCACTGCCTCTCTTTTCTCTCTGTTTGATGGAGCTCCGTCTAAGGCATCTACCATCTTCTGTATCAAAATTGTATCGAATGTTCTGCTCTACACACATTCTGCCAACATACCCTCCATGCATTGTGAAGGGGAGCAGGGCGATCAGAAAAATGGTCACATCATATGCAAACCTCTCTAGAAGTTGGGGGGTGTGATCATTTTGCTTTAATCTGTATTTAAATTAATTCCAACCAAATACAACTTGAGTTTTTATCTATAATATTACATCTTCAATGTTGCATTCAGTTGAAAATTTTGGACTTCACTTTTTCACTCACATTTCAGTTTGGATGTTTGGCACCAAGCATTGATTTTTAGCTCACAGTGGTATAGAACTATTAAAGTAAGACCTACTGTTCTCTTTGGTGATTAGGAAATTTTGTGTTTTCCCATTTCTGAATTCAACCTTTCAAGGCACATGAATGTCCAAATTTAGTCTTATTTGTTCAGTTGGTCAGCAGTCACCTTATGTAAATTTTAATTTGGAAGCTGTACGCTTCCTTTACATTTTGAACATTTAAAGTCATAAATAACTGCCCTCCACAGTTGATTATGTAAATAAACTATAACTGTTTCTCTGTACCTTGCAGGAGAATCATGAGGTTGGTGTTTACAGCTTGGAGGAATTACCCAAAAATGCTGAAACAGGAAAGAGACAGAGAGAAGCGGCGACAAGAAATGAGGAAGAAAGTTTCATCGCTGCTTCCGGATTTTGGTCTTCATGATTAAGACCTCCTGACAATTGCTTTGTGATTAATTCGATGCACAGGGTTTGTACTCTTTGGAATGTCATAAAATATTGCAATCTGACTGAAAATTTGTGGCAAATGTTATCATGAAATTGGTGATTATGATTTTCATCTGGTATTCAGACATGCAGCTTTGACACATTTGAATACAAACTTCATGTGAATTCTTAAAGACAGACAGTCATCTCCCCAAAGTACATTTTTGGTGTGGGGTTATCAAAATTCTCAGTTGCTTACTGCTCTTTGATTGACATCAAAGTTCAAATGATGCAGAGTAACTCACATTCCACACAATGCAGAGAAAGTGTTTGGATTACACATTATAGCATTGTATGCTTACCAGGACATGGCCTGTGGCAATAAAATAGGTTTGTGTCTGTACAAGGAGGAGCTTTAATATACAGTTATGGGAGGAACTAGAAGTTGCTTAGTTGGGAGAATTGGACTGTCTGGGATGACGAGAATTTAAATTATCTTTACTGTGTAATCCTGTTCAATCATGAATATGGTGGTTTGATTACAATTCACAGCATTAAGAAAGTCTGCAATATGCTTGAGTGGGAAAGAGGCAGAGAGAACCAAAATTGATGGAAAATGGGGAAGAAAGATTTCATCCTTTACCCCATAGTTTTTCTTACATGATTGAGACCCCAAACATTTTTTCTTTCTGTGATTGTTTTTCCTTTCATGTACACCTGGTGAGACAGTTTAAATTTTACTTCATTGGTTAAGTCTGTTGGCATGTGTCGCTTTGTTGTCTTTTGTTTTGTTTTAGTTTTTTCCAGAAAAGAAATGTTATGTTATCATCCTGGCACAGTTAGTACAAGGTGTTATGTACAGTGTGGCAGACTTTTTACTTGGTATTTTCAGTCTAAGCACAAAATCTTACTTTGGAGGTAATCACATGTCCATTTTTCATTACCAATTGAAAGATTAGTAAATATTATCTCTTAAACAAAATATTGCTTTAAGTATCACATACTTGGTTCCCTGGTACCCTTGAAGGTATGTGAACATACAACCAAAGGAGCCGTTTTTTCCTTAACAGTTACAGAATAAGGAACAATCCTTAAACATGATCAAACTCAGTAGCGTCAATCTTTACTCAAATATGGGGGGACTTGGCCACTTCTGTCAAAAATTTACTGTGCAAATCTTAAGTCAGTGAGTGTATTTCCAAAATTGGGGGGTTGGGGGACATGTCCCCCCAGGATTTATGCCCATGATCAAACTTATTAAAAATGCCTTTGTACTGCTAAATTTTTTTTCTCCAATGGGAACAAAAATTTAATATTACATCCACTTCTCAGATTGACACTGCCAGCAATTTAATAGCCCCCTAGAAATGGGATGACCAGGATAATGAAATGACTTTAGTGGATGAAATGGTGTAACCATTTCCTTCACAGGTACAGGAAAAAAATAGACTTTGGCAGGGTGATAACAGTTTACAATCAAATTACTTCAAACAGGGATGAAGAGGAACTATTTTCATTTATTAACTTTTCTTATTGAAACATTTTCTGATATGACTAATTTGCTTTACAGGAACACTAATGTGGAGTGCCAGTTGTTCCTTTTTTTCTTTTTCCATTTTTTTTTTTTGGGGGGGGGTGTCTAATATCTGCTAAGTACTTGCCAATTTCATAGTGTGTATTTTGGTTGGGTTTGATGTTGACGCTCATAAAGTAGACAACTGCCCTGTCCAAATAAACTCTGAATGTGCCAAAGTTAGGGTCATCCTTGTTAAATTATGAAGTATCCATAAAAGATATCTTGTAAATCACCTCTTCAACGTAACAGGTGTGGGTGTCAATTCATGCTGTTGGCATTACACTTACGTGGTAAAATGGTCAAATTTTAAAGGCTCTGATTGGAATTGTAGTCATATACAATGTTGCAATGTCTTTTAATATTAAAGATGATGTTTTAATGTCACCAGTCAATGAAATATAACAAAACTTTGCTTAATGTAGATGGATAGATTGTAAAATCTCTATACTTAAAAATGGACAGCTATATTAACTGTTTTTGAACAAGATTGATGAACTTTGACATATAGTGGGAAGGGGAAGCAAAAAGGAAACGATGAATACCCACTCTGGATCCTTAGTTATCACACACCACCAATTTTTCTCTTTTATTTATTTACTGAGCGTGCTCATAAGCTCATTTTATTGGAGAAATTAGAAAAGATGTATTTGTTTCACCCACACTTGCCCCATTCTATTTCTTCCAGTATCCCAACAAATAATGATGTATCTTACTGCTCTTCAAATGTATGGAGGAGGAATATATGGAACTGATCAATTTTGATTCTGTTTCTAGGCGATTCTTAACCTGACTTAAATGATCATATTTTTTAAGTCAGGGATATTATAGTCACAGAACTGACTGAAAGGAAGTGAAAATTTTAGTAAGTTTGTATTTCCACAGTATCTGCTGTGACCCCACAGTGACGGCTGTAACTTGCCTACAATCTTCAAATACTTCAAATGTCAATTATAAACAACAATTAAAGAGTGAAAGAGGACGTCTATGCTATAGAATCACGTTTCATTTTTTTCAATGGGAAGGGAGAGGGGGCCGGTACTCGCTCATACTCGCCCCTATGTTCTGCTGTGTCCCTGTTTTAAGTGAGGATACTACCAAATCCAGATGACAATTGTATCCAATAGATGCACCTATCCTACCAGTATACAAATCAGCTGTCTGCATTTGTTTGTGTTGCGGATATGTGCTTGTCTCCATTGGGTGCACACTTTCTGTTCTGTGACATCATGCATGTCTATACTCCTTTACATCGATATCTGATGGAAATTCAAAAACGTTTCATTTTCTTTTATGATCATTGAGACCAAATTTTGTGCCATCTTCTTTCAAATTTTTTCCAATTTCATTTTTTGATTTCTTATATATTGAATTGTTTGAACAGGTATTCAAACAAAACACCCTTCACCTTAAGATTGTATCACCTTGGTAACTGTATTCAAAATTAATCAGTGCATTAGTAGAGTTTACAAGTTGTATAATAGGATTGTGTTTGTATTAATATATATGCGAGAATACACCTTCTAACACAGTACCGTGAACTACATTTTGTTTACTTATATCCGTTTTCTGTGTCACTGGGTTATATATTAATGGGTAATGGGGAGGGAAGGGGGTGTAGTTGCCTGTTTTCAGATGTGATAGAAATCTGCATTTACCACTGGTTTCCCCAATTGGTGTCAGGGAGAGGAGCATGCTATTTTTACCGTTGAGGTCCAGGGACATCACTTATTTGAAGTCCTAGCCACAAAATGTTAATGCTGGATACGCAACACAAGTTGTGAGGCACTAGACTGAGGGATTCGGGACCTGGTTACCTGCAGAGTTTAGAATAAATGTTTTAGAAGCTTGCAAATGAGACTGAGTTTATGACGAGAATCCCCAAGCTTTGTCACTTAAAAACACGTGTTATGTGGCGTATCTGGATGTACATGGAAGATTGGCCTTCAAATTGAACTAAAACTCTCCATTAGGCCTTATATGCCCATGTTAAATATGTACTAAAATCTTTTGTTGGCAATCGTGACGTGTTTTTCTTCTTTTTTTTGGGGGGGGGGGGGGGTAAAATCTTTTGTCACCTGCTTTATTTGGTCTCAGTCGAATCTCCTCTCTTCTATATCACATAGTTTTCTGTAGAAAGTCAAATAACTGAAATAAGACATTCTCGATTTGAAGTTGGCCAGGCTAGGGAGCTGCCACCTTCTAGCAAACGACGGGCGTGGTGACCTGGGAGTGTGTATAAATTTACTTTCATTTACAGGTTTTCTTTTTTCCTTTTTGCTTTTTTTCAAGAGGGTGTTGAGGTGCAAATCTAACCCTCCCATATCTGGCTAATATACTGTATTGCTACTTAAAGATCTGTAACAATAATCCTTCATTTCTTGTCATGACTTTTTCCTTGGTGGAACTAAACTTTCTTTTAGAAAAGTTTCATATGTTACGGTGAAGACTTTTGACTAAAAGTGAAATTTTGCCTTCGTATTTTCATGAGCATTCCCTGTTACACCTTAAAATTGAAGTAATATGGACTTGACTTCATGTGGCAGATGGTGTTCGGGGAGGTTGTGAGGTTGTCATGAGGCCTTATTACAGACTACTTCCAAAATTTATTCAAGTTGCCAGAAAAGAGAAAAAATAGGTTAGAGAAGGAGGTAAGACGGAGATTATAAGAGAGCCGTCTTAAGTATAAGCAAGTATACGCATGTTACACAAGTTTGCTTTCAACTTCACTAAAGATGTCTGTTATTTTCACCTTCAACATACCCTTAACAAGTTACCCTCCAAAAAAGAAAACAAAAACAAAACAAAAAGCCATAACAGTGACACACAAATACACACACAATTATGTTGTACAGAATAACTTCGCATAATCCCCTAATACAAAGAAGTTTTGCTTTCTTATGCACAGGTTTGTGTGCATGATCACCCTGATTGAGCACCGAGGTCAGGAAGGTGAAGTGTAATGGGTACCGTCAGCCAACGACAGCTTAGATAATCGATTGAATGAATAATTTATTACTTTGGAGAAGTGTGGTGAAATGGTTGGTTGATAATTTATTAGTTTCGGCAGTAGGCAGTCGAAAGCAACTGAGGACAAAGTAATAAGGGCGCCTCCGCCGTATTGGTCGCCGCCGCCGCCACTCCACCAACACGAAAGTGCATGTCTGTGGAAGTGTGTGTATGTGGGAGCTGTGTGTGTCGATTCCGCTAGCTTACTGTCTTAAACAATTTGCGAGTATAGGCACGCACCCAATAGAAAAATATAATTATAACTTTAATTCCCTAAAATACGACAGATTCTATCGTAGAATATCCTTATGCATGGCAGTGATATCTCTTATATACTTCGGAATGAAATCATCAGTAAAACATTAACTCTTACCTACAATAAACCTGTGTCTATTGTTCTAACAAGCACCCATTTAGTAAATCCGCATACACTAAATATGTTTTTCTTTTGACGTGCATAACTATCCTAATTGAAAATGAGACTACAGGCCTATTTACTGCCGAAGTTTGCAAAATGTGTCGAATTTTTAAACTTAGGAAACAGACACAAAAGCTAAGACGAAAAATCACTTGGCAGTCCTTGTTTGTGAGGAAGAAGTTATTCTGAATGCTAAAACATTTGTTTCTAGTTCACTTTGATTTTAAATACTTACTTGTCTGCTCTAACATACAGATATTCATCGTAAGATTTGTATGAAACATTTGATAGTACTTATTACAGAAGCAATGTTTGGCACGGATGACTGTTTTTACTCCCCAGACTGACGGATAACCGTGACCACGGAATCTGCTGTCTTGTCAATGACAGTGTAAGCCTTTCACCTTTTCTCCTTTTCAGCTTTTTCCCCATTCAGGACTTGCAAGTGCAGTTCCCATGCCAATGCCTCTCTTCGGGCCACTTTATGGACAGATTCTCTCTTCTCCTAGCTGATACATGTGACTTTAATAGTTGGCAGAGTGAAACGAAGACTCCTGCCCTTTGTCAAATCTTCACGGCATGTCAGTAGGCCTACTTGAACAGCATCAAAATGCATATCTTCCTAACAAATATATGAATGATATAAACTTTCCACAGTCTGTGCTCATCTTTGCTGTTAGGCGCTTGTACCAACACAACATTGTATGTCTGTCCGATTTTTCAATTCAGACAAGTCATAGGAAATGAATGTTTCAACCTTATCCACAGACTTTAGAAATTTGTTTTACTTTCAAAGACTAATGTTAAGATATACTTGGTGTCGGCCTTAATATATAGGATGTTTCCAGGTCGTCTTATAAGCATCGTCTTACAAATCAGCTAATCACATAATAGCATTTAAGAAGACGTTTTTATTTTGTAAACTGTGCCATGTATGGCGAGTCCTTTCCCTGTGGCAGCAGCTTACAAATTACGCAGGAGGGCATGTAACAAGCTCCAAAGTTGGTTTGTTAATAAGAATATGATGCAGTTTGGATGTATTTGTGAAAGTCAAATTACAGTTCAATTTTAAGCCCTGTCCTTTCAACTGTAATCCAAAAATATGTGAATCTCATGTGAGAAGCGGTCACCTACACTCATTAAAATATTTATATCTCCACAAAATATTATTTTGGATGTCAGGACCACGCGTCTCAGTTAAAAGATGCCGTCAGAATATAGCGGTCCCAGACGAATGCTGTATATAATGTGCAAAACGTATCGCAGTCAGTAAGACATACATGGCCATTTACATAGATGTATGGATTCGGAATCATCAATAAAAAGATGAGTGAATATTGCAAACACTACTGAATGTAAACGTAGTATCTTGGACTTGTGAAGAAATCATCATTTTGCCTATTTACCCAGTGGTAATTTCTAACCTAAACGGGAAATACGTGTGAAATGCACTTGATAACATTCAACATCCAAACCTCGCTTCTTCCTTAAAAAGTGTATGGTAGTCAAACTCTCATGGTTGCTACTTTAACTTCCAGGAATTTTAAATGAAAGTGATGAATTAGGAAACGGTAACAGAAACAATTTATGAACAACGTATGATTTAAGGTGAAATAACGTACGGTACATAGTTTAGTTCTAATCAGTATTTGAAACTCTTTATTGGTAATCAGCTTAGCAATTAAACTGGATGGCAATTATAACGTGTTTACTTCATCTACCATTCACTATAATAAATAAACATAATAGAAATTACAGACCACTGAAGTTCAACGCAAAGTGCAACCGTGTGAAATGATGTTTTATATAAAATTAAAATATCCAATCAAGAAAAACAAAGCTTCCCGAACTTCGTCCGATTGCTAAAATGTTACATTTTGAACGGTGAAAATGCCAGTAATAACTTCTTTCTTAACTACTATTTGGAAAGATGATATGAGACATGTGTAAGCATGTGGAATGGTTGAATGATTTTACTTTTATGGTACGGTATCGCATGCCATAACTATTTAATGATCTATGTGAAATTCATTTCTTTCTAGCAAAATTAAACCTTTTATAATACATTATGCTGTACGTTTTAAATGTGCATGAAACATAAGTTACCTAGAATTATGATTTAGCCCAAACGTAACGCAACATATGCGTAGAGTTTCACTCATAAATAATTTGTATGGGTATATGGTATTTTGTGTCAATTACAGCGGATCGTTACTGGATTCTGGATTGACAAAGTTAGTACTTAAGCTTTGCTGTTTCTGTCGAAATATTTATAGATATAATCTATAGAGAAATGTATTCATATTTTACAGTAGCCATGAAACCCTGATTAAATTGGTTAAAGGTCGATTTCTTTTCACAAGAGGAATACCTGTATAGAATAAACATACAAAATCGCGTAAATATTGACCCCTAGACACTCCGCATTCCTGCATCTTCGTGTGCGAGTTCGCCAGCTGTCTTCTACTTTTGAAATGCAGTATTCTATGCTTTTTCAACAAGAGAAAGCATTGAAACTTTGCAATATTCGGGGGATTACTTTATATCAAGGTTAAACACCTAAAGTACGAAGGCAGCTAAACTGAAACCAATTTTTCAGTAAAATACACACCAAAATAGTAGCTTGTTTAATATTTCATCAGTCAAAGGATATACTATCAATACAATCGAAACATTCTGGGTTAATTATTAGTTAAGCTAAGATCTGTATTATTAACACTGGATTTGTTTGAAAACAAATGAAGCGAGTTACCAACTGACACTTTCATAGCATCAAATAGCATTTGGTTGGCAATAAGTCATCTGAGGGTATGAAACTAAAAAAAGCTAAAAGAAGTTAATTGTGTTTAATTTTAATTCTTCTAGTACAATTGTCCACTTAGGTCGCACTTCAAAACACCCGAACCCTGGGATATATGTCTGTTGCAAAACACGAACAAAGATATTTTCACTAATAATATGGTGAATTGTAACGACAACTAGCAAAACACGTTTCCAGTGTACTGCAATTAAATGGTATCCTTAAACTTTGAAATTTTTTAATTGATATATGAATAAAAGGAGCGTAAGCAAGCAGCAATATCAAACATGACTTTCGGAATAAACTTATTTCAATTTTTTGTAAGCACGTTTGCCTAGAAATTAATTCTAAATGGTAGGAAATACAAAATTCATTCACGGAAATACCATCCACATAACTTCTGAAATGCAGTCGTGAGATTCATAAGCACGTGAAGATGAAAGGTTTGCAAATTATAGACCGGGAGAGCCCAGACAGCCAGAGGGGTCAGCTGAACTGGGGAGGTTGTCGAATTTTCATGTGCATTTCCCTGTCTGGTTTGGGTTCAAAGTCAAGGAACTGGACGTCTGCCGGGTTCCTGGTGTTGGGTGTTGAAATGGGGGTCACTGACCTCAGTACCCCAGGCAGGCTACACGATCTAAAAAGGTTACCCTCTGAAATCACCCCATAATTAAAGGCCATATCTTCGACATCTTTGAATAAGGCTTGCCAGACATTTTAGTTTTGTGAGGGGTCTGTCAGACGCCAGTGATGACCCTCAGGGAAGTAATTAGCTAGATGACCACGGAAGTTATACAACGAAACTTACTGCAAATATTCAGCGTGTCTTGATGAATAAGAAGTGGCCATCGCCAGACATTTTTTTAATATTGGAGGGGTCTGCCAGACGTCCCCTGAATATGCCCCTTGGAAACTTAGCTAGATGACTTCGGAAGGTTACCCAGCGGCGGAAATTAACGCAAACTGTTCAGCGTGCCGTCGTGAATTTGAAATAACCATCGCCTTTGCCTATCCGGCTAAACGTAACACAGAAGATGCTATCCTCTAATGCCTGAAAAGATTGTACTCCCACCTTGAAAGATCAAAACTTGGTCAATTTTGCTCGAATTATGTTCTTCAATTTTTCATCAGCATTTAGTGTTATGTTCAGCCACATGAACATAAGATATAATGTAAATAAGATGATAAGATATAATGCAAATAAGATGATAAACATTAATGTTCCATTAGATCTTATTCTATGGATTTTTAATTTTCTTTCCAACCGCTCACAATTTGTCAAAAATTAGATCATGTGACTCTGTCAGATATTTTATGTTAAAATCCTGGTGCACTTCAGGGAACTGTTTTAGCCGCGCTTTGATGACCGTGTATAAGGGTGATGCGAGATTTCAAATGGCAGCTTTCCATTGATTAAATTTGCTGTTGATACTGCCCTGGTTGGATCGATTACTAAAGATAAACATAGTGCCTGTTTATTTCCTTTTTCGTTGTTTTTAGAGTAACTCACAAAAATTTGTATGCTTTAAATGTCAACATAGCTAACGTTCATGTAGGCATAAAGTTGATAACGTACAAAATTAATGTTTTAAAGTAAAACCTTTAGAGAAACAATTACAGATTGCAAGGGGCAGACTGGTAGTTTTACGCGGCCGTGGCAAATTACAGTGAACGACCCTTTGACTCTATCTAAGGGGAGCGCCACGATCAGTTGGCGCGTAGCGTACCAGAAAATTTTGTTCAAAAACACTTGCCAGATCGCAGGAAATGGCACTTCCCAGGCCCATTTTCAACAAAACAGAGCTTATTCAAGAGAAATTTGAAGGGGGCAAAACTTGCTTAGTTATTAGGATTTTAAAGTCAAAGGTCAACTAGGGTTATTTTGGCACAAAAGGGTCATTTTGGGATCAAGGGAGCAAAATGTTGCTTCTTATAGAAATTGAAGAAATTGTCGTAGCCTAGGCGAAATCTCTAGGGGGGGCAGTTCATGACACTGTCTAAGCAGAGCACCAAGTGGCTTTCCTATAGATAGTTGACTCCCTGGCGGATCCATCCTTTATCACCTGTGGACGGAAGCCATCCTGACGGGGGGTGGCTTAGGGGAAGGGGTATATGCAAGGCCTGGCTTAGGTGCAAAATTGTGCTAGTGTTGACAAAGCTTTAACTGATTATATCTTTACAAATAGTAATTATTTTGGTGATATTTTTCATAGATTTTGGCTAGGTGTAAGGCAAGAGGTGTTGTCTAAGAGAAGGGGACGGCACCCACGCTCTTTGGGAAACTTTGGTCCAGGCCTATGTGAGGTGTCCTGGAGGCAAAAAAGTGCTACCTTTAGTAAAGTTTCGTAAAGCGTTGAACTGATTATATGTTTAGGAATTCTCACTATTCAGAGACTTTTTCTGCTTTGGTAGGTTGTAATTGAAGCGGATGTTGTCTAAGGGGAGAAAAGACACCTCTACTCTTTGAAAATTTTTTCTTGTTCTATGGATTCGAATCAAGAATCGCGCTACCCTTGGTAATTCTTTGAAATAATTACATGATTTGAAACTTTACTTATTTACTGAATTTTTCGGCTGTGGCATGGCACCCCAATGTTGGTGGCACGTGAGGGCTGCTCCCTCTTAGTATATATGCCACTGGGGGAGCCACCATCGGTTGGCGAGTAGTCGTAACGTAGGCCTTGCAAGAAAATGTTCAGTCGAAATACCTCCCTGATGGGGAGGGGGTGACAAATTTTAGACCTTGTAAGCTGCATCTAAACATTCTTTTAGATTTCATGCTTTAGAAACAAATTTAGTTTTGATTTAATTTAAAAGTTCTTTAGTACACAAGCTCATTGAGTTAAGCTAATAATTAATGGGCTACTTAACGTTTAGTTTCGGGGTGTATGCAGGTGTATTCAAGCTGTTTATCTTGTAGGGGAAAGAGGGTTCCCTCGTCAAGGAGAGAAACCCACATAAGAATGCATCCATGGTGGTGGTCCGGGGACCTCCCCGGGAAAATTTTTGGGGAAAAGGGAACTCTTACATGCAATTTTCTTTGTTCTTTTGGCCTTGAAATCATAATAAGGACAGAGAAATTTTCAGCATTTCAGTATTTTTTGTACAGTAGGCCAAATTTCATTTACGGTTTGGAAATCTCAGGGGGCAGTTGCCCCCTGCCCCCGCAGGTTACGGCCCTGGTATCATCATTGAACAATGGTACATATGGGATGTTCAGAACTTTGAGGGGAAAAGGTCATGTAGTGGTTACTTTACCTAGAAATGACCATTTTAGGGTCAGCTTACTTGTCTTCAATACTGACCACTATAAGATATTGTAATGAATGAAGGAGTGTACAAATTGACTACCGTAACCCAAGAAGAGTCATCTCAGCTCACTTAATTGGCTTCTTCTCTGTTTGGTCTAGTATGAGGGTCGACCTGAGCTAGCAATTCCTTTTCACAAGACTTCATCATGTTCTTCTGTAGGTGTGTTTTGTTATTCTTTTGTCACTAAGTTTAGTTTGGAGAATTATGCTTCACATGCCACTTGTATAACCGAAAGCGCCAAGAGCAATGTGTAGGCTGTGTGCGGTTTGGCATATGTTTTCGTATACAGATTGTACTTGTGCTACACGTTGAAGACACACCTAATGCAATGATTTGCATGATTTGCAACAGTTATCTGTTCAACCTCTGCAAGGGGCCACATCACCGCCACTTTATTCATCTGGGAGCGCTTTCTTTTTAGTATTTCCCACCGCGAAGCAAAAAACCAGAAGTTCGTGGTTTGTAACCTGTTCATCTTTCTCCGTCGATTCACTGGATGAAGAAACGGTATTTTGTTGGCTGATATTGAGAAGCTGAGTTATTTTTCTTAAAGAAGGCAGCAACGATTGAGATGAACTTAGATCCCCGAAATTTCAATGAGAATGAGGCAGCGACCCTTTGAGATGTAGAACCTGATGGAAACCTGTAGATGCTCAAGCGGCGTTGATGGTATCCATCATTCCTAACCCCAGCCCTCTCTCTCAAACCGGAACATTGTTTTTCAGTCTCGTGGTTTCTATGATCATTTCCGAATATTGGTCAAAACGTCTTATAGGGGCCACTGATGAGACAGGGGATTACTATAGTGATCTAGGGGTCCTGAGAGCACTACATCAGTTCTCGCGCACACTGCATTGGGATCCTGTGTTCCTCCCTCTCTCCATCTTTTACAATCTCTCTTTCTTTTCACTTCCCTTCCTTAAGTTTCTTCTCTTTTTCTTTCTATCCTCCCTCCCTTCCCCTTTTCCCCTCTTCCTTTTTTCTCAGTGTCTGACCCATGACAGACATGAACTGAGCGGCCAATGTGGCGATCGCCACATCGGCTCAACGGCCAGTCCGCCAATGCAGATTGCGTGGTATTTGTCCACACGTTTACGAGATGTATTTTTCGTTGAACAAATGTAATCCTCCACTTTCAAAATAAATTTTCGTTTGTTGTAAAACTTAAAGAAATTCGGCTTACATTTAGATGAAAAAATTCATGCCATGGTCACCTCATAAATTATACCCGAAAGAGAATTCATTCTTAGAAAGGAAAAATTGTCTCCCAAGAAACGAAGATATGAAGTAACAATTCCAAAACAAATGTTTTAACGTTTTCACTTCGATATTACAAAAGCTAAAGAAAGGGTTATCAAGTTTGTTCATTAAACACAGAAGCTTATTTCTTCTTAAAATTCTGTGAAGGAAATGAACTAAAATAAATTATTTTTGTTTCAGAAAGTGTTTACGGAGGAATTGTAAAAAATCACCTTCCAGTCTTCATCGGAAAAAATAAGTACAGTGTTCCACTTTCCCAACGACTTTGGAGTGGAGGTAAAACAATATCCGAAATAAGTTTTGAGTATTAGCTATTTGAGAAATAACGACTCTTTTAATAACGGCCTCAGAACCCTCTCTACCCTCATCAATAAATTAGCTTTCCATTCCTTAGGAATTGCTGTGATTAAACCAAAGTAAATAGTAAAAAGAAACTTGTAATGCTATATTTTTTACAAAACAATTGAAATGTCAAGGGCCTATTATTGCCAGAGAAAATATTCTTAATGTGGATAACCCCTGCCTTAAAGAGCTTTTGGTAAATCACTATCCTATTATTTACTTTTATGTAACCATTATTTCAAAGAATTTGAGTATCGAAGTGATCCCTAGGACTATAAAAGCTTATTGTACTCCAGACTTGACAAATGTTTCTTATGAAAGTATTACTGATGTGAGCTAGGTCACTACTTCTGAAGTTAAAATAAAAAACAGAAATCCCCCCCCCCCCAAACTCACCCAGATAATAATCGAAGAACATTTTCCACATCCCATTGCCTTAATTACTATACCTGTGCATCCAAGTTATTTTCAAAGCACATGTAAAACTTCTAACATGAGTAACTTTCAAGCCCCCATTTTCAATAACATTTTACATAGTTTTTTTTATTTCATCGTGTTTCCCAGAACAAATAAAGTAAAAAAATATCCATGCTTATATACTTTGCTATATTTACTAGTATGTAAGTATAATCTTCATTTCTTTATATACGAATAATGTTCTAATACAGCGAAATATCATTGTATTTATCATGGCGATTAAAGTAGGAAGTTACAATGCAAAGGGGATAAGACATCCTAGCAAAAGGGGACAACAGTTTACCTATTTTCAATAGGCATCATTTTGATATTGACCGTTTCTGGGCTAACAAATGGTTTGGAAATATCGTTTTTTTCCTCATGGCACTTCATCAAGTAAAGACGTAATGATTTTCTTTCTTCCAATAACCTCATTTGATATTTTGAAGATTCATTGCTACAACTTTTGTAGATTTATCGTGGTTGATGTAGGTTATTGTTGTAGTATTCTTACTTTGATGTCGATGTTGATTCGCCAATTTTTTTTTATAGTAATGTTCCTACCTACCTCTCTAACTTTCAATGTGATAATATCATTTGTGGCGGGGAATTTTAATTTCTTTCTTAATTTGGATCTCTATAAAGAAGGAGGCACTCATCGTACTAACTTTAATGTTAAAAAGAATTGTCTTACGTTGATGGAAAAATATGATTTAGTTGATATCTGCAGAGACAGGCACCCTTTAACGAAACATAATTATTTTACTTGGAATTTGAATATGTCGAAATTCATTGTAGATTAAACTTCTTTATTGCTTCTCGTCATTTATCCTCGAAAGCTGAGGATACTTTTTTCCAGCCTTCTTTTTATAAAGATTATTATATGGTCGTTCTATATTTCGACTCTACTGATGTTCCAAGGGGAATGGAGTACTGGAAGTTTAAAATTCTTTACTTTGAGATCCTGCCTGTATTCATTAGATAACTCGTTCATTGATCGCTATAGACAGGACTCTTAATATCGATAGCCACCACTTTCTATTTTTATAATTCTTTAATTTGCAGTGTATGGCTGTATTGTATTGTATGTTGGGGTGGCAATGTGAAAGCAACAATACCAATAAAACTAGTCGTATTTAAGGGGACAATCAATTAACAGTAGACGCATCCTTTTTTTTTCCGTTTTTTACGATAACAACCACCCCCTTCATGAAGAGCTCAGCAATGCTTTAATTCCTCTTAGCGGACACATGAACTGCCATATGCTGCCACAAATCGTCATAAATCTTCGTTTATCCCACGTTGTATTAACCTCTTTAACAATATCTTTATTCGTTAATGTTTTAGACTTAAATTGCATTTCTATATATGTATATATTTAATGTTTATTTTATTTTTTTCTCTCTTTGTTGTCTAATCCTCTCTGAATGTTTGTGTTTTACTTAATGGAATTATTAGCATTTTACTTTCTTTATACTTTATACCTCTCATTAACCTTTTATCAGATTCTTTCAATCATTAGGTTTCTGGCATTGGTTCTTGTCTTTGTTGCTACTTTACCTGTCTTTCCCTTCTTATGTATTTAATACATGTACATTATGTACATTTATTTTTATTTTTACATTTGTATGTATTTGTTTTATCTGCGGGCCTGTAATTACCCTTTGTGGGATTTAATAAAGTTGAACCTGCATCCGAACCTGTTAATCGCATAAGGTACAAACGTGATCTTGTCTGGAGCAAAGGTTGATGCAATTAATGTTACTAAAAGGAGACGTGTTCCACGAATACCTAAAAAAGTTCTTTTTTCACCTACATATAGACTTTTCCCTCAAGCCAATCATCAACAAAAATGGGTGAAATTTAACGCAAGATTATTTTCTTACATAATAGGTTACAGTCAAATGCAGTATATACCAGGTTTGTCGAAATATACGACAAAGGAATGTACCAATTTCAATTTTTGTAAAAGGTTTTCTTTCAAGATAATTGTTATCGGTGCTTTCAAACGGTCAAGAACTGCTTTAGGAAATACCAAATCCAGTTGGCTTAAAGGTTCAGCCTCGCACTATTAAAACCTTTCGACGGCTTTGCTAAAATATTACTTGAATATGGTGTGGAAGAGCCTTCTTTCATCATTCAAATATAGTGATACCATTCTTAAGTAACGAAACAGTAGTCTTGGTTTCGATTTGTATACCTCATATAACTTTTCATGTTTGATTTCTAGTAAATTTCTGGTTACCATCATAGCAAATTAAGTAGCCACTTAAAAGTACAATAAGGTAGAATGATCACCTTTGAAGAATCCTTTTTGAGACCTCCATGCTCTCTGCGTATTAATTTCATCACCTCAACCTAATTTATGTTCTAATGAATTGGATACGGTGATACTTACCTATCACGAACAGACAGTAACTTGCTACTGGGTCACCCAAAAATATGCACAAGAAGATTCCGTCGTCTTCACGAGACACATTACGTAGTTCCAATGTAAAATTTTCATGGAGTACAGTGTTTTTCAATTTTCCCAGGGCTGGTGCAAAGCAAGAATAATTATTCTGATTCATCTTCCACCATAACGCCTCCCTACTAGGCACATTTATCACCCCGCAATCCAGGTAAACTGAACTGCCTTGGGTCGTAGTACGGCTTACAGCACACGTCCGGGGCCAGTAGTTAGTAGGAAGAATGCTCGAACAACCTGTTCAAATTTAGTAAAATTTAAAATTACATTAAAACTAATAAAATACCCAACAACGGGAAGAATTGTAGTTATCTCCTGTGCCGTTCACAATTCATACCTGCAGTCGTCTTAAGTCCGAATGCACACGCAGCATACATGAATGATGCGGATAAAACAATAAAATGTATAATTTTGAAATCCATTTAAACTTGTACTTGAGTTCACTGCATACAAAAGGTCCAGACCTATTTCAGAGTATGTCTTTCTATCTCGTCATGATAACGATCATATTCAGTATACTTTCACGAGCGTCAGTGTTAGTACCTTTTGGCAGTATGCATACGTATATTGCTTTACTGAATTCAAGTGACTCTCATTACCGTACATACTACACCAAATGAAACTTGTATTTCTAATACGGACTCTCCGTACTAATGGCATAAAAGAATAGGAATCTCGTATGCCATCGTTAACTATTAACAGAGAACAAGTATTACTTTCTCTTTTGTTTGCCTTAGAATTTTTTTTTTTTTGCATACAACGGAGTTATACAGCGTTGCTAAAATAATTACCATCGATCCCCACTAATAACATTGAAGTAGATTATGTTGAATTATATGCTAAGGGTTGTCTGGAGATTCAGTCGTTAAAGGGTGCCAAAAATAGGCGTAGGAAATGGGCGCCCGGGGGCCTGAAGTATGCTTCAATTTTCAAGGACAAAAACCCGTCCTTATTTGTCTTTAAAATTTACCAAACTTTTTTTCTATAAACTGCTCAAAATTCAAGTTGTTCCCTTAAGCCGAACGCACACCGACGTCAGAAAACACGAGACACGAACATGGACACGAAACAAGTTTGTTTCGCACTTGTTTCGTCTTTTCGTTGGTGTTCAACGCACACGGAAAAAAAAACAAGTGCGAAACAAATTGGGTTGTACAGAAAGTAGCTTCTTACCTGTCCTAGCAGTTACTCTTCGTAAACTACATAGTTGATAGCCTCCTTGAACAAGCGTTAAAAGTCCCCGGGGTAGGGGTGACGTTAGGAAGGGGGGAGGTGGCCATGTCTTCCATCGGGGAAGGTTCCCTTCACCCGTTTTGAATTTTTTCCACTTTCAGGGTTAACTCGGTAGATAAAGGACGTAGTCCCCGACAGTGTCCAGTCGCCCGACGGTCAAGCTACCTGTGCTCTCAGTTGCTCAATAATGCAGTTTCTTTAGTGTGAACCCAAAATTTGGGGGTGTTACAAGACGACCCGTCAGGAACACCGGATTGAATCCATCGACGAGCGAATGGAAAGTTCCAGAGAATTCAACTTCAACGCAGCCTTTCTAGAACTGTCTAGAAGTGAGAACTGTTTACGAAATGTCCCAATTATAGCAGCGACCTGGCAACACTTCTAAGAAACTGCAATTGTTTACAACTACTGTGTGCTCTAGAAGTTTCTATTAAGGAACGTTCTCGTAATTGCTGGACTGTGTACACTAGAAGTTTCTGTTAAATTCTGGAGAGTTCTCGAATAAAAGCCTAGCATATAAAAGGCAGTTCAACAACTGTTATGAGGGAGAGACATCAACGAGACCAGACTGTCACACTGCAGAGAGATACCATAACACTTCATCGAGTCCAGACGCTATTGAGAAGTTATTCCCAGCCACTGACACTACACACTTGTGATAAGTTGCCTTACGCCGTTTCTACGCTGTGTATTGAGATTGTTATCATCCATCATCGCCTAGCCTTGTCGTTATTCGCTCGTGGAACCAGTTCCTACGCTACAGCACGCTGCAGGTCTACTACTGTACCATCGTCAACGTGCATGCACTACCAGCCCTTGGACCAGACCAGGCAAATATTAAGTAAAGGATTGTGAGTAAGTCTAATTAATTATTGTAAATTTAAGTAAGATAAGGAGATTGTAAATAATCATTAAGTTGTTGAATTTTAATCTCGTTCTTCTGTGATCTTTCGCTGTTATTGACTTGCGACCACAAGCCGTAACAGAATTGGTGGCCTAACATCCGGGAACGAAAAATACTAGAAAATTCGAGAAATTCTGTTGTGAATCGTAAGCAACTGTGTTTGCCCAGACTACTTATTTGTTTGTTGAACGCTTGATATAACTTCAAAATGCCATTCAACTTAGATGAATTCGTGGCTAGTCCCTCAGTCGAGGAACTAGATTCATTAAAAAAGTCTGATATTGTAAAGGTTGCAAAACATTATGGCATTGAATTTCAGCCTTTAATGCGGAAGGACGAGATTAAAAGATATGTTGTAGAATACCTAGTGGATGAAAGTATCTTACCTAGTACAGTACTGGAAACAGCTATCACTGTGCCAACTGACAACACATTTGAACTGAAAAGGCTTGAAATGGAAATGAATAAGGAGATTAGATTAAAAGAAATGGAAAGAGAAAGGGAAAGAGAGGAAAGGGAAAGAAAGGAAAGAGAAATGCAAATGCAAAAGGAAAAAGAGGAAAGAGAAATGCAAATGCAAAAGGAAAAAGAAGAAAGAGAAATGCAAATGCAAAGGGACAAAGAGGCAAGAGAACATGAATTTAGGTTGAAGCAACTAGAGTTAGGGGTCATATAAGGCTCAGACCCTAAAATAGGCTTGGATACTGGGGGATTCGATGTTTCTAAGCACGTAAAATTTGTCCCCAAATTTCAGGAGGATAATGTGGAGAAATTCTTTAACCATTTCGAAAAGCTGGGTGAGCAACTAAAGTGGCCAAGAGATAAATGGTCCATACTCATCCAGAGTAATTTCACAGGCAAGGCTCAAGAAGTGTATTCCGCTCTGTCAATAGAGGACAGTATGGATTATGATAAGGTTAAAAAGGCCATATTACAAGCCTATGAATTGGTGCCCGAAGCTTATCGCCAAAAGTTTAGAAAGTATCGTAAGGCGGATACACAAACATACGTAGAGTTTGCTTATCAAAAAGAAAGGCATTTCGATAGATGGTGTGCTTCCAAAAAGGTCTCCACATTTGACACTTTAAGACAAGTGATGCTGGTCGAGGAATTCAAACGGTGTGTGAATGATGACATTAAGACTCACCTTGAGGAAAATAAGGCTGACAACTTAAAGGAAGTGGCAAATTTGGCTGATCAGTATGCACTTACTCATAAATTCAGTAAAGTGGGTCAGACTCAAAACAAGGGTCAGTTTAGTAGGCCAAATAAGAAATATGGCAATAGTAGTGGCACAACAAGTAACAGTGGATCTCAGTCTGGTTCTATCTCTCCAACAAATTCTGGTAAAAAACAACCAGATTCAAGTCGTCAAAAGAACGACCAGGCAAGCTCAAACAAAGCTGCCTTTAAAGACATAAGTTGTGGTTTCTGTCACAAAAAGGGCCACACAATGGCAAATTGCTTCACATTGGCAAAATTAAAGGAGACTGAAACAGCCTCCAATGCCTTAGCCATTGTAGAGAACTCTTCTGAGGTAGTCGTGACTTTACGGCCTAATTCTAAAGACAAGATTAAGGAAGAATACCTTCCATTCGTGTCTGAGGGGTTTATTTCCCTAGATGGGAATTCAGCTCAACCACCCGTCAAAATTAAAATTTTGCGTGACACAGGCGCAACTCAGTCGTTGCTTCTTGATGGAGTTTTGCCATTATCGGACTCTACTTCCACAGGGGCAAATGTACTAATTCAGGGGGTTGAGTGTGGATTTATTTCTGTCCCTCTCCACAAAATTAATTTGAAGTCAGATTTAGTTTCTGGGTCGGTCATAGTAGGGGTCAGACCTACTCTACCTGTAAAAGGGGTATCTCTGTTGCTAGGCAATGACCTAGCTGGTGGAAAGGTAGTAGCCAATGCAATTTTGACAGATAAACCATGTGACTATAACAACACAGAGCAATTAGAAAAGGAATTTCCAAATTTATTCCCTGCCTGTGCTGTCACTAGAGCTATGTCACAAAAGCTCGCCGTGGATGATAATCTTAAACATCCACCCTCCAAAAGTGAGGATACAGTTCCCAAAAGTGGAACAAGTAGGGAATCATGTAAGGATGATAATCTTAAACATCCACTCTCTAAGAATGAGGGTATTATTTCTGAAAATAAGGATGATAAACTTAATCATCCGCCCTCTAAAATTGAGGAATTAGTTCCTAAAAATGGAACAACACTCCCAAAGGAGGAGTCAGAGTCTGGAAAAGATTCTAGTAAAAATATTCATGAAATTGAAGATTCTTGGTATGATCTCAGCCAATCTTTTATGACTAATCTTAATGATAGTCAGGATTGTGAGTCTCCTGGCCCCACACATAGTGAGGGGGTAGAACAGGAAAAATCAAAAATGTCTGACACACTCCACAGAGACCAGTTGTCAGTCCAACAACAACATGATGAAGAGCTTCAGCCATTAATAGCTGGTGCACTCACTGAGGATGAATCGAAAGACATCCCAGTTTGCTTTTATTTTAAGAACAATATTTTGATGCGTAAATGGCGACCACCTGATGCACCATTAGATGAAGAGTGGAGAATTTACCATCAAATTGTGGTACCTAGGACTTATAGAAGGGAAATACTGAGTATTGCTCATGAAATGCCATTTGCAGGGCACCTAGGAGTCAATAAGACTTACCACAGAATTTTAAATCACTTTTATTGGCCAAAACTTAAAAGTGATGTGGCCAAATTTTGTAAGACCTGTCACTCATGTCAAATGGTTGGGAAGCCGAATCAGAATATTCCGGCTGCACCCTTAAAGCCAATTCCTGCTTTTGAAGAGCCGTTTAGTAGAGTCATCATTGATTGTGTAGGTCCCCTACCTAAGAGTAGGGCAGGGCATCAGTATATATTAACCATCATGTGTGCTTCTACAAGGTTTCCAGAGGCAATACCTCTGAGAAATATTAAGGCTCGGACAGTCTTACAAGCTTTACTTAAATTTTTTACATTGTTTGGGTTGCCAAAAGAGATCCAATCAGATCAAGGGTCTAATTTCATGTCAACTGTATTCCAACAGATGTTATATGAGTTAGGCATAGACCAAATTAAGTCTTCGGCTTATCATCCTGAAAGCCAAGGGGCTTTAGAAAGGTTTCACCAAACATTGGAGAATATGTTAAAAACATATTGACATGATAATGAGAGAGATTGGGATGAAGGCATTCCATTTGTAATGTTTGCTGCCAGGGAGTCTATACAAGAGTCACTTGGGTTCAGTCCATTTGAACTTGTCTTTGGACACACAGTTCGTGGACCATTGAAATTGTTAAAGGAGAAGTGGTTATCAGATCCAGGTGAAGACATACATCTACTTGATTATGTATCCCGCTTTAAAGCTCGTCTTCATGGAGCATGTGAACTTGCTCAGGAAAACCCGAGGCACTCTCAGAAGAAAATGAAAGCGTGGTACGACAAGACCACTGTGAAAAGAGAGTTTAAGCCTGGTGATGAGGTGCTAGTGTTTTTGCCTGTTTCTGGTCAGCCACTTCAAGCTCGCTTTCAAGGACCTTATATCATTGAGAGAAAAGTTAGTGACACAGATTACGTCATTTTGACACCTGACAAGCGTAAATCTAGAAGAGTATGTCATATTAATATGATGAAGAGATATTATGAAAGAGAAGATTGTGACATTTCTAAGGATGAAAGTGTACATGATGTAAATAGTAACACTAATGATACAGGTGATCAAGTGTGTATTATCAATGCTGATCATGAACTCAGTAATGATGAAATCAAGGCTAATAATGTTCCTGACATGTGTATTAAGTTACAAAATTCTGATGTGTTGAAAAACCTTGACCAGAAATTAAGTCATCTGGATCACAAAGAAAAGTCAGAAATGAAATCATTAATCTATGAATATGCATGTTTGTTCTCAGATGATCCTACTAGGACAAATTTGACTGAACATGATGTTGATGTGGGAGATGCCACACCAATCAAGCAGCATCCTTACCGAGTTAACCCTAGAAAACGACAACATCTCAGGGATGAGGTTCGGTACATGTTAGACCATGACATTATAGAACCTAGTAATAGTGAATGGTCTTCCCCTTGTATATTGGTCCCCAAGCCAGACGGTGGGTACAGATTTTGTACTGATTACCGAAAGGTGAATGCGGTCACGAGAACGGATTCCTATCCGATACCCCGTATCGATGATTGTATTGATAGGATTGGGAAAGCTACGTATGTATCAAAGTTTGACTTACTAAAGGGGTACTGGGAGATACCACTCACTGAGAGGGCTCGGAAAATCTCTGCATTCGTGACGCCAGATGGGTTATTTCAGTATAAGGTTATGCCGTTTGGTATGAAAAATTCACCGATGACGTTTCAACGCTTAGTAAATAACCTTACGTCAGACTTAGAAAATTGTGAAGTATATGTTGATGACCTTATTGTGTACAGCAACTCATGGGATGAACATGTACAACATGTTAAGGCATTATTTGACAAGCTTGCCAAAGCTAATTTGACTGTCAATTTGGTCAAAAGTGAGATTGCTTGTGCCCATGTGGTGTACTTAGGGCATGTGGTTGGTCAGGGTAAAGTTAGACCAATTAAGGCCAAAGTTGAGGGCATTGACAAGTTCCCTGCCCCAACTGATAAAAGGCAGCTCATGCGCTTCCTAGGCATGGCTGGTTACTACAGACGTTTTTGTCCGAATTTCTCTGACATTGCTGCACCATTGACAAAATTGTTAAAGAAAAATGAAAAGTTTGATTGGACAGATGATTGCCAAGCAGCATTTGAATTATTGAAAAAGGCACTAATGAGTTCACCAGTGTTGATTGCTCCAGATTTTGAAAAACAATTTTAGTTGGCAGTGGATGCCAGTAACAATGGCATAGGAGCAGTTTTGCTTCAAGCTGATGAGCATGGTGTTGATCACCCTGTTTGTTATTATTCTAAGAAATTTGACAAACACCAGAAGAATTATTCAACAATTGAAAAAAAGACATTAGCTTTGATACTTGGTCTTCAACACTTTGATGTTTATTTGGGAACTACTAGTTTCCCTATCACTGTATACACTGATCATAACCCTTTGACATTTTTATCTAAGATGAAGAATAAGAATCAAAGATTGATGAGGTGGAGTTTATTTCTGCAATCGTATAATGTAGATATTAAGCACATTAAAGAGGAAAGACAATGTTGTACCAGACTCTTTGTCAAGAATTTGATTTGATGCAGTATGTTGAAAATATCACTGTAAGTTTTGAAATTTTGTGTTAACTATGGCACAATGTGTATTGATGATGTTACTGTATGCATTTATCATCACCTTGCAAAACAAGTTGTATGTTATGATTATACCTTCCATTGAATATTGGACTACATGCTGTACATACTATAGTTATTACTGTAAAGTTATACATTGTAAATATTGTAACTTAAGTTTTGTCCGAGACGTCCAAAACTTTTTCAAGGGGGGGGGGGGGAGTGTTACAAGACGACCCGTCAGGAACACCGGATTGAATCCATCGACGAGCGAATGGAAAGTTCCAGAGAATTCAACTTCAACGCAGCCTTTCTAGAACTGTCTAGAAGTGAGAACTGTTTACGAAATGTCCCAATTATAGCAGCGACCTGGCAACACTTCTAAGAAACTGCAATTGTTTACAACTACTGTGTGCTCTAGAAGTTTCTATTAAGGAACGTTCTCGTAATTGCTGGACTGTGTACACTAGAAGTTTCTGTTAAATTCTGGAGAGTTCTCGAATAAAAGCCTAGCATATAAAAGGCAGTTCAACAACTGTTATGAGGGAGAGACATCAACGAGACCAGACTGTCACACTGCAGAGAGATACCATAACACTTCATCGAGTCCAGACGCTATTGAGAAGTTATTCCCAGCCACTGACACTACACACTTGTGATAAGTTGCCTTACGCCGTTTCTACGCTGTGTATTGAGATTGTTATCATCCATCATCGCCTAGCCTTGTCGTTATTCGCTCGTGGAACCAGTTCCTACGCTACAGCACGCTGCAGGTCTACTACTGTACCATCGTCAACGTGCATGCACTACCAGCCCTTGGACCAGACCAGGCAAATATTAAGTAAAGGATTGTGAGTAAGTCTAATTAATTATTGTAAATTTAAGTAAGATAAGGAGATTGTAAATAATCATTAAGTTGTTGAATTTTAATCTCGTTCTTCTGTGATCTTTCGCTGTTATTGACTTGCGACCACAAGCCGTAACAGGGGGCTTATAGTACGATAGGGATAGGGATACGATAGGCTGTACATAGTTCCAATAGGGGTCAACCTCCCCAACAGTTGATTTTTTTATTTAATTAGTTTAGATTCTTTGATGTGTACCACATTATATTTGCACGCTTCCCGCATTCATATGCATTTACAGAATTCACTGTTTTTGCCCAACGCACACGGACATCAGAAAACACGAAACGTGTTTTCTGTCTCGTGTTTCGCGTTTTCTGCCGTCCGTGTGTGTTCGGCTTTACGTTACAACCCTTCTCCAGGATGGAAGTTTGAAGCTTTATACCCCTCCCCTCTAGATGAAAACAGGTTTCTGTGCTTATGGGGCCGGAAATATACATAATTACTACTGTGTCAAAGTTTGACTTTTAGTTGTTAGTCGTAGAGGAAACGGAGGGGGGGGGAGGCGTAAGTTTTTTATTCTTTTAGCAAGCTTAGCAAGACGAAGGTTCTCATTTCCTTCAAAGCAGCAATGTTCGCAGGAAGTGTTGGTCGTAAGTTAGCGATTGTGTTGTTCCAAATTAAAAGGTCATTATCAAAGACTCGGTAACTTACATCACCTGTAAATTTTAAGGAAAGGTTGGAAAATAAGACCATCTTCAGTATTCCTAGCTTTCCTAAAATCTCTTTGAAGTAGTATGATAGGCTAATCTTAACAATACCAAGACCCATGCCACACCTTTCTGCCGTTCATAAAAGTCAATACACATACAAAAGATACTTCACAAGTTTCATTTTGCTTTCGATACCATCAGACTTTCGAGGAATTCATGAAACAAAATTTGGCCTAGAATAGAAGTCGTTTGAAGGTTTTATATACATCACCTGGGATACATATCATACAAAATGCTTTACCTATATCGATTTCGTTTTTAATAATAAAGAAGTCTCTATTTTCCTTTTGTCACTCTCTTGTATCAATCGATTAAAAGTTAGTCGAGTTTTGTCAAATAGCAAGATAAAATAATCTAGTGATTAGCAAAGATATCGAATTGTTGTGACATTTTCGAATACAACAAGTAGGCCTATTCTTATCAATGCCATTCTGCAATCAGTTAAAGATGTAATTGGCTCCTCTCTGTCTTTACTTTGGTTTTGCTGCCAATCAGTTATACTTTTCCAGGGAGACTACAACCAGTTTGTCTCCTCCCTTAGTAAGACTGTCCGTACGAATCCATGCTTTTCTATACGATGATGCACATTTCAAGCAACATTCTCAAGATATGTTTTGTAAGTGTATCATCACTAGAAGTGGAAGCACTTGTGTCATTCTGTCAACAACAATTTAAATCGTGACCGTAAAAAGGGAGTTGTTATAACAACTCTTTGGTAGAAGTCTTTGCTTTGAATCCAGTGGCGTCGCTAGGGGGGTCCAGGGAGGGCACGTGCCCCGGTAGCCGGGTTTGAGGGGCGCTGAATAGGGGGAATGAGAATAAAAAATAAGCACTTTTCAGAAAAACATGACGAAATTGATGTATGTCGTCAGGCATGAACAATTCCCAGTTACTAATAAGAATCTGAATGTAGTTTTTATTAGCAAATTTATAGATTGATCTTTTTTATCCTGTTGCATAATGACTACATGTGACGGAAATTTCGGGTACTTCAGTATACAGTTCCAAGGTAGTAGATTTCGAAAGGTGGAAATATATACCACGACGTCGAGCGAACGTTAGGACTGGGCAGATTTCATCGTTCAATGTCCAGCAACTTTTGACAGAATCAGAGAGCAGCGACTCTATCATCAAGGAAAGTTGCAATAGCTTTGGTGACTTGTACTATACTAGCTTAGATGGCAAGGATCTGTACAATGAAGTAATGGATTGCAGGATGCTGTTGAAAAGTCGAACAAACACCAGCATCACAAACGCAGTGGAACTCCTCGAGTTTATCGTACAACACGGTGATGAGAACGTTTTTCCGAACTTGCTAGTAGCAATTCAAATCATGTTGGCAGTATGGTAGCTATTTCAATGGCTAGTTGTGAGCGCTCATTCAGCAAGCTGAAGCTCATCCTGCCATATCTCAGAGCCACGATGGGACAAGCGAGACTATTTGCTTTGGCAGTCCTTAGTACTGAGCGCGACGAAGCAGACAACATTAACTCTGATCATGTTATCAACTTATTTGCTGATGCAAAAGCACGCAAAATGCAGTTGCTAGTTTAAACAATGTTACAAACTCAGCAACTTACAATACTCTACTAGGCCTATAAGATAAATTAAGAGAGTATGAATACTACGCTGAATGCAATAAATACAACAGCCTTACAACTTAGGATAATAGTAAACTTGTATACAAAGTTGCGAAAATAGTAATTAAGTTTCAATAGAAAGAAAGAATCTCCTATTTATGAGAGAATAATAATACTTATTCAGGTTTAACTGATGTTATTTAGACAGTTTACTTATTTTACAGTACATGGTACGGTACGGATATGCTTAGAGCCTACATAACCAATATCAATTTATTTCATTATAGTATAACTAGAATTGAGGGGGGGGGGGCGCAATTTTCTACTCTTGCACCCGGGCGTCAAAACCTCTAGCTACGCCACTGTTTCAATCTAACACAATCGGAGTGAGAACAGGGAATTGTTATTTCCAAATAGCAACTTCCTGTTGAGAGGTCCTTTGTACGAACTACACTATGCTTAGTTTAAGCGAATGATTGTGTATATGTTCTCAATAAAAAATGTACGTTAAGTAAATGCTTTTATACTTTTAAGAAGCGACGCGGTAACTATGCATGATATGCAATCTTTAATATTTGACGTTACTAAACAATCGTGACAGTTATTTACCAACGCTCGGTACCATATGCACGATTCAACTTGTTACTAAATATTCAAATAATCGAGCAATTTCTGAGCAACTTTCGACGCAACTTTAGACTGTACTCACAAGAGCAATTCCCAAGCAATCTTTCAACTAATTGAAATGTTGCCTATATACCCTTTTGAGTAATTTACACCAGCAGTGCCGTAGATCCCTGGGATGAAGGATATATACCCCAAACTTTGACCAAGGGAAGATGGCATACGTAACAATACCAACGATGTTGTTGTATGAGGGTAATCAGCATAAACAACCCATTCTTTTCGAAGATTCTGCAGAATATGTCTGCAATAATGCCCCAAACGTACTGCGCGCGTCGTGAGCTGTACAAAGTTAGGTTAGGTTAGATGAGGTTTAACGTCCCAGTTTCCAACCAATTGGTTCAAGTCGAGACGACCACTGCCTTTTTTCCAGTTGTGGCTCACTGGCTTGTTTTCCCTACTCCATTGTTTATGCTGAGCACCAAGCACAAAGGCAGTAGGTTCCATTTTTAAAGTCTTTGGTATGACCCGGCCAGGATTTGAACCCTAGACCTTCCGGCTGCAAGTCGGATGCTCTAACCACTTGACCACTGCAGTCGGTACAAAGTGGTTGGTTTCGTTCCTAATTTTTATATAACTAAGCTGGATCCCTATTGGTAACCTAGACATATGTTGCCAATGTTTTCACTGTTTTCTGCAAAGTTCAGGAATTTAACCATCAGTCCAGCTGTTCCTTCCATTTATCGCAAGGGGAGAATAGCTATACCCCAGAGGTCTGACCGTCTTGTCTGGCGGACAGGAGATAAAATACCACGCATGTTATCACTTACAGGTGTCTGTGACCCCGATAGTTATCATCCAATCTGCCCTCTAATAAATTCTGCTAAAATTACGGGGTTTTGCCCACTGGGCAACCTTTCAAGCCAGATTTCAAGAAAGATACTAAATCACCACTACACTTGATACAAGTATGTTTAATGCTTGCTAAATAAGCAATAAATACAGGCAAGTCCGTTGGTAAGTGAAAAACTCATGGTTTGACAAAAATCATTTCGGTAACGGAAAACCCTTAAAAATGTGTCCAAATAATTTATATACTGATAAAAAATAATGCAAATTGAGTAGATTGTAACTACTCACTTTGCAGCAATCGTTTAATCTCGGTGAAGGACGTAGAAGTCAACGTCGTTTTATTATAAAGTTACAGGCATGCGACTGATTTAAAGAATGGGTAAGCAAAGAATGGAGTAGTGAGTAGGCGAGTGGGTAAGTAACAAGACTTGGTTTGATCCACCACGTCAAAAATGATCCACGCCAATGAATACAGGCTAATTAAATAATTTCTTCGAGCTAACCTCAATTAGCAAAATAAATGCCTTTCTTCTGGGGTATTTGGAATTGAATAAAGTGATTCCGTTTGGCTGTTTGGCGCAATTAATTTCAAGACAATTCATATACCCATTTTCTAGTGACCCAAAATGTTAGACTAACTGAACAGCGAAGACAAACAACACTTGACGCAAAATTGTAAATTTCTAATGAATACGTTTACGAGAACCTTTAAGGCATTTCGCACACCTTGAATACTTGAGTTAGGTGGGATACCCTCAACAATTCTCCTGGATATCCCCGTCATATGGTCATAGCCAGGCAACAGGCTCTCTTCCTTACTTGTATATAAACAATATGGGTTTGAATAATTGTTGATGTTTTATTTTTCATACTTTGAAGGGTGATAGCGGTAACAAAAATATCACCCCAAGCTCTCTCAAAACAGCACAATCAAGATGAAACAATACTACAACAATGTAAACTATTGAAAGTCAATGATAATGCTTAAGTAACTGCATTATAAACTCCTCATAAACACTAAAAAAGGTGACTCAAGTAGATTATTTCAAAATAAATAAGAGAGCATCACGGAACAGCAGATGTGATAAAAAGAATAATTATTCAATAAGGCCTATTAATGTATCAAACTCCTGGAAAAGACCTCAAAATGAAGATAAGGGGTTCTAAATCAATAATTTTGAATTAAAAGTTCATTCCAATCTTTAACAGCAACAAACGAAATAGCTTGGCATGAACTAATGAACATTTCCGCTACTTAAGGGTACATTATTACGTGTATTTGACCTAGGGAACGAGTGATGATGTACCGTATATCATTAGTGTACCAGTCTCCTTCGTTGATCCAAGGTACGCTTCACACACTTCAAGACAGCACTCCATGGCCGAAGCAAGTTATTTCCTTTTGAAATTCCATGGTAGTCAAATTAGGGTGTTGCCACCGTCAGAGGCGGAGATCATAGAATGGGAGATTGATAGTGTAGTAACCTTTTTAATTTGTACAAAATAGGTTCCCTTCAATACGTATACCTTTCAGTGGCGGTACCAGCCCTTTGAAAAAGATAAGGGGTGGCAGAAGAAATTGCTCTAGAAGGAATGAACTAAAGGCACCAAAGGCACCGCGGGGATGCGCAACGCAACCCCACCCCGGCCCATGATTGTAGGGTTGAGGGACCTACCTTAGTAAGGCTCTTTCTAACACAAACGACCGCCCTAGCTCTCCAAATTTGGTATAACCCAGTGGCGTAGCCACCGGGGGGAGGGGGGATAGGCCCCCAAACTTCCGCCAGCCCCCCCCCCCAAATTGAAGGTTATGTGTTAAATGTCTAAATATCACTGACGGATTAGGGGTATCATTTAAAATTCTTTCTAAATCTCACGCATTTCAAATTGTCAAACTTTCCGATGTAAACAGTTTGGTAAAACTCTTAGGCTACAACAGGTTTCTGTTTCCAACCTTTATCAGGTTTATGCGTCGACGCCGGAAGTATTTTTCACAACGAGAAATAGATTTCTCTGTTTATTATAGGCTGAGTCATTATGTAGGGCTGAAAATTCTAGACGATAGCACAAGCTAACAGAAACTAGTCACGGGCTAGTCACGGCTGCTTGTTAGTGGAATATCTGTACTCTTTGTATGTTCTTTAAAAAGAACCATTTAGAGTTGATTATCAATTAAGCAAGCCAATTTCTGGTCGTCTCGGATAACTATAAAACTTTGCCCCTGCCTTTCTTACATTTAAAACACATCGCAGCTCCTGCAAAACTGTGCAGTTGACTGTGCTTATGAGTACAAAACCTACAAGTATAAGTACAAGCAGGACTTCCTGAGTAGCAAATACGAATACGAGTACAAAGGACTGACGACGAATACTTGATCCTTACATTCTATGAGAACTGTTAGAGTATGAATACAGTGAGAACACAGAAAATATACTAATAGGCACGTGGCTTCTTTACGAAAACAGTTGAAGGGCGAAAACAGGGAACACGTACAGTTGTCTCTGGACTACCAACGTTAGCTTAAATTTCCAACAACCTTAGTTGGGTTTGGGACGCTATTTAGTCATTACGATTTGCGTAGCTTATCGAAACAACAACCTAACACAGGCCTAACTATGGAATTGCTAGATATTAGCAACGCAAGTGGTACAATTGAGGTAGGTCTAGCGTTGGGCTAGCAATTGAAATATGGTATTAGCACGATGGAGAGCCCTAAGTTTGTGCAAAATATATGTAGTCTACAGCCTAGGCTAGTCTAACGTTTTAAGGAGGCCAAACTCATTAGACAATATACAACCAGTATAAGTCATAGCCTAAGGACTTGGGCTATACCTGCCAACTCTCATTCACAGTCGGAACGTGTTGGGCTGAAGCCATTTTTTTTTATTTGCACTCGCATTAACTTTCAGGTGGCAGGTGTTAGAGAGGCCAAAAGATATAATTAATAAATACAGGCGCTGAATGGTTCAGCCCTTTCACCTCAGAAACCTTCCAAAGACCCAATGGTAAAACATGCAGATTACCGAAACCAATAATTTCAAACCCCAAAATAAAAGCACGTAGTACTCGTATTTACCGCAGCTATGTAGGCTAAGCAGCGTTTCGGTTCTTGCTTTCACTTAGACTAAAACGTAACCTAAGGCTAACCCCACCCACTAGTTCTTGCATATGACAGAGTAAAAGTGTATTGTTTGAATGAATGTCAATCAAAGTGCAGTTATCAACTGTATTTAAATCTTTTAGGCTATTTCTAAATATGTTTGGGCAGAGAGTCGCTAGTAACTCCCTGGTTTGCAGGGATGCCATATTAAGCTACCGGCCACTTGTTGCTTCTTCCACAGTTCAGTTTTCCTGTACTCTACTCAGTGTATGCACTCAAACTGTTTTACACAATCAGTGTATCCGTATACAGCTGTGCTGTGCCCTTCAAAGGCCTTGTTAAAACCTTGCAAAGACCCCCTATGATTTTCACGTGGCCATTACAAATCACCTTTAACTTCTTGTGTGGTTAGTGAAAAGTTGTAATACACTGCTCTTGGCTATTGCATCAATGTTAGAAAGAACAGAGCCATGCTCTTTAGCAGTGCACAGAAGGTACAAGAGGACAGAACAGCAATAATCCATTGCTGCTGTACACTCCTATGGATCATTTTCTTATAATTCTACTTAATAAATAGTACTATACATAAAAGCAGTATTTAATTCGGTACGAATACTATAAATGAACCCTTGTACAATTTTCTTAATGATGAGTAGCAGGGATTGAATGGTAAGCTAATGGAATCATTGAGCATCAGAAGGGGTCAGTTAGGATTTACGTGAGAAAAGAAAACCCCTTCACTGGGACAAGATTGGCGGACATGGTGGTGGATGAAAGGGGTTCTCGTTATATTGGGAGGGTAGTACAGCAGTAAGGCTATGGTGTGTTATTACAAAACATCCTTAATGAAATCTGCAGAACAAAAAGCTGAAAGGGGAGGGGGAAATGGTTTTCTCCAGGATTAACACCTAATGGAAAATTGCTGTAGGTAAATTACCTTTTGTCAGTAGTTTGTGTTTAATGGCTAGCCATTTACTAACCATACTATTTTTAAGTGGTTCTTGTAACCTCATTGCTTGTATTCATTTGGACCTCTGAGGTACGGGAGAGGGCAAAGAGGTCAACTTCGGGACGCCTTTACATAACTATATGCGAAAATAGGATTGAATGAAGGGATTTATACCCACGTTTGGGATTGCTCCCACTGACGTTCACTTTTCACGTAATAAATTTTTCTTCAAAATCATTTTTCCCCGCCCCCACCCCGATAAGCACAACTCTCTATGCCTGCGGCTACAATGTAAATTACATACCCGGGCAACATTAGGTTATAAATTTTTCTACTTGTCTTGAAAGTACCGTGGTACAACTCAATAATTCTCATACCTAAATTAAACAATTTGGGAGGTTGGGAAGAGCAATTGCAGGATTTAATTTTACTTCTCTTTAATTCTCTTGAAGGTTTTATTAAGGCTTCATGCAGATCTGCAGGACAAATAAAGGACATAAAAATGCCCTGTACATTAGCATGTCCTGTATATGAACCAGGGAGTTGCTATTTGACAGCAACTCCCTGTATGAACTAAAGAAATCCTGCAGTATTGTGCTATACTCAGTAATGCAGGATAATTGCATAACTTTGGATCAGGGAGTTGCTATTTGACCACTCCCTGTTTGGATTCTGACTGAAGGAAACTGAAGCTTTTCAAATTAGGTTTCCTTTGAAAATGCAGGAATCCTGTAAGGTTTCCTTTTGTAATGCAGGTTTCCTGAAGGTTTCCTGCAGAATTCCTAAAGAATTCGGGCAGGACGAAAGCTTACCTGGGCGCCTTAAAGCAATGATTTTGCTCCAAAATTAATAAAGATATTCTGTTTTGAAGTTATACAAGACATTTTATTAGCCACAAATCCATTTGTGTAGTTAACACTTAGTGACATGACGCAAATACTTAGAAAACAATGGTTACTACTTCAAATATCAATCGATAAGCCGGGGTCAGAAACAAGATTTTTTTTTAGTTTTCCGCACATCAGCTTAGGTACTTATACCCTTACAGGTACCATTTATAAATGAAACACATGTTCTAACTTTTTACTGACAAGATAGTGACAAATTTCATCCTGAAGGGGAAGAAACAAAGATGAACTACAAAAGTGAAATGGAACATGTAGTGTATTAGCAGTTACAGTTCATAAGAAGAAAAACTGCAAAATCTTTATTTGAGTTGTTTTGAGTTGTTTATTGGTGGAGCCGTTCTTTCGAGTACTTTTTTTCTTTTCGAGTACATTATTTAACTGAACCCATACATAACCTGACATACCCTTCCCTCGGTGTGAAAACTGAAGACTAAAAATACCTAACAAAATCAGGGAAGCGTATTGTGTAGAAACATGTAGACTTCTGTCCAAATGGTTGCAATTAAATACTGTTTCAATTTACACCGAATAATGTTTGGTTCTCTATACTGAGGCTGTTGTAAGTCTTCCAGTCATGCTGTACCCCGTATGGTTGAAGTATAAGCTCAAAAAATATAAAAGGTAAAGATTTCTGATTTTACAATCGTTTTGTGGTACTAGCATGCCTGCCAACGATCAATGTGTTAATAGAAATTTAAAAAGAAAAACAAAACACACAAAAAAAGAACAAATTGTAATGATTCACTCAGGTCCAACGATCAACACAACGACCAAGCTCTTTACAATATGAATCCCTCGGGGATGGGTGGACAAAGCCATTTGCATCGTACGATAGGTACAACTGAACAAGAGGCAATCAAAACAACACAGTCACCGAATTAATGCCTTACCAATCATATTACATGTTTAATGAAGCGGTCTTTTGAAAAGTGAAAGTTACACTTACTACAAAGAGTAAACATTAAAAGCAATAATTCGTCCACAGTTACATTCAATATGTGGGTAGTGCTTCCTTACAGCAACTGGTTTTAATTGTGTTTCTCTTTCACTTTTTTAGCTGCTAAATTGTTATTTTAAATATTGTGTTTCCTTTTTTCAAGGCAAGCCTTTTCAACAGTTTTGAAGCATTCTTGTTGCCTTTGTAAAAAGGCAGTATAACATTTGCTAACAGCAGTACAATCTTTACAGGTAAAGAGATTTAGATCTTAAACCAAATTTTTGGCTCTATCACATAAAGTTTTATTGCAGTATTTTGTAGTCACTTGTCATAACTTTGTAGTCGAACTGATATTCTTGAAGGTGGAAGTTACTTTTAGGTCACTTCTGAAATTGTTCTTCTTCGTTTAAATGAGGCTTAGTGAAACTTTTGAAATAATCAATGTATGCCTATTAACATTTGAGAAGAAAATTTGGTACTAATATGACCTAAGAAGTTGAATTCAAAACAAATGAAATTATGTTACTCAACAAAACAAAACATCCCCTATGTAAATAACAAGGCAGGTACACATTTTCCATTACCTTTTGTCATGAGTCATTTAATGAAGATATCGAGGCCTATTTACACATCAATTTAAATCTTTGTTACGTATTTCTTAAATGAAGTCCTGTTATCATATTCATTATTTCACTCAGCTTATTTCACAATGCCTCCTGTAATACTATGCAGGTATGGATTTCAACTGAATGTTTGACTATTACAAGCCCCAAAAATGTCGACCATTTTAAAGGATCATCTCTTGTTCTAGTTAAAAAATGCCCTAAGTATCCTCCCTTACCACACTTCCTCAGGGACCGGGGAGCCAATTTTGAAGTGTGTGTGTGTGTGTGTGTGTGGGGGGGGTAACCATCGACGCCGCCCAATATGTTCAAGAAAATAAAGTGCCCACGGCAGAAAAAGTGGTCCCTGTTCCTCCCGACCGTACATTCCAGCACAGGTAGCATGGATTATCGACCAGTTATAAAAAAGCAAGTGGAAAATGTTCTCACGACTGAATGCAACAGTCGCTTTTTAATTTGATTTAATTTCAATATGTGATTTTAGCGATGCCATAATCTTTTTGACTTAGAATTTTGAAGCACACAACAGGAAACAATATTCCATTTTGACCCATAATTTCAAGTAATGTATGTACAGAAATGGCTCGTCCTGAACATCTACCTGTTAAGTTCTGAGTAGGGCTTTTCCACCTTGAAATATTTTTTGTTATTTGGTGGATAAATCTTCTGACACCCTGTTAACAAGTGATAAGTTGCCAATTGGGATCCATTATCCAGCTAATCATTAGAAATAGTTCGTCTTACAACATTTACTCAAAGTTCTGAGGAAGTCTTCTCGAATTGGTGATATTTCTCATTTGATATACAAATCGTGTAAAGCACCGTCAACAAGAAACGAGTTACCATTTTGATCCATATTTCAGACGGAATTTGTGCACATGTGATCCTTCCTGCTATTAACCATTTACATTTCTGAATAAGTCTTTTCCAAGGTAAAGTATGCATCGTTTGGTGAACCAATCTTTTGAGACACTGAAGATTCATTTTCATCACTCTGAGTAAAGTATTAAAGACATTTTGATATGAGAGAACTGTTTTAACGAGCGGACTTCATTGCTTGTATTGTATACTAACGGTTTAATGGGGAAATGTTAGATGTAAGCAGACTACACTACTAATACAATTTTAAAGTTTTTCTCTTATAGTTAAAAACTGCAGCTGTAGCTATTTTCTACTGTATTCTTGGAAGGTCGAATCTATTGTGAACAGGGCATTTTTGAATTCACTTCATTTACTAAACTAACTTTAACTTTGCAAACTGAGTATGAGATACTCAGAAAGTGAAACTTTCATACAAATATTTAAAATTGGGCTGTAAGCAACACAGGCACTCACTACTCCTTGGCCGAATGCCGAAACTGCATAGCTTTGTTTGCCCAACACCTGCTGACCTAGGGTAATACTAGTACGTGTAAACACAAATAGGCCTACTTTAAAACGGCTTGTCGTCACGTAGAGCTGCTTAAATTACACGACATTGTGGATTCGTGTTCCTTTTAACCTGTTCTAAACTTCCCAGGAGACAAGGTAATTTATGTCAAATCTCTCTAAAGGGTGGGAGTTGCTTTCGTTCTTTGCTCCATGACGATAGCATGACAGTATATATGAAAGATGACAGATGATTTATTACGATTTATTTCTACACCATGCTTCTAAAACTATATATTTATGCGTAACATCATGAAAAGTCTGTTGAATAATGCCCCTTTGACCACAACAGCCTGACTGCATGTCTAACTGCATGACCGCCCTGGCAACGTTTAGGTGCAGCATATCTAGAAGTTCCTGTTAAGGCTAATATAGTGTTATGGTAGGGCCTTACATGTGCACATTTCTAATTACACACATTTTAAGATTAACGATGTATTTCTATGACCTCCATTTTGATAATTGCCTATTGTAACTTAGTGTGATTATCTTGAAATGTATGTAGTTACAGCAATGATAATTTCGTCTACAATTTGTTCATGTGCCGATGAACACCAAGCCACCTCCCCAATATGATGAATCCTACGTTAGAGTTACCCTACACAAAGCAGAAACTGCACCGATTGAAATAAAATACTAAGGGAAAAAATTTTTACATTCTCCCTGGTCATTTGTTTAATGTAGTACTATAATCTTCAGTTCCCTTACACACAGAAGTCCTGCTTGTAAACAGCCTTACTTCCACTTCATCTTTATGATTTTCCTGTTTTCAAGGTGTAACGCCTTCAACAGGCAATATTGCTTAGAGAGGGTCAAAAATAGTTTTTCTACATTTTATAGTAACCGTGCGGCACTCTTAAAATGATATCAATCAGAATCAGATTCATTTTAGATTTGCATAAAGAACTTTAAAAGCTCATGTTGTTAAGCCTTTGCGAGGCTGTCGTTATCCTGACATGCACGGAGGCTACCTAACATGCTTGTTTTTAAAAGATTTAATCTGCTCGGGAGTTGGTGATAAAGATTTTGAAGTCGAATATCTCATTCTGTTATACTCCTTTCGTTTTCAGAAATACATATAGCTTACACCTGCCCTCTGTATTCAGTAAAACTTTCCTGGTCGACAAAGTTGGATGTAAGAAATACGAAAACGAAAGAAGGTATTGTCTTCTGCTTATCAGTTTTCATGCAACTGTATCATTCGTGTTTGAGTAACCTAGTAACTTACATGGAACCTGGACAGTTGGGCGGGATGGCAAGATGTCTGCTATTTCTGAGTTCTTGTTCAATTTCAGAGCTATTCATTGTGTAATATTAAGTTTCACCTGTTGAAAACAGAAAACATGTGACCAGGGATGGCGAGATTTTTTCGGCGGAGGTCAAGCTCACCGACGGAGGTCCACAACCCGAGGCGTCGGGTTGTACTGAAGCATGGCATACGCAAAATCTTTCGGCACGTGTGCCCCGGGAAAATCATGGGCCTTTACTGAAGAAACATTTAAAAATTGGTTTTTCAGCAGAAAAATTTAACAACGTGGATATTTAATTGAGCAAATTTTCAGTTCTTTGTTTTTATTGAGAAAATTTGAAATATTTGGTTTTGAAGGAATAATATGCGTCCCTGAAGGGTTAAATTCAGCATTCTGTAGCGGCGACTGGTCACAGTCAGGATTAGGCCTATATGCTTTATCATACCCGCTTAGGATACTCGACAAAATCTGAAAATTTCGCAGGAGGGTGGCCCCGGCTGCCGCCATCTGCGCCACCCTTGTGTGTTGAACCCCTTTATCATTTGAATTGTCTTCATTCTACGCAACTAGTACATTTCTATATCGATAAATGCTACTCATTCTGTTACAGATGCTCCTCCAATGCATTTTATTTAGGAAAACTTAGAATTTGCTTTCCCCAGACAATGTTGCTATTAATAAATGTTGTCCTTTTTGATCTATAAATCAATAAAAGTCTCAGTGTGATTTACAACTTTAGGCATGGATGACATCATCGTAACATATATTACCAAAAGAAAATAATCACCATAAAAGCACTCCATAAGACCAGACGTCAGTTTTGGGAGTACTGCCCCGAAAATATGCACTAAAGAGCCATCCACGATAAAGGGGGCCTTTTCTGCAAGACGTTCCTGCAAGAGAATATAGTTCAATGTGTCATGGATTGAAAATGAAAATGTGTATTTTCCACAAACCCATCAATCGTATTTCTTTTTATACTTGTTTGAATAGTAAACGTTCAGGGCCGTCGCGACCCGGGTGTGTGTGTGGGGTGTCTCACCCCCCCCCTCCAAAGTTCGTCAGAGCGAAGATAATCGAAAAGTCTGAAATACCAGTTGGAATTTCTAATATCTCAGTCTAGCGCATTTTTCAGACTGAGCCTATGTCAACTTCGTAGATATTTTCCAACCAGATCAAGTGAGAATAATACCAAACGTTATTTTCCTCACGTAAAATCGAATTAAAACTGTCCCTTTTTCGCAAATTCTTCTCAAACTATCAAAATTTACGCTCGCTCCGCGCGCTTCAAACCTTACCTTAGTGCTTTTCTTATTATCAATATCTTCCGATAGAAACTTTCGGAGAAGCACAACAGCAGAAGCTGAAAGCTGTTAACAAATTACAGGTGAAAGACAGGCATTTTGAGTAGCATGTTGATGGTTGGGCAATTGAAGGTTTCTCAACACAGATTGTGAATGCAGGTTTGGTTATGGAAATCTTATTTGATGAAAATTTCGGCAGGGGGACTTTTCTGCAAGACTTTCCTGCAAGAGAATATAGTCCAATGTGTCATGGATTGAAAATATGTATTTTCCACAAACCCATCAATCATATGTCTTTTTATACTTGTTTGAATAGTAAACATTCAGGGCTGTCTCGACAGTTGCGACCGCATGCGTCACGATTTGCAATCAATGAGATACATGAGATTCATGAAATTCATGAGGACTGTGCCTGGTAGTTATACCAGGAAAAGTTTTACGTGGACTAGGGGGCTTAAGGTCCCCCAAATTTTTCCAATCCCCACAAAATTGCACAAATTTTTACATAGACTAAAACTGGGAAAGACATAGATGTACTTAGGAAATATTTCAAATGCCTATTTATCAGGCCCGTAGCCAGTAAGTTCTGTAACGATTCTTTCTATAACTTAAAAAAATTCGCCCGCTAGGCGGGCTTTCATCTACAGTTCTATCTAGTGGTAACGCCCCCATTTCAAACATATTGGATTTACTCAACGTTTCCACAAATATTGTTCTTCCGTGTAGGCGTGATTCTAGAGAAACAAGAAAATGCATCGTTTCGAAGTTCTTTCCTTTTTTTCCTAACTTTTGGTAGATTCTTTCTTCAGTCTCTCCATCGTGGCAAACATATTTTGTAAGAAAAAGATTTTCAGTTTCGTAGGGGCGCCTTAGTGGGTAAGATAAAGAATGTAATCCCCGACGACGGACCATGCAGTCGCCCCAACAAATTTCATGGTTTTGCTCAGATTCTTCAATTAAAACCCAAACTTTTCAACTTTCCTTCATGAAGACAAATATGTGAAATGTTTTTTCAATATAACCACAAACTTTTCGGCGCGCTTCGCGCACCTTATTTTTCGAGTTCGGCAACCCATTGCATCCGTCGAGACGTAGACTAGCTGGCCTCCAGTCAGGGCGCTTCGCCCCCATGTCGGTAAATCAAAGCACCACCCCTGGCTGAGCTTGCATGCAGGTTTTTCATTTTGGCATTGAAGTGTACCCCCACATTTCGGCCCGCTTCACGCGAAATCCTCACAATCTACGTTGTATCACTTGTGAACATTATAAGCACAAACGTACCAGTGAGCTTTTATAGCATAAACTAGGTGTACATTATGAAACGCGCTTGTAAGTTCTCCACCCCTTTTGCTATACCTGTCTGGGAGATCTAATCAGGGAGCTGCCATTGCAGCTCTTTGGTCTAATATCACCTTTCTGCACCTATACTCTCCCTCCTGCCCATTCCCATTGCTGGAAGCTGTCTGTATGGATTTTCGTTCAAAATTAGTAAAAATACGATAGATTTAAAGGGCTAATTGGCGCCATACTCTATATTATTATGTAGAGGTCAGGTAATAAGCATTATGTCATTGCCCCCATTTTATGATCCAGAGCTTCCAGGAGGCCTTGTATAGGTATATGCCAGCCTTAGATGCCCCAATAGAAGGCAGTAAAGTAGTCAAAAGGGGGGGGGGGGCTTCAGGAGGTTTGTTCACAACGTATTCTTTTCTTAGATATCATACTCTCTGCTTTCACATAACCAAACCTTAGAATTCACCAAATTATGGACATTATCTTGCCATATATGATAAGCTCCAAAAATATCCCAAAGATAGCTTTTGCATCTAAGCAACCTTAAATCAACAAAAATTTCTCAAAGCGGAGGGGGACACACTCCCTCTCCTTAGACCCCTCCCACAGGACGGCACCTTTATATAGTGACAAATGAAGGATCCCCACTGCTGTATATAAACTCAGGGCGCATAAAAAATGGTGCAGTTTACGCGCCACCAATCAGTTGGATAAAGCATCCATCCTGTCGGAATTTGGGCCCTTCACCCCCCCCCCCCCACATATGACCCTAGCTACGGCCCTGTAAATATTTCTTGATTTTAGTGTTCCTACATCACGCATCTCATCAACAATAAAACTAGAATTCTAACTTATTTTTCCTATTTAATATCTCATTCTCTCCAGAACAAAGACATCAGGTCAAATATCGTATAGCTTATACCTGCCCTCTGTATTCAGTGAAACTTTCCTGGTAAACAAAGCTGGATGTGAGAAGTACAAAAAGGAAAGAAGGCACTGGCTTCTACTTATTTGATAACTTAATGTTTCATCAAACAGTCTAACATCTTAATGTGTTGTGTAAGTAATAAATCTTTGCTGAAGTTTTTTGTGCAAACTTGACATTCTCTCACTAATTATCTCAAAATGTTTAAAATACTTTAAAGTAACGTTCGAATATTATCTTTAGCTCTAGTATTACTGGTGACATGAAAACAATTATTAAATAACAACTCTTGTTTGTCTTGGCTTGTAAATGCGCTGTACTGAAATGCCATTTGGGAGACGATTAAAGAGGTGCCTTTCAGTTTGTATTTATTTATTAAATTTTTTTATTTAATTAAATTTCTATAAAGGAAGCGGCACAGATCAAAATACTACCGTACTATAAACATTTAAGAACGACCACACCTGAAAGAAGACACAGCACAAAATTGAAAATTGTATGTAATGTAGAAGCAAGTCCCGAATAATCTTTTTGTCCATTCTCCTACCCGTGTACTTTCGGAAAAGTGCAAAAGCACTTTATTCCTAATTGGGTCATCAGGTTCTTTTCTTCAAAATATACTCATTAGGTCAAAGACACTTATCTCGGTCCGTATACTGTATACTACGCAAATTTCTTACTTTACAGTCCCAACTATCACGAACTAAATTGTATTATGCGTTAGTAAAGGCTTTACGCAATGCTTTGTAATGTCACTACATTGTGCGACATCAGAAGGTCCATTCCATTGTCCACATTTTCTGCAAAGACATAATTCTCCGTTAGATATGGGCGCATCTTTTCAATAGAGTGACTGGAAGTAGTTGATGTACGGTATGTTTTAATGAAGAATATTGAAAATTTCTCAGCATGTAGTCCCCGCAGAGTAAGTCCTTCCACGTATTCATGATAAGAATAAATAGGTATTGAAATAGCCAAAGTGCACAAAGAGTAAAGGTTTACGCAACCTATTTGATGAAAGAAAAACTTGTAATTATCAAAAGTTATAAAAATTAAGTTGAGATTTTCAAATATTTAGCAATTTTATCAACAGTTTGTGTTATGCTCACGTTTACAGATACCCCCGTTATAGAATCCTCTCTGATGCAGAAGCTTAATTCTTTAGGTCCCATCATAGAGGGATTTGATGTAACGTCATGCGAGTGAGATTCCCAGGCACTGAAGGACAAAACACACATGCAGTAAGCGTATTTACAACACCCGCGCCCGGCATAACCACAGATACTACTGTGACACAATGGACGCGTGCCGTTCAAAACTACTAGGAACGGGAGATCTTGCCCTTCAAAACCAAACAGACGCGCGATCACGTGACCCAGTGAAACTCCTCTACAGGTGTATATAGAACTTTTATAAAAGTAAAAGCTGACACGTTACTTACTTTCCCCCATTGACATACCCAACAGGGTCACAATACTCTCTTGTCTCGGAATGTACTGCAACAGATCGCAACATTTGACAAAAGTGTACAAATCTTTTACTAAAGCTTGTTCTGCGAAAATTTAAAGAAAGAAACGTGTTTCGGAAATTTGCTTCAACACCTTGAACAGACAATAAAAACACAACTTTAAGTAGGCAACATGTTAAAAGGACACCTCATCTGCCACCTTATCAGCCTAGATATTGGTAAAATGAATGCAGGATGAACTTTTATTAAATTTTCATAAAGTGTATTATTTTCCCCTAAACTTTCACTGCTTGATACATATAGGTCTGAAAACGTATTGTATACATACATATAATATTTATAATGCGCTTATACGCAGATCGAAGAGCAGTCACTGTTAATTTGAAGGAGATGCAACAATGAGGGACGTATATGTTTTTTTTTTCTTTTGTCCAGAACAGCATGTCAACCAAGGATTCTATTACAATATCATTACTTGCAATAATAATTGGGTCTGATGTTTTTCATAACTGTGATATTTGTTTCCATTTTATTGGCAATTGAACATCGTAGAGTCCATATAGTGTTATTACGTCACATACAATCTTTCAGCTCTTTGTCTCGAAATATTTGCTCTTTTTCCCGAATCCATCTTTAACTTTCGCCAGTCGCAAATATCTGCTTCTTCTTTCTTTCGATTCCAAGAAACCCTTATATATAACCACAAGCAACTTCTTCGACTCTTTAGTCGAGGACCACCTGCACCTTTCTTCCGCTAGAAGCCTTATCAGGCTATTGTCACATATAGCCCTTTATCCCCATATTCGTAATTGCATGAGCTTTGCAGGTGTTCTGTAAAACACGATTCGTATTGCACACAAAAGTTGATGCTTCCCTCCGGTAATAAACTTACATGATAGACTAAACTGGATTGTTTTTGGAGTTTCCTTCGAGCAAGTGTAAAGACCGGACAAGCTTCGGTGACACATTTGCAAAGCAATATTATTTTCATTCAACACCAGGTTATGACTTACTTTCAAATTACCCATTCAAGTAAAGATTCCTAATTAAACGTCACAGTTGAACTGAAACCAACGAGGCTGAAAACTGTAAGTTATATCTCCTTGCGATCTTATCCCACACTTTTTGGTGACTTGGCGTGGTAATGTACCTCCCCTAACGAAATTTACCTTTCAATTTTTGGACACAAGGTGGAAGATGTTTCTTGCTCGGGTATCTCCTACCACTAAGTGATATTTCAAATATCTATATTTTGCTGTCATCCTTTAATGAAAACCTTAAATCACACGTACTATTGTTCAGAGCATTTATAAATACAGTACGATTCCTTGTTGGTAAGGAATTGCTTATTGTTTTGCTAGGTGAGGTTAGAAGAGGGTCTTCTATCATATATAACACATTTTATTTTATATTTTGTTTCTTTTCTTTTATTTCATTTCATTTCACTTCACTTTATTTTATTTTATTTACTACTATACATGACTACAAGCCCCAGGGCTTAATTATTCGCTCTAAAGCTCACTGGACTGAAAAATACTCATTACTTTCTAAATTTTGAAAAAAGGAAATAATTAAATCCAATTTAGCAAACGAAATACGCTTTAGATGGGATCCCACCGGACGCTGCGCTGATCTATCTTCACTGAAAAAAAAGTTACATATGAAATTACTTGGAGGTGGCCACACAGGACGATGTGTCGCGTGGCACAGCGAAGGGCCGGTGTGTCCACCTTTCTTTTATTCATTATGCTTAAATTTTTCCAACCTCTGAGCAGCACAACATCCCGCGTAATCCCCCTCTAGACAGTGATGAGGTTATGAGGAATACAACTGACATTTTGAATTAATTAGAGCAATCCTGTGAGATCTTATATACCAAGCAAGATGAGGTCATGTCAGAGGATTTTTTTAGAAATTATTTACATTTTAACATGTAAAAATGTTTAAAACATAAACAACATTTTTGATGATAAATGGTAATTCTTTACAGTAAAATGATTTTATCAGAAAGTTTACTAGTGAAATTGAATTCCCTTTTAGCCTTAACTACATTATTCACTCTGTAACACCCGGAATTGGAGGCTTAACATTAAACCAAATCCTGATTGGCCTGATAACTACTCCCGTATGATCTTGTACACCTCATTTAAAAGATCTACCGAAACGGCTTATGACTATTTTATTATGAACAGGCTTCATACCCCTACTGCTATTCGAAAATGGAAACAGTCTACTGACATTCATTACAATTGGACCACAATTTTTAAATTGCCCTTCCTAGCAGTTCATGAGGCGAAACTGCAGTTTTACCAATTTCGCTACTTTCATAGATTAGTTGCTACACATGTTTTTTTTTCGAAATAAAATCAAGTTTAAGGACTCCCCTTTTTGTACTTCTTGTAGAGGTGAGCCAGAAACATTAGAAAATCTGGGACTGTGTATTCCATAAGCTAAAATCTTGTGTTTCAAAATACACCTTTTGTTGACTGGGATCTTGTGAAATTTGGCTGAGTGGATGATCTGAGGCATACACTGAATTTCTTTTTACTGTATGCCAAATATCACATTTCTAGTTGTAAAGTAGATAACAAAAAGTCTGAAGCCGACGTTTTTCATAACAAATTGAAAATCCCCATAAGTACTGAGTTTCATATTGCACGCAAAAACAAAAATTACATGAGAACTTTTAGTTTCGAGAACACATTTTTATAATCAACTGTTTTGCTTGGTATGGCTTCGAATGTCATTATTGTAATTAAGTTTGGTTATCATGTATATAATGCCTGTAGTATAGGAATAAAAGAATTCTGTTATTTATTAACATTATTTCGATTCGACAATGCTGTGTTTTATCAGTGATTGAAAGAGAGACAATTGAATGATTCTTTGATTTTTCCTTCATGTAAAATTACTTAGTTAAATATACATGTGTAAATAGTAACAAGTGTTAGTGCCATTTTTCATTTTGGAACAAAGGTTAACTTATTATTCATCGATCTGTTAATAAGATTTTCTAGTCGATTGTGTTCAACAATAGAGATGGAAAAATATTTCATTACATTCATTCGTTTCATTTCATTTCATCTCATTTCATTTTAATTCTACCCTTTTCATTTATCTCTCCAGCAAAAATTCACGTAAACTTTTTCCCACTAATAGTGATCCATTTTATCTGTAGCATTATTTAAAATTCAAGCTATTGTTCCGTTTTACCATTCTTGATCCGTGATCCAGTTGATAACATTTCCGAAAAACTTTGCACATAAGTTCTTTATGGAAATTCACATCGAAAGTTAGAGTAAATAAAGGCACGAAAAGCAATGTTGCATTTGGAAAATCGGTAGAACTATTTCATTTCAGCTTAGGTTTATAATGGCAAAGATTTCATATTTGCGTAGACGGATGAATTGTCTTTGACACCTTTGTATCAAATGTATTACCGTTTAACACGTTTGCAGATACAAATGTTCTTTCGTGTACGATAATATCTGGCTCCCTGTCTTTTTCCCATATGAGATTAACAGGTGATCTTCCGCCATTGCCAGTACAATCGATTGTATAATTTGGACATTTCCCAGGACGGAAATTCTCGGCGACGTTTTTTCCGTTCGGAAGCACCAGTTTTGAGATAGCATTAATTAGAAAATTAAACCCTAAATAAGGTAATGATATGACCAATTTTTGAACGGAGTGTGATATTTATGGAAATTTCAAGGACATTTACCCAATCTTGAGGTATGCACCACTAGTTATAATATCTCTAGAATGGGATGGACATTTTGCAAATCATTAGCTATTCAAGAGCTATCGATAAAAAACGTTTAACCTTCTTGCATTAATCAATTAGCCGTTTCTTGCTTTGAATCTTAAAACTTTTTCTTCAAATGTTAGTAATGATCATCTCTCAAGTCTAGAATGATTTATGTAAGACGTTGGCTGTGTTTCGTAACTCGTTAACAAAAGAAAACTCACCTACAAGTGATATTTGTTTCCAATCATGTGATTTGTGCTGTAGCTGTATAAAAAACCATGACAATTTACGTTACTATTAATGATAAGGTATACAATCGGGACCAACTTGAAGCACGTCTAACACAGATTTAACACTCACCATTTACATTTACAGCAACTGACTTCTTCACAAGTTGGGGGTTGCTTGACAATCGATAAACACGTGGAACATTCACTCTATAGTCACTGGACCCCAGCGCTGATGTGCTGTAATTTGCAGTGTTATCGTCGTTTGTGTTCTCAACGGTTTTTGATGGATGTTGCATATCATTTAAGATCCAAGATAAGATGACAGCTGGGTTAGCTGGTCCAGTAGTCCAAGTGATGCCTAATTCATTCCTTTCGAAAATTGTTATTGATGAATCTCCATCAGCTATCTTCGAGTAAGATTCTATGCTCCAATCGGGCATATAACTAAAAAGATATCGTGAAAGTAGATAACCAAGACCTTCCATTGAGAACAATTTTGCAAAAAGAAAAAACAAACAAACAAAAAAACTGCTAAACAACTAGAGACAAAATTTTATTTTACTCCTAATAAACTTGTTGTCAGAACTATTAAGAATGGCGTATTTCTATTTTTTGTAAACAATACCATGGTACTAATAATGAATCTTTGTGCTTTCATTCAGACTCAATTCTGAAAAGTAGAGATAATCAAGGAGATTCCTTACACATTTCGAGATCTGATACCTATAAGCAACCTTATTTGCTACATTATTGTCATCATCACAAACATATAAATATATATATATATATATTTAAACATATTAACTTATATTTACAAATAAATATATATATATATATATATATTTTTATATTATATATATATGTATTTTTATAAATTTTATATATATATATATATATAAATAAGTTCGTTTCGGTCAGGAATTTTCTTACAAATACAATACTGCAACCATATCTGTCTTGGAAGATTCTTCAAAAGTCCTGACAGTAATATTGGTTTGCTATGAAGACTGCTCCGTGCTAAGCATCTATTGTTCATTCGCAAAAAATGATGTTTGACCTAATCTTTTAGATGTATCTTCAGCACTACTACGGCAGATTTAACTCACTTGAACTAATGATAGCGTTTTCTACTACTTTGCTACATATGCGAGTTGCGGAAACATCGGCTTAACTAACTTCATTCTTACTACCAATATCTGTGTCAATGCGTTTTCACGGCTCGTACTATTAGGTAGTTTTTCAGATTGAAAGAGATCGGAGAACAAGAAACAGGACACAGTTTCAAAATGTTTCATACAACTGCCAGTTTTGAGTCAAAGGTTTAAGACAAAAAATGAATTTTCAGACTATGACATTAAATCTTTCTTTCAGATAATTTAAAGTGAATGTCTAAATCTTTAACGGAAGTATTTTCTTAACGGTATTGCAAGAAAGAAGGAAAATAAAATTTGTATATACCTCGTAGAAATAGGCAAAAGCTCGCTATGACATCCTCAAACAAGATGCACGAATAAGTTGCTATGTCTTCGTATGTCAGGTTATATAACTGGAGTGTAAAATTACTATGCAAAACAAGCATATGGTTTGGTGCTTTTTCTTCGGGAGTTTCAATAGTCGTGCATTCGTTGTCATTATTCTTCCACCATTTACTCTCGGACTTATGGTCAGTCACACAATCGAAGACTACTGTTCCATTGGTTTGCACTATGAAAGTTTCTTTGCACGTCTTGTTAGCAAGAACAGCTGGGCAAGCTGTAAGAAAGAATCTAGAGGTTTCAACTAAAGCATAACTTTTTCAACATTCAGCATCAATTCTGCTTTAATAAACGTTGTACTTATTATGTGATTCAAACGTACCTTTTGTTAAGGACCTTACGATAAACAGGACGCACAGTAAAACAGCGTGGTGTAGTTCAAGATATGCTAACGTCGTTCGCGCCATTCCGTTACATTTCTGCAAATGCAACTTTACGGAACTAACACCTTGAACTTAATGTGTCGTTGTTCCTACCTATTGCGTAGTGAGAATAACTGTCTACAATGAAGTGTTTACAGTTGGCAGTGAAGTGCCGCAGTGGAAAATGATTTTCAAATGACTTCCCCTTTTGAAAATACATCAGTGTATCACTGGCTATAATACAAAGTTTCGATAGACCGGCGAAAGACTCATCAAGCCCGCAATGATATTAGATCGAATGATACTGTAACTGATTTATGTTTTTGAAAAGGGTCATTAAATGAGAGATTCAACCTTACCACTTCTCATAAATGAGTCAAGGCTTATTTCGAGGTATTGTCAAATCAGAAAAAAAGTTTAATCAATTTGAACTGGTTGACCACAGCGTAAACTAGATGTGTTTCTGAAAGGTGGAACTGAATTACAATATCATTATTACATTGTGTCATACCTTGATCAATTAAATCACTGATATTAAACTTGCATCGAAAACCTTGATATTTTACTTTTGGTATGTCAGGCGGGACAGATGGTTAGTTAATACTTTATACCTATCATTTGGTCACCCACAAAAAATTTATACGTTAAACAGAATCGAATAAGGTCGAGAACAAAGAGGTGTATTTGCTCCCAAAGGCAGTATTTGTGTTGACCTTAGTAAGGTTGACCTGCACAAGAACGTCTGCGGTAAACAATATGCAACTTTGGTCATAAAATTCCAGAATAATATGAAATGAAATAGTGTTAATCAAGGTTAGAGTACAGCTAACCCCAGTCCGGACCGAGTCGAGTTGGAGTCCAACTGCTCTCTCCTCCAACTTTTAGCTGACTAACTGAAGTCTGTATACTTACAAAGATGCCATACAAAAGTAAAGTCTTTTAAGAATATAAGTGGCTACAGGATTTGAGACAAGGGGAGTGGAGGAGAGGCACTGTCCTCTGCAGAAAAAGACCAACACAGAGCCCTGACAACGGCAACAGGTTGAAAGATGCAAGGTAACATTGTGGGTTTTTCAGTGAACATAAACTGAAAACTTTGCATTTTTATTTGAATTAAAAATTTGGATTTTCGTTAAAAAAAATGGAAAAAGGGTCGGTTTTATTGCCTTCCTAGGAGAAAAAACAAGTGAACTGTCCGACTGAATGAAAGCCTTTCATGGGATACATACATTATCATATCTAGGGGAGGTTACCTTCAGCAAAGGTGGCCATGTGCCCCCTTCCTCCCATCTGGCGAACCTGTAGCCTATATAAATTGTAAAAGAAAGGGGGAATCAATTAGGTTTAGAACAATCATGCGGGACAGCATCCAAGCGTGGAGACAGGTTTCCAAATGACAGGTATGATAATAGTTTGGAGAGATATTCAAAAAATGAGTTATTTTTCCAATTGAGATTGGGATTTGGTGGCTAATGTCATTACAGCTTTTCCACGAGAGTACAAAAGTACAAGTTTTACAACCAACTTTATATCAAGTGTTCCTCAAACACCTCTGCCCTTATTAGTGTTAGCCTATTGCCACACTACAAAATATGCACTTGTCTTTGCCCCTAACGTAATTGTCTGCACTGCCAATTCAATATGGTAGGCTACACGATAATATTCACTGCCAGCTTCTGCATTTGAGTAAGAAAATATTTGCCTGTGGAGTAAAGGTGTCGGGGGAGTGATATCCAAATTACCAGGTGAAGTCATGCACAGAGGTCTTCTGTTTGACAAACACAGTAGTGAGTTCAAAACTGCCTTGTAATTTTTAACAGAAGTATTAAGTTTAGTCTATTTGCACGTTTTTCCCTCATTCCCCTGTACGGTTTTGATATACTAACTTTTGAGCTGACATTAGACGTAGGAAGCTGTGATCAGCTAAGGTGGGAAAAGGAGCTGATCACTTTAGACAGCCATCCTGTGCGAGGTGGAGGGAGGGGTTAGGGGGTGAGTGTAAATATTCCCTTTGAAAATATTTCTTTTAATATTCATAATACAAAACAGTCACTGACGTTTTTAAATGTAGATAAATGCTTAATAATCGGCAAATAGCATTAGAATGGAGACTTACTGCCAGGAAAGTATAGATATTCTTCAACATCATTACAGGCTCCCGAGAATAGCTCTTAGTCTGATAAATGTAAGATCTTAGCTTAACTTTATTCCAGTAAAGAATTTTTATGCTAAGAAAAAGCAAGTCAATGTGTAATCGAAATCGATTATTAAACCACTGTTATCGACTATTAAATCCCTACCATCGATTATTAAATCACCATTTTGAGAAAGAAGACAAAATTACATTTGTTTGTCTTTGTAAAATAGGAAAACCCTTAAAATGAATGTTGTTTTCCACTCGGTGAGTACCACTTACTTCCTTAATATGTGTTTTGTACCAAACTGAAAGAAGTTAACCCACATCTTTCCACTTACGATGTTGAGCGATCACACAACAGAAAAGTGTAGCAAATAACCTAAAACACATTGATTCATAACTTCTTCTCGGAAGAAAATGTGCTTCTACAATTTATTAGCCCGCTTCAAAAGTTCTGTGACAGTCCCCATTCCTCGTTATCAAAAAAAAAAAAAAAAAACAATTACAAATCTGGACTTGTGTCGCATTGAGTTTCGCTCACATTTCAAGTTATACTAAGATTTGCCAAATGAAGACGTAATGCGCCCCTGTGATGCTAATTTGTTGTAAGATGGGGAATTATAACTGCACATTTTTAGTATGCTTTCTTTCACTTTCAGATTTTGAAACGTTATTTGCAAAGTATCTGCAAAGCTAAGAAAAGGGACTTTGAACTTCGTAGTTGGTCTGAACCAGAGACTTCTTATAGTATGGACAGAACACCCTGCACTAATTTTCATGCGTGGAGTGTCACCACCGTACATGCAAGTTTAGGCTGACCAATATGGCTGTCTTATAGGTCCTCTGTGTAAAGTGTGGACTTGCTCAAGTGGTTCCGTATCGACAGATTATGTGACAAAATTTTCCAAAAGTACACGACCCGTTTTGTTAAATCCAACAAACAGAATGAAGCCCTGTGATATTATCTTTCTATTCATATATTTTGTTTTTGTATTTTGTCTGAAATGTTGCAGATTTATTATCAAATTATGCAAACGACAGTAGGGCAGCCGCCATCTTGGTAAGACTAATTTTTTCGAACGGTGGTGGCGACGCTATTGGTCCCATCATCCTCTATCTCTATGGACGGGATGTCTAAGGTCTGATTGCATTCGTTGCCATTTCTAAGTAAGATAAACGATTAAGGAAAGTACTTACTGCAATACGTACATTTGCAGACGATGTTTCACTATTGTTTGCATATGTTTCCGTAAAAGAAGATACCTATATGAAAATGGACAAGCTACGATTTTAAAAGGCACAAAACAGAAAGAACGAAACTAAATATGAGTAATGGGAAGTGAACCTGTTATTCAAATTGAGTTCAAGTTATGGAAAGTTGTGAGTAGTCGCTATTGTTAATTTATCACTCTGAAAAGCAATACTTGTAGATTCACATTTAGTAACCGTTTATCACCTTGACATGAGTGAATCGATTCGAAACTTGTTGGAGCATCCTTTGCGTATTATGAAGTCATATACTTTCTACATTACTTTACATGTTTTGGGCGCAATACACTTTTATATGTCTATTTCATAGCCAGCATTAAATTGTGTGGATGAATACAACTAATTAAAGCAGCTGCCGATATTATTTTAAATAGATCTTTGGCGTCATGTATCCTAAGGCAAAAACGTCCGAACAGGTGGTTTTCTGATAGAAACTTGCGAATTACGCATTACAAAATTATTACATACAGCAAGTGTCCTACTCGAACTCATTCACGACAACTGTACCGCATATTTATCCGTAGACCGTCATTAGCTAGATCAAGACGTAAGTTTGTGGCATGGTGCACAAAGCATGTCTAAAAGTGCAATGTGCTCCAAAAACTAAGGGCCAAATGTTCAAATCGGTGTTTGAAATAAGATGTACTTGTGCACTTGCTAAAAACTAAAACAAATTTTCGTTCATTGAGCAGGCTACAATGGTTTATGAGTAAAATAGGAACAAACTTGGTAAAATTGATGTAATATGTAGGCCAATGAGCACTATGTTTTGTTCAAAAGGAACATTCCAAAACACTGTTGTGAATTCTTTTGTTTGGGCCAATCACATTGTAAAAGCTAGGGAGTGTAGCGAACGGAACAAGGAAATATCCAGGAAAAGACGACTCGAACAGGGTTTCGACGGTTAACTAGTTTATTCAGAGTCAGAGAGAAATCCTTTCTCTGACTGGTCACAAAATGGGTTTCACTCCATGAGAAGGTCTAAACGTAAAATACAGTACGGATGATGATAGTAGATTTAGTTCCTCTTAAAACTTAGAAGTCCCAAGAATTATCAGAAGCCTAGCTGGTAAAAGCCATTAGACAAAGCTGCGGAACTGTACGAGTGTCTGAGTGTTGGTTCTACTCTGTCCAGAAAGGAAGTTCCCTAAAAGTTACTAGCGTGGTTCCTAGACAGTGTTGTCTGGAAACTATGGGATGGGGGATGCTGATTGGACCTAGTCCTGCACAAGCTTAACAGACTAGCCAATGGAAAAAGTTTGTAAGGAGAGGGACCCAGACAAGCTACCTCAGTTTCAGTATTTGGGCTTGACCTGTAAGGGTCACAGGATGGGCTTCATCGAAACCATCGGTGTCAAATAATCTGACAGCGAATAGAATTTATTGCATGGGAACGCTGAGTAAATGGGCCTAAACTGTCAACACCTGACTGCTTAAATTCCTAAAGAAAACTCCCTTAAGTGGAATGTCCAAGAGAGGTATTTTAAGTGGCGATTAGCCCTATTATTTGACAACACATCATAGTCAAGGTAATGAATTTATCTATATTTTAAAGCATAATACTGTGCAAAAGCAAGAGGTCATATTTCTCATTAGTTTCCTTTCGGAAAGTTGGATATTCATGTGTGATTTTTATAAGAGAGGAAAATAATGAATCATATTTTAGGAGGTCGACTGATACATCTTGATACTGTGAGTATACTTACCGCTGGACCATGCAAAATGCCAAGGTCACATTCACTGCCCGTAGGTGTTTTAGCTTGAATAAAACACATTGAATTTTGCTCGTTCTTTCGACTTAGTTGTGGAGAAGTCACTGTTTTGAATCCTTCAAGTCTCTAAGTAAAATAGTTGAAAACTGTAAGTTTGACCAAACTATCACATAAGGAAAGGTATCAACCTTAATACGGCGGCTAAAATAAAATGAAATATCCAGGGTTTTTCCATGGTTAAAATTTTTACACAAGCTCCGTTGATTTGTGTACATCTCTCAGCGTGTGCAAAAACAATAGCCGCTTACAGGTGAATAAAAAAATAAGACATACCACTTTGTAAAGATGGGCCGTGTGTACATTCTAGAATGCAGTATTATGTGGGTAATACCTGTCAAATTTGTACAATGTAGACAACCTTTCACACAATACATGACATTAAAGGCATTGCAATTGGTTTGTGAAATGTACCTGAAGACAATCTGGTAGATTGTGACTTACAAATGCTTCTACATTGTCATGTCCTGAAGAAGGCTTTGGATCCACCCTCAAGCCCCTCACCTCTTAACAAACAGTTGAGGTACATACCCTTAACCTGGTGGCGCTCCTGATACCAATCAACATGCAATTACGTCTGTGTTCTCTGTGAATGTGTCTACGGCAAATCGTGTGAACACGGCATTCACGGGCAAAGATTTTTGCCCTCCTCCTCCACTCTTGATAACATATTTGAGATACGCTGCTGTTCATTAGCAATCTTACAAAATGTAGCCACAATATCAATAAAATGAATAAATATTTTTTCAGCATATTAGCAATTTCATTTCACACCAAGGAAGTAGGCATTCACAAGGTGAGCAGAATTATTCAAATGTTTCCATTTTCTGTGAGGTTTACAACATGGTTTATGCACAATACCTGGTTAAGTTGCTCGTAATCGTTTTACTTTATCCAACAATGTTTCGGAATACCTTTGGCATTTTCCGGCATTTTAAACATTGACGCAAGCACCAAGTTAAGAACGAATTGCAGAATTTATCTTTAACCATTAGGAGATCATTTAGGGTAATAACGAATATCCCAACGATGTGAGTTATCTCATTGTACAGGTACGCCTTATCTTCTGCTGTGCTTCTGTTACAACCGATAATGTTAAAATCAACCGATAATGTAAAAACTACCGAAAATGTAAAAAAAATTAACCGATAATGAAAAAAAAATTACCGATAATGTAAAAAACTCTTTGAACGGATAATGTAAAAAAAAATTACCGATAATGTAAAAACGCTCGTCTACCGATAATGTTAAAAAAAAATTACCGATAATGTAAAAATTGTTCTAAAGACGTTTTCATATGGAATTGGAAACGATGAATTTTATCAAAAAAGTCATATGTTAATTCAGAAAGGTCGTATAAGTCATACCCTAGGGGAAGGGGCTCTCACCCCTACTTTACAGGGCCCTCTTGCAGATATATTTCCCTTAAAAGGTACATTCAAAGACGGCAAAAGAATTAAAGGTCACTTTTTGTCAATTGTCTAGGCCAAATACATAATTCTGTCATTATTTCTCCTTCATATAATTAAAGCGCTCTTACTCCTCTGTTGTTCCGCAAGCTCCCCAGAAAGAACATATCTACGATAAAAAATATCATGAAAGCACTGCAACATATTTTATTAGATAAAGGTGGGTCATACTGATGGCACAGCTTATTTGCATAGGTCTATGACCCAACAGAGGGCGCCCTCTAATAAAAACCAGATAATTAAAAAACTAAGGGACTGAAAATTATATTTTTGAGAAATGAGCCTGTCCGAAAACCCAGGAGTGTTACTATCGTCATTCTGAAGCTGAAGGAAGGTTATTCCCTCTCACCCGTTCCCCACTCTAGGGGAAGAAGGGGATGAAATTGAAGCTACTCACGCTTGATAAGAATTACGTCCTAGAGGTTATCGACCACGCTGATCACAGATCCGAAGTCAGTCATCTAGTCTCTCGGTCATAGTGGGATGTGCGGGCCCCCAAAAGGCCTACTTTTAGGGTCAGTGTCCCCAAGAGCAGATTTTATGCATTCCAAAACACCCAGTTTCATACTAGATGGATACTAATTAAAATTTAGGAATAAAGATTTCGATTGCAGCTTTCGTACATTGGAAAACATTTTCTTTATTATATTTGTGGGATTTGCTCTAATATGGGCCAAGAGAAACCTAAAAAGGACGATGAACTTCCTTGTAGGTTTACACGTTATGATTATGAAATCATATCGACCAAAAGGAAGGAAATAAATGGGAAGTTTTGCGTTTTCTATATTTTTATGTAGTAAACTGCAGGGGAATTCTTATATTAATGCTTAGCTTAAGACAATGTAGGTGTGTAGAAAAATCTGAAAGGGACTACTGAAATATTCAGTACAACATCATGTTATACAAAAATACACAGAATCGTACTTTCAGTTACAAGGAACTTTTTTCAGGTGATTTTTTTCTCTCTCAGGATATTCCACTGAGAAAAATACTTTTTCATAAAGAATGATGAAGTTATAATTTTGAAAAAAAAACTAGCCAGTTTCAAGAAATAATCTTTCCAGTGAAAAGTATTTTTGAAATTTTTAAAATGTTTGATAATGATCACACGAAACCATTTTTAAAAAGTAATACTCTTTGTTTTCATGGGGGTCAACAGATGGGAAGGGGAGAGGAAGAAACAAACCTATCCCCTCCCACTTTTAAAAGTAAAGGAGATTCTTGCCCACCCTCCTTTTTTTCTAGACCTCTGACAAGGGTGCTAGGCATAAATTTGATTCCATGGCTTGCAGAACAGTTGATTCAATTAAATCGAACTAAAAAATGGTGGAATCAGCCATTTAATGGATTAAAATCGTGGGAAAAGTCCTTAGATTACATCACACATCATCTGGCTTGCGAATTTTCCAGGGACCTAAAGTGACCCCCAGATCCCTTACTTGTAGGATTTCGATATTCGCCCATGAAATAGTTATGGTCAAGTTCAACCCCCCCCCCCCCCCGTTTTGACATGCCGTATTCAACCCGTTAAAAATGTTAGATTTCCCACCCCAAAAAATCTCCATCGCCGAGCCAATTAATTATCTCTTTCCAACAAGCTGTATCACATGTCATGATCTGGACGATGGCAACGTCCAGTCTTTAGGCAATTGGTGTAATAGAGAAGGGGAAAGAGGTTTTAGTAGTTTGAAGGAGACCAATACCTCCTGAGAAGCTTTCGTCGCTCTTATTCGGTTTTCTCATTACTATCCATGGGTTAGATCCCATGAAATGTCTAATGAAATGTTCCAATGCGAATACACCTTAGGTAATGCTGAAATGATATATTACAGTTATTCTTTTATGAACTTCAATGGGTAGCTCATAGCTAATAATGTTTTCTCTTTGTCTGATCGCAATTTCTGCAAGAAGAATTACCCAACCCCGCCAATATGAATCAATGCCTTTAACATGCTTTGTTTACTAACGTTGATAACGGAAAGTGAAATGTCGCCTCGTTTATATATAAGAAACATAATTACAACAGTTTAACATAGAAAGTGAAATGAGAGCTTGAGAAAAGAGCAGCTTGAAATGTTGACATGGCTATACAGCAATTCAAAACACTTATCAGGAGAGCTGAAACATCTTTTATTCCACATCCTTAGATTCCTCAGCCGTATGTTCAGCCAAAGTTGGGAAAGACAGGAGGAGAACTGCAAGGAAAGAATACTGACACCCTATGAGTACAGAGTGGGCTTAAGTCTCCTTACATTTACAAAATTGCAAATAAATGAACGGCTTAAGTTAGTAAATGTCCTGTAATTAATTCATAAAATGTTAGAGTAAACATGGAGAGTCGAAACGGAGTTCACCGAGGATCTATCCTTTTGAAAACTAAGTTTCGACGAGTGATCCCGACTTAGTGATTACAATTGCGCAACCCATGTATTTTGAAAACTGTTGTCTTAATGTAACAACGAACTCATAAGAGAGGAAGACATGTAAATACAAACAGGTTTGACCACTCTCCAGAAGCGCCGAATTTAAAACTTCATCATTGGCAGGCTACACTTAAAAGATGCCATTCATAACTAGTTTAAACGGTCTTTTACCTCAGTATCTATGATAAAGGTCCGATAGCTGAAACACAACAGCCAGTCTCCTACCAAAATCTAGACTAGTTATCACATCTCCGTACATGTAATGTATGAGATGAGACAATGTACAGTACCTGATATTAGAAATTTGAGTTTTTGAGTATCATCTAAAAGGGTGATGTTAAATTTTGCTAAAAATTGAGTTTTTGCTTTTATTTACCTGTCAGTATGTTTAAAAGGGTTACAAAACCATATGAGAGGCTACAACTGATGAAATAATTTTTAAAATAGTTCTGCTGGTTGCTAGGGGGATTCAAAGGTCAAAATGTAGGTCAATGGTCAAATTTGAACAACATTTTGCGAAAAGTGTGTTGCTAACTTTTCCTTAACCGTAAGTTCGATCAAGTTCAAACTTGGTGGGTAGGTTCCTGACCAGGAAAAATTATGCACGCGTTTGATGACTTATAGGTCAAAAGTCAAATTTGCTCAAAATTGGATGTTTTGTCATTTGTTTGCCTATCAGTATGTTAGAAAAAGCATTAAAACCACATGACATGGTAGGACTTATGAATAATTATTTAAAATAGTGCTTTCTTAGGGTCAAAGGTCAAATTTGCTTAAATTTTGTAACAAAGTGTGCCATGACCTTTTATCACTAGGTAAGAGCTCAAAATCTAGGTCAAAGGTCAACTGATAAGAAGTGTGTCGCGAACTCATCCTTAATTGTTCTCTCGATGAACTTCAAACTGGAGATGGGATCTGCAACTCCATGGATTACCCGTTTGTTTCATATTGCAATTGGTGAGAGGTTGTCATTGTTTGCGTCCTGTTTCCTTCGAATCTTTCACAAGGAGTGCCAGTATACCTCGGAGTAAACTTTGGCTACCTTGATTCATCAGTCCTTGTATGTTCCCTTGCAAAACTACCGTTCATAATTGCATACAAAGTGTATTATTTGCATTTGCTCGAAACTTTCTAGGAATGGCACTATTCAGGACACGGACCGCCCTTATAGTTAGATAAAATGAAGTGTGGATTGGATTACTGAAAATTATGCACATCAGCATTTCAAGCTTTTCTTGTGATCATTTCGATCTTTTTCCTTTTTTTTTTTTTTTTTTTGCGGTTCCTGGAGATCGCCCTCTCTATTATGTGGGCATTCTGCATCGATGAGAGGCGGACCGAGCCATGTGCATCAGTTACTTAAAGATTAGCAAAAACAGCAAATGCGCAAACGCCGTTTTCTGTTGGGGAAGTTGTCTTTCAACCCACGTATATTTCACACCTAATAAACGAACATTTGGTTAAAATAGAGCCAAAAAGAAAATTTTACGGTGTTCTTCGGAATCACCAACTACATGCCTGGTCATTATGTCCCTTTAATATGGGTTGATCTTTTTCAGGCCATCTTCTTAAAACATTTCTCTAAATATGTTCCGCATATTAAATGCATTATAGCCATGTGGACTTGTAGCCAAAGAATCCATTGAATGGACATGATAGAGAAAGGTGCCCTTAATACGGTATTCAAGATATATCACTTCAAAATTTGACCGATTCTGGTTCAATTTATGAGCTATGGTTAAGCATAATGCGTAATGTAGCACAGTGGGCCCATGAACAGTGGCGACACCAGGATTTTAAAAGTGGGGCAAATGGGGGGGGGGTCAAAACAAAATGTTGGTGGACAGAAAATTTTTCAGGGTAGCGCAAAATCGAGCGCAAAGCGCGAGCTTTAGCCGGTGAGGTCCAGGGGCTCTGAGGTTTCAGCATATCTCTGGGTGAAAAATTAAGTCTCAGGATTGATTTAGTTTGGTTCATAATGCATCTTCAAATGCAAAGGTTCCAAATAATTTTTCTGTATTAGGCTTTTCCTCCCGTCACGCCACTACACCTTTAAGCTGGTGGGGTCCAGGGGCCTGGTGGGGGTCCAGGGGGTGAAGCCCCGAAAGTTCCGAGGTTGTAGCACATCTCTGCAGAGATGTGCTACAACCTCGGAACTTTCGGGGCTTCGCCCCCCCATGGGTAAAAAAAATTAAGGATATATGTATATTCTGGTTCATAATACATCATCCAATGCAAAGATTCCAAATAATTTTAATGTATTAAGCTATTCCTCCCTCCAGGTCACTTTACTTCCGGAGCTGAGTGGGGCACATGGACAAAGGTTCTGACTAGGGGGTAATGCCTCCATGGTGCCGCCACTGCTCATGAAGCTACTATGAATAATATAAAAGCAGCTTATTACCCTTGCGGTTATCATCAGTTTGGACAAACTAATGCTAAAAACCTTCATTAGCTGCTATAAAAGGCTTTAATCTAGGATAACCATGTAATCAGTGACCGTTGTAGGCAAGTTCTTTATCCTAACACAGTCATAGTGGTGTTTTCGCCGTTTTTGTTTGTAAACACAATATCCCAAGTGTTACGATCCCCTAACGGCGTTCCAAGGATGACGAGGCTCGATCCTGCTACGCAGTTCAACGAACGCAAACACTAGAGCTTTCTGTAGACGTCTACTCAAGAACCTTTGCAGACACTTCCACAACGCTAGAGGTCCGTCGATGACTACAGAAGAAACCGATTTCGTCGTAATTCTAATTTTAGAGGTAAATATATCTAAAGGATGCATTGTTTGAAAGAAAATGTTATAATTTGTTGTGAAATTAAGAAAATACTGGAATGTTTACCGAGCCTTATAAAGAGTATTCTGTACCGAGGAGAGACAGATAGCTAGAACATACGAAAGCAGAGATACTGAGCCTTCACTGTTCTGGAAGATTGACATACCGCTGTTATGAATCTGTTGATGCATTCGTATGCCACCTCAGTGCTAGGAGAGACTGAGCTTGTACAGGGAGATTCTGCTCAACCGAGATTCCTTAAAGGTCTCAACAAATTCGAACTTACACTGTTTTGAGAAACGTTAATCACCAACGAATTTAGCCACTGAATTTAGAACGTTGTGCCTACTACCGCTGCTTCATCACACTACTTTATCACCCACATTCACAATAAGCCTAACGTTACAATGCATAGAGTGATACAGCCCAGCCAAAGACTAGAGATTAAGTACACAGAGTAACTATTGTAATCCCAGGCCTAGTTTTAAATTAGTAGATTTTGTAAGATTTAAGGAATGGGGGTAAAATAATCAGCTGTTCAGACTTTACATTCCATTCTTCTGCATTCTTTTTTCCTGTTGCTGGTTTGTGCGTTACACCGAGCCGTAACAGGTCGAAGGCAAAAATTATCTGAAGTCATGGAAGGTGAAGCTACGAAAACCTAGAAAATTGCCAGTAAATAACGTTATCTCAAGAGTGGCATGGGGGATATTTTTCACCGTGCACTCAAGTCTTGATGTATAGATTTTTCATACTGAGAGAAAGAACTACATTGTTTTTAGAGAAAGTCAGAGGTCATTTGAGGTCACCAGGAGTAAAAACCTAAAACCTTGCAAACACGATATTTCAAGATAGGAGGATAGACAATTATAATACTTAATATATTAATGTTTCATACAAGGAGAACAAACATTGTTTTTAGTGGAAGTCAATGGTCATCTAAGGTCACCAGAGTTGAAACAATAAACAAAAACTTGCAAACCGCTTAAAGTATATTATCTCATGATGAACATGATGTGTACTTTTCATAATGGGTTTATAAATTTGTAACTTTATGGGAAAGAACCCCATTGGTTTTGTTAGAGGTCCAAAGTCATCTGAGGTCACCCAACGTGACACTACGAAAGCCTTGTAAAGTGCTAGTAAACACGTTATACCAGTTTTACGAGGCGCTAACCAGTTCCGAGGGAAACTCAGATCGTGTTGCGTAGTCTACAAGTAGAATTTTGCCAAGGCTTCAAGAAAGTTCAGGAATCGTTTTTTACTGCTGTGCTTCTACTTCACAAATATTCTAGAATAGTGTTTCCACTTGGAGAAGTTTCGATTTCCTTGTAGGCAGGTCCGATTGTCCTGGAGTTCTAACTTTAGTGATGGTCTCCTCTGGAAACTTCTTTTCCAAGAAGTCTCCTCCGATAACTACTTCTTTGCGAGAACATGCTAGAATTAGCTTAAGAGAGAAATCTCTGGAACAGTTGCCGATCAGTATAAAAGTAAAATCTTGCAACAACAGGACTGAAAGATAACTACCATTTAACTACCATGTGTATTCTCCGTGGAAGTCGTTGTCAATATATTTGCTACATACTATTAGTCATACTATCATCGCTACTACCGTATATACAGAAAAGGCACTGCCGTATCACGAATTTGTTCAACCTTTTTTATCAGATTGCTACAAGACTTCCTGAGTCTTAGTTAAACCAATAAATAGAGTCAATCCTTTACTGCTTAAGAAGAGGGCAATAATCGCCAATGAGCTAAGCCATCATCGTTGTCTCCAGTACTCCACCTTACCGCGTCGACCAAGGCCTAACATAACAACGACTCGAGCGAGTACAGTCAGCAAAGACTAGAGATTAGTATATTGAGTAAACAATTGTAAGCAGGCCTAAAGCTAAGATTTAATATTTGTCAGAAATGAGGAAAGGTGGTTAAGCAATAAAAAACAGGATTTTAATCTCGTTCTTCTGTGATCTTCACTGTTACTGGTTTGTATGTTATATAGAGCCGCAACACCATGACAGACAGTTAGCCTTGGAAGGATACTGTTCTGAAATGTATTACCAAGTACAATATTTTGCTCGTTAACAGCCAAAGCTAATACCAAACCTATATATCTTATTGTAAACTTGGTTTACAGTACTTCAAATTATAAATTTTTGAAGGAGTTAACCTTATCGTTCGAGCACGTACCGGTACTCATATATTAAGCCAAATCTAGTCAAAGTATATTGATTACTTATTCAAATCTTTGTTAACCACTTAGTATTAAAATTATTGTTTATAATGCAATCAATGAAATGGAACAATTCTGAACAGGTATCCTTTAATACATTTACAAGAGAGAACAAATCCAAAATACAGACGTAATGTACTTAACGCTGCGTTCTTATCTTCGTGTTATGTTGGTGTAGTAGATGTACTTCCATAAACTTAAGCAAAAGATAGCACGATTGCTCGTAGTACCGATACGGGTAAAGCATTGATCAACTTACCTCAGGTTCAGTACATCAGGTCAGCCTTTATGTCTCAATAAATTCTAACGTGCATAACGTTAAACTTTGCTCTCAGATTTTCTACATTAGCAAACAAAGTGAAGTGACGAAAGTCGATGGTAGTACAGTTGGTCAATTGCCTTTAGTAGCGTTTAATGAATAGTTCTTTCGATATATCAAAGTTCACATGTCAAGAAGTTTAGAGATAAAAGTTCCGATTTTGCACTCATGTCATGCCTCGCAAATAGAAAACGTTGATCGCAAAGCATATACAAAACCCACATAAAAGTACAAAAAGTCTCATAATGACCAAGAAATGCTCATTTCATAACTTGAACCGCGTTCATATTTAAGATCTTGCGCTAAATATATGTTGTCAATATCATAATAATGCAAACATTGTAAAGATACGACGCGCCATAAGCTGAAGTACTTAGACCAACTATTAGGTAACTGCTTTGAAATGCATAGAAGAGTTAAGAAACGCTGTCTTGGATACGTAGTTTGGTAGGTGACTTTTTACGCTAGCTTATCGCTCCGTCTCCATTATTTATACAGTAAGAAAACGGGATTACTCGAAAAAGCACAAAGGAAGGAAAAGGTGCAGCATGTCGAAGAATTTAAATGAGATTACTTAGTAGAAGAGAACAACGTTGTCGACGTGATGTGTATGTAAATTTCAGACACTTCTTGCAACCAGTCGCAGCCAAAATTAGATAATTGCATCTGTAACAAGCACAAATGCCTTACTTATCATAATACGCTTCTAGAGCAACCATTGATAAAATTAAGGAACACGAAGAGTGTACAGACATTCTCAATAGATGATTTTTGTTTTTCGTGCAACTTGAGTGACACACAAATGTGATCATTTCGTTTTCCCATGCTTTTTGTACCTCAGGTTATCTTTTACAGGCAAAAAATTAACACAGTAGTTGCTAAGGTCGATTTTCTCGACAGGTATTACAGATTCCTAAATCGTTGAAACGAAAGAAAGAGGCGAAGATTGGTGTTAAGTGAATTTTATTACGTTCTTTTTGCTTTGATACAATGTATCAATTTCAACTTTTCCCTTCAGATTTACATTTATTAACATTTAAACAAATCGTTACGAGATTTAATTTAAGTCGATTCGTTATTACGGAATCTAAGAATATGCAACTGTTTCAACACTAAGCATTATTATATGTTGACATAGGCCGATTATAAATGGATGTTACATATCCTGTGTAATGTTTGTACACATTTGTCACTGCAAGTTTCAATGTTGTATTGTTCCAAAACAACTTTTCAACCAGTGACGTTGATATACGTTAGTGAGGGAATTCAATATATCTATAATCATGATAACTTTGCGTAGAACGTTTCTTTGTGTCATATACATCTGCTACTAAGCATTGCTATTTTCTACGTTTTAGCAATGATTACATGGCAGCAAAAGGGATGATGCCAGATGGGGTAGTGTGGGGTGGATAGATCCCATTTTCATAGTGAAACATTACTCTAGCGTATAAGATAAAAAAAATATCATCGATGAAAAGAGTCGTGGGGACTCATCGCCATCGATTCGATGGGGATGGGTCCCCACGACGGTTTTTATAATTTTGCTCTTATGCAGGGCAAGTTTTTCATTAAGAACCTACAATTTTGTCGCACATTGCGCACTACTGAATTAAGCTTTACAGTTCCTTCCATAGTCCCATTCTATGTAGCTTCCAAGTTAATTATTATAGTCTAGACAGACCTGATAGAAGTTTATAAGTATACCCATAATTATTACTGCACTGAGCAATTATTTCATATTAATAGATCAAGTACAATACGAGGCCACAGATTGAAAATCAGCAAGCAACGCTGCAAGATCAATGTTAGATTAAGGTTTTTCAGCTTGAGAGTCAAAAACACTTGGAACGATCTTCCTGATTCAGTTATTAGTGCTCCATCCTTGAACACTTTTAAGCGCAGATTGGATGCATTTTATGGTGAAAGAAAGTTTTATGTTGGATTGGAGTAGTGGTTCACCCTGTTGCACACTTGTTTCCTGTCAAGATCTACTACAGGCTTTTAGCCTACAGTTAGAATCCTGCTATGCTATGCTATGCTATGCTATGCTATGCTAGTAGTGTGTAAAGGTCAAGAATTTCAACCTTATTTGATATATACTTTTTTGTTTTTTGTAGAACATTATGATAAGAGACTGCTGCCGGAAAGTTTGACCATTTCATCAGATAGATGGGGTAAATGCGGTTCAATGCATGGTATTTCGATACGGTCAGACGAATCTCAAACCCACAGTTTATCTATTTTTGCTGAAAAGAAGGATGCTCCTGCTCATAAATGTCTTCTTCAAATCCTCCGTCTACCCTTCCCCATGGGTCCGCCCATCTGGGCATTGAACCGATGCGGGGTTCCCCAGTCTGGGAGTATGATCTCTGCTGTCATTCCAGTCTAAAGACTATACCCTAAGCACCAAATCAATTCTTTAACCTATTTCAGCAAAAACGCCATAAATATTTTTGCGAGCTTGTTGCTTAAATAAATAAAGCAAGAAATTATTAATCTTTTAAAAAGTTTACTTCATAGTATAATAGGATTGGAGATGACTTATCGAAGACAAATTCGACATCCTTACCCCAAGTGCGTACTAACAGAACACATCCTTTCATTAACATTTGAAGACGAGTTATCATAGAGTTGTGTGTGGGTTGAACGGATCCTGTTGTACCCAATGTTAAGACTTTTGGCATAAAATGAAGGCTAAATAAAGGATGAAGAAGCTTAACTAGGTTTTGTCTACATTTGGGTTTTTCAAAAAGCATGGACTTTCAACTGTAGAACTATAACGCTGCAAGAAGGCTTGATACCCAATTACTGATACGATTTAAATTGGACGAATTATGATCGCTGAACAGGTAAGCATGGCTCGTAATCATTACATTCTCCTTTTAAGTTAGTTTCATCTTTGTGAAATTTGTCATCATGTCTCTGAAAAGGAAAGAAAATGTATAAATATTTCTCATCTTTCATATGTAAGAAAAGGATTGTCTATGGAACAGAGACTGCAGATGAAGTTCAACAAAAAGAATGTGCATAATTACAGAAAAGGTGGACTCCATTAGACAAAATTAAAACCATGTTTTAAAATTTTGCCAGGTTGTTTTATAGATTTCTGTGAAATATATCATGATCAATTCTTCACTTGTAGAAGTAACATAATTTAATGATACTTTGTTAACTTAAATACGCTTTCTAAATCTCAAACGTAGTATAAATACACACAGGGAATAAAACAGCGCACATTTTAATAATAGATATGTTCATTACTGATAATACTCACGTCGAATTGAATGCAATAATATTCATTTTGTAAGTTTATGAAAGCTTCTTCTAGTTCCTCTAGGGATGGTCTAGTTGCTGGATCCAGAGACCAGCATGGTTTCATAATTTCGTAGCTGCAGAACATTAGTTAAACACAAGGTTATTTTTAGTTATTTGCACCTTAAGAAATACACTCAGAGTGGTTAATAAAATTATCAGACCTAGTGAATAGCCAGGATTTGGTCCAAGCGGTTCGGAAATAAAAGACAAAAATTTGCCTTGTGTTTGCTCGTCGAAAAATTTCATTTTTAAGGACATTTTGGTAACCTTTCACCCATTTTATAATTTGTGAGGTAATTTATATATGAAGAAGGAGTTATCTGGGGAACATTTGGCCAAGAAACAGGTAATTGAGACATACAACATTATTTTCGCTTTCGGTCATGGGAGGTGCTCCCTCCCCGTGGCAACAGGCATGCAGTAAACCATGATATTGACTATAGACGGAATTTGAACCCCTTAGCTTAACGATAGATGTGCAGGTAACAATGCAATTCCGCCTCTTTTTTCCGAATATTCGATCTGAATGTAACGAAATGAATACTCACACTGGCTCTGGGCAAGAAGACGGTTGGCCAAGTTTCTGATGAATTTTCATATGTTCCGTCTTGTGTGGATCTATTGGTACATTTTGCCCTGTTGAATATTTATTACACAAGATTGCGGAATAAATACCCTTGAAAAGGCCAATGCAAACATTGGCCTGGCTCGCCACAAACAAAAGGTATGCTAAAGTTTACTAGGTTCCTTGGAATGGCTGTTACAGTCAAGAGCAATGGTAACCTTCTTCCAATATTGAATCGTTAACAACATTATTCTATTCTCATATTTATAATATCAGTATTGAGGAGTCTCACGGACGAAGGTGATGATGAATTAAGTAATAGTATGAAAGGTCCGCTAGTCACCAAGTATTCGACAGATGGCAGAGTGAGAGTTGAGAAATGTACAGTAAAATGTGATACCCGCCTGAAGAACTTTGGGGTTGTTCCAACTTACAAAGAAAAGTCTAATGTCAGCTGACAATTAAATCGGACTTGTTTGTCATATACTCATCACACCAACAGCGACAGAGCAAACTAAAAACTCAGGAAATAATTTTTCAATTATACACAACTAATTTAGATCAAGACAGGGTTACATACTTACCGGAAGAAAATATTTCCCAAAATGTGATGGCGATAGCCCACAATTCGCTCTTGAAAGTGTACTCATTCTTCAGGATTACTTCCGGTGCCAGAAATAAAATATTTTCAGCTTTCGCCTATTTCAAAGGAGATTGGCCCATTGAAATGCATAATTTGCAACTACAGCAGTCACTACGAAATCCACTATCGATTTGCTTAAGTGGCTACATGTTATTCCCTACGACAAAATATTTTATCATGATACTATTTTATCCCTGACGATCTTCAAACTGCAATAGGATGCTAGCCATACCTTGTAAGTACCCATTTTCTTCACTGCGTCCGACATTTTACAAAAATCATACAGTTTTAAACAGTGACCGTCGTCTGCAAGTAGTAATTTGTCCAAACATAGTCCTGGATGTAACCACTTTGAAAAGGAACATATAATTACAAGAGAAATGATATTGAGTTCTGTAGCAATATAAGTTTCAATAGCACAACGATTATAGGTGGAACAAGCGTAAGATCATCTACAAAGAGATCTATGTTGTATCTTTATACAAACAATACGTAACACATGTAAGACTGTAGTCCTCACATATCAGCAGTGGCGTAGCTAGATATTTTTTTTTGTTGGGGGGGGGGGGCAAAAGCAAAAAATTCCGAGAGATTATTATCTTGAAGTAATGATGTACTACCTAAGCGTAGCGCCACCATCATCTGGCGTGTAGCGAGGGGAAAATATTAGATTAAAATATCTCCTAGATTGCCTTAAATGACACTTCCAGGCCTTGTCAGTAGGCTAACCATTTCGATGTGTAATTCTGCTTAAAATCATAAGAAGGGTTGTAAGTAAACCCCTAAGAATATAACTTTAGCTACTTGTTTCCATTATAAGAATTTTTAATTAAGGTGGTAAAAATTTTCGACAGAGACTAGAAATTTCCGACAGAGGCCTTCGGAGGCTTTGTGGGTGGCGACTGTCCCCTGCCCCCCCCCCCTCTAGCTACGCCACTGCATATCAGCTCAAGTAGGCCATTTTAAGTTAATCGCCACTGACATCAAAAAATATATTTTATTACTACTGTTTAACGTTCAGACCATTGTTCCTAAAAGAATAAATTGTGATCCGAAAGTGTTCGAGAAAACTGATCTGAAAAATTTGAGAAATTTTCACAACATTATAAGTATTATCATGATTTCTTCTTTCAGCAGCCTTTATATTGGATGGCGTACTTCACTGAGAACCCATTAGCCATTGAAATACAATGTGTAAACGCCTTTTGTGTTTCTTTGGACTTTGTCTTGCCTTTCAGTCTGGGACGAGACTGTCATACGCAAGCTAACGCCAACATTTAAAAATTCCTGCGTTATACTTTTCTTAACATTCACAAGTTCGAGTATTCGCTATTCACCTTATTGCAGTTAAGAAACTTTACTCCTCGAATTATATCCATGGCAAATGAAATAAGGCGGTGCGGTAACTCAAAAATGGAATATGTGTCACAGCTTAGTTGATTGAAATTCCGTCTAATGTATGATCGAACACTTTCACTCGACGTTGAGTCCTGTATACAGTAGGCCGTGGCTTTGAAGAGAGCCCAAATTAGATTGCTTGGTCGATGCTCTAAAACTCTGGAATTTTGCTCAGAAGTACTAATGATAGACAGTCATACAATTCTTTTCTTATAACAAAAGCACATTTCAGATGAAAGGGTGCACGTTTAGATACTTAGTACTTTGAATATACCCTTAAAGTGATATGTTGCAACATTTTAGAAACAGAAAAGATGTTCTAAACAAATGACATTTTGTAATCAAGTTACTTATAAAGTTACGGACTATTTGTGGCATACAAAGATAATCGAATGGTTTTATTTAATCCATGGTTTAGAACACTTAACTCACAAGAAACAATGCAAAATCCCAGGGTAGAAATGATGTTTCGATGTTCATCCAACTTTAGTAGACCACCTATGTGGCAATTCCATTCTCCCAATGAATCCGTATCTAAAGCTAACAGTTTCATGAAAACAATTTCAAATGAAACAAAGCTTAATGAGATTACCTGCTTCGATAGTTACAAATTTCTAACGAAGAGGAGAAAACGGTGTAAAAAAATGTTCAATATTTTTGAAAAATTCTGTGTTGTTTGTCTTGCACTGACACTTGGCCGTTATTCTTACTTGCTTAAACGCACCTTCACGCATTGTTACGAGAACGGAAAGTGTGGCCGTTGTATCAAAGGGTAAACGGAATGAAGTATTACTTCTATTAGATACACATTTCTCACAAGTTAAACCTGGCATCTTACCTGTAGGTTGCAATATTTGTACATGTTTCTCACTGCCATTATATTTTTGCAACATGCCAGCCCAACGCTTAAACACTCTCCCTGTTTCCAGTGGACGAACAAAGACGAGGTCGTCTGCCAATATTTCTTTGGTACTAACTTCAGTGAGTTGTTTGATTGACGAAGACGAGGAAAGACGATCTGTGACAACTAATTTAACAAAAATGAATATACCACGACACTGTTTGACGCATTAAAGACAGAATGTTAGATGGGATATACCATAAGAAATATCAATAACTTTACAACCATCTGTAAGTGTGAAAGTTTTTGCACTTTACCAAAGGAGGATAATTAATCTTGATAAGCATGTCACTTAGAGGAATTAGGCACAAAATCTGAATAGACGAGTTGTGATTTAGTAAAGTTAAATGTTATCTCTATGTTTACGAAATGATACCTTCTGATTTCTATATTTATCATTCTTAATTAAAAACAACTTCCATTGAGAATAGGCAGTTTGGTCACTAACCAGGCAGATTCATACGCTCGGGTGAGGAAATGGCCAAGCTGTATTATACAAAATCAAACACACATTAAATGCAATTACACCATGACATTTAATAAAACATACTCAATTGATGGACCTTTCTTTGGACGTAATGTTTTAAAAAGCTTAATAATATTACACACATGAAATAATCTGGAATCTGCATTAAAAAGTCATTCATCATATATCACCTTCTGCACACTGGTGAAGACGAACGCCTAAACTTTCTGTCTGTTGAGGTGAAAACGAAACTTTGACTTGAAAGTATGGATTAGAGTTACACATTACTTTGCTTTATTTCCCCACAATTAAGAAGTTGGTATCATTTGCCAAGGAATCACAGTTAAACAGTACTTGATATCATGCTTTCGTAAATCCTTAGTAACACACCTTTACATAATTTGTTTATGCTTCGTGTCAGTTTGCATGATGCGGCAAGCAAAGCAATTCCACAAACGCAAGCGGAAACCACGAACACCAGATAATCTTGGAGTAATTGACTCTCTAAAGAAGAAAACATAAATAAAAAGGACACAATGATCTTTTCATTCATGTTGGAGAAGTCACGTCCAAACAATCTTAAAATTTGTTAAAATATTGATTATTATTTATTAATTTTTGTTCATTTTAAGTTTTTGTCAATGCAATTGAAATGATCAAACTGATGATCACGTTTATAATACCATTACTTATAGTGGTTGTTTTGGCCGGGATTTCAACTACTACTGGTAGGCTAACCACAAGACGACCGTATTCGGTTACAGCGACGCATCGGTAGGTACCCTGGAGATTAGGAGTAGCGTTTTGAAAAATAAAAGCCCATGTTGTATTTTTTCCTTTCACACGGTCCAGTGTAGCGTTCGATTTGAGTGGTAACCACTGTTTCATGTTGAAGAGCTTCTGTAAATTTACATCTGGTGTTAGTATGTCTGATATCTTGCACGACATGACGAGGTTGTGACTACTTGCAACTTTCATCAACGAATGTGTTAGTACAGCCAATGGATCTAGTCAAGAAAAAGTATTAAATTCAAATATGTCATCCCTCAAATAGTAGTACTGGTGGCCGGCTTTTAGTTCTCGAAGGAAATTACTTATTAGTAACGTTACCCAATATCTGATGAACGCGTAGGGTGACACCTTGTTATACTAAGCACTAATGCCTTTTTGTAATAATATAATATCAACAAGAGCTGATAGGGTCTGTGCTGATCCCTTAAAATATTTAGGAACTTACAACTCTAAATACAATTTGTAACTGCACTATGGTTGACTTGAATTCAAGGATAGCATCACTCTGCTTGGTCTGTCACCGATGTCACCGATAACTCGTTAGTATAGTCAGACAGCTCACAAACAGCCTTTGTTGATATGACCTTCAGCAAGTTAAACTCGTGAGGTCTACTGTTGTTTTGTCTGGGAGGTGCCCCCCAAAAAAAGTGTTCTTTTGAAATTGGAGGAGGGGCTAGAAGTAAACTTAGTTGGGAGAATTTATACTATTGGAATAGAGATTTATTGCCCTTTAATATAAGACAAGCTAAATTGAAGCCTCGTTTGAACTGGGAGAACTTTAAGGTATGAAGAGTTCCAAATCTCTTTTGGCTATGTGGCATTTAAAAGATTCCCAATGAACCCAGTGTCAATCCAAATTTCCAGTGCTCTGTGTGATTAACCTTTTAGCGCAAGCACAATCTCAATAGCTTTTCTACTTTGAAGATGCCTTAAAACGGTAATAAAATTTACTTACACAGAACAACCACCCTTAGTTCGTTACTGATAGGAGCCGATCTGCGAGAGGATATTGTCAAACATCTGTATCTGCCAGTAGTCTGTGTATTAGTGGTCCTAACGTGGAAGTTCCATGATGTGATATGTACATTATTGGAAGCACTGGAAGACGTTGCATTTTGAATATTTATCCAGTCTTTTTCGTACTTTTCTAGGCAAGCAAATGTTTCCGGTTCACCATCAAATATACATGTGATGTTGATAACTTGATCCATATAAACAAATAGTTCACCATCTGCACTGGGAGATGGGCTGGCCTCTAATTGCAATACTGGAACATCTAATGAAAAGTGTTATAAATGAAAACACTGTTAATGCCATAGACGCATTTAAGACAAATGCTGATGCAAGGCTGCTTGTCGCTTACCACTTTTACATTTCTCACTGAGCAAGCTCTATTTAACTGTTATTTAACTATGGCCAAGCCCGTACCCATGGGGGGGGGGGGGCAGGAGACGAAGCCTCCTTAGATACTTTTTCTTCCCGATAGAAAATTTCAAATTGGCAATGTCTTGACACATTTTTCCACAATTCACCCCCTGAAAAAGTTTTCGCCATTGGAAGACATATTGCCACCCTTCGGTAGCGTGATCTTGCCTGGTTACGAGCCTGAGTACGAATACAAGTTTCAGTGTTTAGTCTCATTAAAAGGAAATTTAATTTTGCTTTCGCTCTGTGCTGGTGTCTGCAATTTTGAACATTCAAGAAGGAAAAGTGCAAAATTCACTTACATATGACTTGCAAGATTTCGCTTGAATTTTTGTTGCTATAGTCTCCCAAGAAGCACACCAATTGTTTAAGGTTATACTGACGAACACTTTGAAACCATACAATGCTGCATACAGTGGCAACAACATTGGTCTTCCGGCAGGATTTGCTAGTCTGTGATTCATTTCTTGGAAAACCGACACTTTTCCCTATCATCCAAACAAACTGTACATTCCATTGAGAAAGCGATCTGTTTGTACAGCAAGTAGCTTTCACATGATCAAATTCATTGGATGTATTATTATCTAAGGACAAATATGGCGAACCTACCAAAACAACAACAAAAAAAATGTGTGCGTAATTGTGAATTCTGTTAATTATTGATATAAGACTTACTTCAAAAGGCGTAAGGGTTTTCATCATTTCTGTTATTGTTAGCATATTTAACTTGTTGATAGCTTAGGTAACATGTAGGACTATACATTCATTGACGTCATCTGAAATTAAATATACTGCAGATCCATACCTTGAACCAAGAGTGTCCACTCATTTTCCACAGGTGTTCCCTTGAACTGTTTATACACAATGCAGGAATAATTACCAGCATCTTGAAATGTTATGTCTGATATTTCAAGCCAGACTGTCATCAGAATTTCGTCTAGAAGAGAGGAATACCTTCCCTTTGTTGTTTTTACAGGTTTTAAATCATGGTTTAACAAATGCTCGTTTCCCTTTTGCCATGTTATCAGAGCAGATGAAGCCGCTGGTCCCAGGAAAAATTCCAAGTTGGCAGTGTCGCCTAAAAAGGCTACCTTTTGCTCAGCTTAAACAAAACGACATTATAAAACTAGCGTCAAGAAAATTTCATCTGCCAAAGGCCTTGTTCTTAAATATGGTAGTCCCTGAATATGAGAAATCATAGCACACAACTCTTCAATCGAACCTTATCAAGTTTTAAAAGCTGTACCTCTGCAGCTAGGGAGGTCCTAACACCTTCCTGCTGCATCTTAAACGGTTAGGTGTTGTTAACATACCCAACTTGAATGTCATAGAAACACTTAATAAAAGATATATTAAAGGCAAATAATCTAACCTGGAAGTTTAAGATGAATCCTTCCAGGGTTTTATTCAACTAAGAAGCGTATTAAACTGTAAAAATTGTCTTTATTTTACTCGTTTCTACTTTATATGAAGTATCATACCGTTAAAGAAGTTATGATGATGCGTTTGTTGCGCTAAAAACCCTGTTAACTTTGTCAAAGCAATCTCTCTTTGTCCTGTTGAGGTATTATAACGCTACAAACCAAATAACCTACTGGGCTATTTTTTTTAACACACCATGAGGATCCTTTTCCACACATGTTACAAACAATAACACAAAAGTACCGACTCTTCATCTCGTTATTGGATTGTAATCAAATGTTCCGTTAAAAACACGTACACGGGAAACTTCCTGTTATATAATCGTGTGCAGTTGCAAAACACGACAAATTAGTTTGTGTCAAATAAATTGCCCAATATCATAAACACACTTTAGCTGCATTGTTTGAAATTACTAGGATCACAACTGTCCAGCTCTAGGCATACTTGGAAATGGAGATGAAAATTAAATATGCTAACCATTTTTGTGAGGTATAAATTCGTTTATTTGGGTTGCAAGATTAAAACGACATATCAAATTTGGGCTTTATGTATTTAAGAGTGAAAACTGGAATGAAGTTACTGAAAGTGTGGTGCAAAGGATGATTGTTATCTTCCGAAATCAAATCTTAAACTTTTCGATCATCTGAAATGTTGTAGAAGTGGATTTCTTTCGAGGAGATAGAGGTTTTATTCTAGAGTGGTGCATTTTGCCATTTATTCTTGGATCCAGACACCTCACCGTGACGCACATTGGATGAAAATAATTGTATAAGGCTATGTTGGATGGGCAGAATTATTCAAGGTAATGAGTGAAATACGTATTTATCCACAAGTGCTAATATTCCTGTACAAGTTACAACATCTTTTCAGATAACTATTGAACTGCCCTTAATGCTCATCTTCATGAGCACATGACTTGAATTGTAAGGTTTCCTTCAGTTACCCCCAAAGTACCGTATCAACATGTTTTGCTTTGCAATTTAGTTAATATTCTGCACCTAAGTTTAACTTACATTTGTTAACCACAGACTTAAGTGCCATGAGAAATATAAAATTTACGTATATAGTTAAATGATCATTACAACTGTTGATTTACAGTTATATTTGCAATATAAAGTCAAAATTGAGCTAATATAGTTCTTACCTGACAATTGAAGTATTATGGTCGCCATTGACGTGAAATAGCGGATCAATGGCAGCATGTTTAACTCTTGATTAATGAAGTCTTACCGATGTTTGTGTTTACAATGACTAGTGATGCCTCTGTCATGGGATGTAGGCCTACCGAAAAGTGATCTTCACTATATAGATTTAGAATTATTGTGCGTTTGCAAACCAGGAAGAAACAGTTTTAGGCAACCTATAAAACATCGCATAAAAGAATATCAACTTCCAAAATAAACTCTTTTGATGTAAAATGGGTTCATTTTTGTAATGTTTAATATTCTTCAGAAATGACTCTAGATTAATAAATAATTGGACAGCCCTTTCATAAAAATTACTCTCGATTGCAAGTATCATGAGACTGTAAAAGAAAAAAACTAGGAAAACAACCTTAAACAATTTATAAAGTCAAAAAGTTAATGAACCTAGCAACGTTTATTGATAAAGAAAATTAACTGACGTGGACGAGCTTACTATCTTTAAGTCCTAACAAAACTTATATTGGAGCAACTGAACAAAATTTAACTGCCTGAGTGTAAATAATTTAAAGCAATATTTCCCAAAGATTGTATCGATCACGGGTATCTGTTAATAATTAGAGTCACTCTTCAAAGAAACCACTTGATGAGCAAGATGTATTATGGATAAAGTCAAGTTGGTATCAACATATCAAAAAATTATCATGACAGCTGTTTTCTGTGGACGACGTAAAAACTGGAAAAGTGTAATCGGTACATTTCTTTAAGGTTAAAACAAAATACGTGAGTAAATAAAACAGGCTTTAGAAGCCGGCAGTTAAGCGGCGAATGTTAAAACCGGTACAATCTCTCCACAAAGAGTTCTGCGATCCCAAAGATTAGACTTTCAAGAGCCAGAAGAATGTTTGGACATTAAACACCTTAAGGTGCGAATTCCTGTCATTAGGCTTACAAAGAAACATCACTTCTTTGAAACCGAATATCATTATGCAATGTGACTACTTTGTGAGGCTGGAAAAGTCTGGTCCTTAAATATGATTGTTTGTCGTTCAGACTTGGCTGAAACATTTTTTTCTCAAAATAGCGAAGAGGGAAGGCGTGAAGTAGTCCTCAAGTAAAATATCTAAAAAGTTTTTAGATCTATTACCAGATACGGGAAGCAAAATAAGAACTCAGAGAAGCACTTTATACTTAATGAATCAAATTTTGATGTAGTTTTAGTTGACTCTGCAATTCCACTATGTGTTTTCAGCTACGGTCATAGACTAGCCAGTAGTTATGGTCAAACGCCTATAAAAATGAACAAGATGAACAAGATATCAATAGATCGAATCCGCCCATAAGGCCGGATTCACTACTCCTAAGCCATTTTCACCCATCTCTGTTCCCTTTTTATTCTCAATTTAACCCAAGCTTTTCGTTTCCTCATGGGATTTGCAAAAACTCGGATGAGATTACTGAACTGAGAAAAGCACCAAACGCAAGCCTTTTAGAGGTATTTAGCAAAAAATACTTTACATGTCGCCAGAAACGATTTTCTCCACAAGCATAAAGCATTTTGTCACTCCGTCCACAAAGTACCATGCTCGACTGCATTTTGTTAATGAAAACACAGTCAATGATAGCAATAATAAAAATCAGGCTCAAATCTTAACACGGCTCCGGTTCGTCAGAGTGGCGATCACCCCTGAGCATAAAAAACTATGTCACAAGTTATAGCTGCAAGGTACTACATGACACGGTCTAGCTACTACTCTTGCAATTAAAGCATAGCAAGATGACAAATGTTGGAGAAAATTTTTGTGACTCAATCGTCCTTCTCCGTTTAACTAACACGTGGTGGGCACAGTAATGTGACACAAAGAATCATTTTCATCAGAAATGTGACAAACAATATGTTTTTGAGCTGTGCGATTTACACGTTTTAAGTTTTAAAATGATGATGCCCATGTAAACTTGTGTACCCTACATGGCACATCACCATGAGAGATATCACAATACAAGGTTCAAAACATAATGAAGATAATATTTATTGCAGTACCCACATTATGCTTTAAAAATTGATGCAAGACGTTTATTTCAGAAGTAAGCAAAAGGTACCATAGATGTTGTAAATGTTGATTGGCACTTCATTTGAAAAGACCTTCAGGTCTGGGCTAAGGAAGTTGGGCCTTGATCTCCAAAGGGATAGTTTTGGATCCGACTTTGGTCTGGAATGATACTCCTCGGTCCCACATATGGTGGTTTCTTCGGTTCCCGGACAACTACCCCCCACCCGTCAATTCCGTATGCTTTGGTGGGAAAAGTTGCTTGACGGGTTGATGTGTTAATGTCATGGTTGGGAATTAGCCGGGTGGAAACTGGCCGGGATGGGAATTGAATTGTACGGGGGGAAATAATCGGGTGTGAATTGCCAGTTGGGGGAGTTATCCGGTCACGGGACTCGGCTAAAAAAATGAGGAAAATAGAGAAAGTTCCAAAGTTTCCTTCTAAAGGACATATTTTTGTAATATGGAGCAAATTCTACAACGTTTTTATTTACTAGTTAGTACGACATTGCAACGAGTCAGGCCGTTGCATTTTCGATGTTTTTTTCCTTTTTCTTTCAAATAAACGTACATTTTTCAAATAGAAAAGTGTAATATTTTTAAACCCTAAAGTACGCTCTTGAAACTAGTAAACCGCTTGGCGTAAATAAAAGTTAACTTGCTTTATTCCTGATAACTTTAGCTGCACAATGCATGTCAATATTACAAAGCAGTGAACAAATGAAATGTATATACTTTATGATCTTGTTTTTTATCACCATAAAAAATAATGGATACAAAAGCTCTTTCTCGACTTCCATTCCTTTTTTATACCACAATAACGATACTAAAGAACAATTATAATCGTCTTTTTCTACGACCGTTGATCATTTTGTTGATTTTTTGGACTTTTTGGATAGAGTAACTTCTAAAATACTTCTTTTATTAAATAGAAACGTCGTCAATACTGTTGTACTTTATTTTTTCATATGTTACTGAAAAGTTGAGATATGAAAGTTTAAGTCTTTTTCCCATTTTGCAGCATCATTTCTTGAGATGGTGATGAAGGAAATGCCGGGGGTATGATTCAGACGTTATTAGGACCTGGCATTTAATATAACGAAAATCGACGAGAAGAGAAACATTCTTTATTCATCCCATTTGCTATTAGATTCTACCGACGGCCCGAGCCTTTGCAATGCCCTTCTTCCCATATAGACTAATCGTATATTACGTGTCAGAACCAAAAAGAGCGCCCCCGGTTGAGGGTAAGAGAGGATCATTGCAACTTGCACCAGCAAATGCAGAGATTTGATTTGTGTGCGGTTTGAATTCACGAGTGATTATATTACACGTGTGCCAAGTCTTCGTCGTGCGTACAGTGCTCTTCATTGTTTGTCCTCCAAAGTGACGTCGCGTGACGTCAAGCAAAAGGTCTATTAGAACAACTATTTCATTTATCCTTTTATAAAGTAAAATTAAGCCTCTTCTCTCAAGTACTGTGCTTTTCATAACCAGTAGGCCTGATTTCATTTTTACATGTGTTATTCTTGAGTTATACTACTTGTTTCCTCACTTCCAGCTTGCTTTTGATTTCTTACTCTTTTGGTTTTATCGAATCTTGTTTTGCTTTAGGCAACTGCTTTTTGTTGCATGTGTTTCTCCGTCATTGTGTTTAGGCATTGCAGTTTTTGGCTACGTCTTGAATTCTAATGCGCCTTTGATCATTTTTATGCAAATACTGCATAATTAATCATCTTCTTATCACGTTTAAATTGGGTAGCTTTGTTATTCTCATCCTTTGATCATTCTTACTCCTACATGCTGTGTTTTTGTCAATGTTTTGTTTTCTTTCGAGGATTATAAATCTTTGCAAGCCGTATGACTTTTAAGTTTATAAAATACTTTCTTGTCACCTCCTGTTTCCTCTTTGAAGCTTTGTTTGATTCTGTGAATGATGTCATAACAAAAGCCAGTCTTTTAATATTTATTATATTTACTATATTGTTTATCATTGCTTCCTATGAAACTGGTAAATCGTCTTTCATAAAATTACGATGTGAATAAATCAGCATATGTGTCAATATGATTATAATAGTATATCATTTCACCAACCACCGTGATGTTAAAGAGAGCAAATAACGATGACTTCTAGTAGTAAACTTTGTGCATTTTTTCGAAAATATTGAAAATTCAAAAGGAAAATGATAACCACTCAAAAAATCTCGTAATGCATTGCTCTCAATGTTTGCATTATAACCATTTTTGCTACCCCTGAAGTATCTCATACTGATTTAAAGTGATGGTTGTTCCAGATTAAGGTATTGACAATATTTATCTCAATAAGAAGTTATTGACATATGTCTTTAAGAAGAATGAATTTCCCTGGCATACATCTCTTGCTCGATTGCTGCTGGATACTTTTTTGCCTCTTTGTCGATGAAAGTCATTTGGTAAGTTTCTGCGGTACTTTTCAGGCCCTCTTTCACGTCAATAAAAGTTGGCCGTGACATTGGATCAAATACCCAACACTGTGTCATAACATCGTACCTGGGTCAATGTTACAAAAAATAACTTTGTTTAAAACTTTACTTAGTTTACGTAAAATATTTTTGAAATATTCCACACAAAAATACCCGTATCTTAATATTTTTCATAGAGCGGAAGCTGACAAGGTCTTACAGTTGTCTGGGGCAGTTTGGAGGCTTTGTTAGTATGTTTTGAATGTCTGCGTGGCATTTTCTTCCCTCTTTAGTCGGCACTTTCGCCCCTGGACAAAGTAGAATGTATAAATATTGTAAAGCACATTACCAAATGGAAAATGCATTAAGAAAAATGGGTTAAACCTCAACAGTGTCTGTGTTTCATTGTTCAACACCCGTATTCGAATTGCAACTGCATTTAAAGTTGATCAAACATATATAGGATTAAATTTTAATTCCTCTTTACCTACCGTAAGAAAATATTTCCCACAGAAGAACTCCTACAGCCCAAACATCACTTCGATATGAATATTCATCACGCTGTATTACTTCTGGTGCAATTTGGAGGAATCCATTTTGGGTTTCCTGGCAACGAACATAGGAAAGAGCAAGTCAAATTTCAATAACTACTGATTGAAAAATAACTTCTGAAAGCCGAAAATTTGAAACCCAAGAATCACTTACGTTTTCAAGAATAAGATTAATCTTGTCCGTCCTATTACACATATGACAGAAATCATGTAATTTGCAGCGCCTTGTCTGGTTGTCAAGCATAACTTTTTGAGCACACAGGCCAGGATGAATCCACTGCATAATGGGAATGGAAGTCAGACAAACTTTGGTTACCCTATTTTCAATGGTTTTAATACGAAAGAAGATGAACTACGGTAATATTTCAAGTTTGGGCCATCTTTATTCATGAGTTAATGCTAAAACGTAGATACAAATGTGAAATTACTGTTAAATTGTTAACACCTGACATCTTACTTTAATACTTAAAACTAACACACAACAATAAATATTACCCCATGGTATCTTAAGAATTCCATTCCACAGATAACATCTAATGCAAAAGATACAAACTCTTGCGGTATTGGTTCCACGGTATTACCATAAATGTAACTTTGCCCGTACTCTGTCTCCAGAAACGTTCTTAGGTTCCCAAAAGGAAGATATTCCTGAATGCAGTACGCAATTCCTGCACGAATATGATGATACGCAATAAGTTACATAGAATTTTACTTTACATTTTTATCAATATAACGGGAAAAGTATCATATATTTCTACACCAAATAAAATAGACTAGTAACTAACCATTATCTTCAAACGTTCCAAGGGTTGTTACAATATTTTCTTGTCGTGGGAGCTTAACTACAAAATGGAGGTGCCGACTCCATAGAGCTGACATGGTCTTCTCATTTCCTGGAAAAAATATGTTACGTATAATTTAAGTATCAGCTAGTACTGTGTTTGTCGATTATTTTTTCTTTTCCCAAAACAAAGAAGGGGGGCTCAAAATTTGTTTCACTGGTTTCCAACTATCAATAACTCACGATATTTACAATAAACACACAACGTGACAATGTAACATCGACGAATCAATCATTACACACGTCATGACAGTTGGAAAAAAGTCCAATATGTATTTTTCTTTCAAATTGGGTCTTATAGCAGGATCAAAATATGTTTACAAGAAGGAATCAGTTGCTAGTATGCAGTACCCAAGATTTGTGTTAAAAGACAATGTCTCATTGTCTCTCAATTGATTGAAGACAACACTGGCCGTCAGAATTCTCACTTTATGTGACTTAAAGAAGTGATGCAGTCGCCTAAGCCAGTTCCAATTAAATTTCTTGTCATTTTATTCTCCGGTATCTTTGGATATATTTCAGAACATAAATATTACAAAATAAAAGAAAATTAAAACGCTACTTTGCAGAAAGTTAATAATTGAGTAAGTAAAACAAAAAGGATAAACATAAATTTAAAGGAGGATACTATTTTAGATTTTCGTGACTATCTGTTACCTTTTAAATATTTCTCTTCGAAATCAGAATGAGTACTAACAATTTGATACTATGCTCCTGTCTTTTCAGTTCTGAAGCGTGTGTTTATTGTTAACTTATAAAATAAATATTGCAATTTTAGATAGTGATTAACTGACTGCGTTTAACATACCTGACAAAAATAAGACATAAACATTTTTATCACTACTGAATGACGCCGTCGATTTCAGCAACCCCAGCCATCTCTCCGTATGCCTGCCACTCTTCAATTTTGATATGAACTTCATATCTTTCTTCGTTACAGCCTGGATATGCTTGGCAATACCAGCTTCATTGTCATCACTAATGGTGTTATATAATTCTGCAATTAAATAAACGACGCACAAAAAATTATTCACTGTATCATTCCAATCATTCTACTGAGTAAAACCCAGTGCAGTTGTTTTCACAAACCTAGATTTTCTTCATATTCTTGTATTATCTCAACTTCCTTTAGTGAAGAAGGCAGATGCCGTCCTTCTCTTGTTAATCTGTAAAGAAAAATAGTCATTGATTAATATGACCAGAAAAAAATAACCAAATCAACTGCTTATGTCCATAGCCTAAAATTAATTTTTGATGATATTAACCTTAGATTATTTTCGGTTAGTAAAACAGTCATTTTAAGCTTTACGGAAGCATTACAAACATTGTCTTCGTTCTCAGCGTACTTATACGTGGCAAGTGGTTTTTGTAAAGATTAACTAATGTTTACAGTTAATAAAAGATTTATACACCTCTTTGACTCGGTGAGACACTTTCCGCACAGTAACCATCCTGTTGAGATTTTGAGGAGAAAACGAAAGTCACGCTAAGGCATGATGTACTTGATAAGTCGCATGAAGGGTTTTCCTTTTTATCTCATGCTCCGTTCATAAAGGGCAAGAATGCATTTATTCCACATTGAATAAGTATATCAGGGCATCCTAATTCATGAATGGCTATTGTAAATCAGGTTAAAAAAATTTGTAACTGAAGTTTTAAATTTATGCGAAACAACCCCTTTCTTTATCTTGGGAATGACACATTTCATGCTCTGAAACACTATGAAAGACAGAAGTAGACAGAAGTAGAGATAAGGTGAGACTTGTAACATCTGTTTTTTCTGAGACGAGTACCTTTTTCCTTTAACCGAAATAGTTCTGTTTCGCTGTGTTCTTTCTGATATGTAAGGCAAGATTAATGCATTGCTGGGAGAGTTGTCGTTTAAAATAGTTATAACGTACGCGAAATACTCAAATTAGAAGCACCGGCTTTATTTTTTACGATACCGTGGGGATTTTGATTTAAATTTCATGAGAAAGAAAATATGATTTTCACATTTTCTACTAGAAATTTCATACTTAACACAACCACAGCTACAGTTAAAGCTGTTATTAAAACTATGGAGATAACTGCTACCACAGCTAGAGGAAATGTATTAGTTGTATCATCTTGGTTGGCGGTGAAATTACCTGGAAGTAAAATAGTAGAGAACACTGTTACAACATGAGTATTAGGTGGGTTTGGTTTATTGGGGACATTTAGATCGATTTCCATTCATTTATTTAAATAAGAGTAACAACCGAAACAGTTTTTTTTTCAGGATTGTTAAACGTTTACTTTGCAATGTCTGCCTGCCGAGATGTTTTAAGAGCTCTATAGTGGAAATGCGATAGAAAAGTACGGTTGGTATGTAAAATGGTATAATGAACATCAAAAGCAGAAAATGTAACTTTAATACCACACGCAGACATTTAGAAACCTTGGTTTGAGATAGCGGAACACACTTTTTTCAGTGCTTCTTCAAGCCTCCAAAAGTCGTCAATTTTTAGGGCGTTAGATATGAATCATTGTAATTGTATTAATGACTTGTCCGTAATGAGTTTCAGAATACTTTTAATACAATTAAGCATTTAATTTGTAGCCTTTTAATATTTTCCTGCCTTGGGAAAAATTACTAACAACAAAACTTTCAAGGTAGGCTAACACGTTAAAGAAGACTGAGTTTCTTTTTGTTTCTGTCATCAAAAAAGCCCCAACCAGACCCGTATCAGACAAGGCACTGAAGTGGGCAAAATAGCTTCCAGGTGAGGGGATATATTTTTAAGGGGGAGGAACATACTAAAATGGATTAAGGCAATGGTAATTTTTACTTTGCTAGAGGAACTTTTTGCTACAGGGGTGCCCCCCCCCCCTTCTAGTCACGATATCAAGCCTAGTACTTATCGGAATTAACTGTACTTCGTAAGCCCCCTTTGGAAACTATGAATGTCATTTTGCGTGAACTAGTGAAATTCCAATTGATTAATATAACCATCAGGCTTCACCAAAACAACTTCTTATCTGATTTAAACTTAACAGATTGCCTAACTTAATGGCATTTTGTTGACTCACTTTTGCCTTCAACAATTACTTCTCCACTAATTGCATGTTCACCGACACCATTATAGCCAACACACCTATACGATCCAGTCAAGTCCATCTCTTGGTCATCAAAACGGAACATCCACGTCGATACCAAATCCTGTTTAAAGATCGGGATTGGTGTCGTTGAAAGAGAATTCCAGTTGCTTGTTTGGACATTTCGTTGTAACTGCACCTTTGGTTCTGGGTTGCCTTCCGTTTGACATGAAATGACCAGTTCGCCCCCCTCTCTAATCTTTATACTCGGAGGCATTAACATTTGAATTGTTGTCGGACCTAAAGAAGGCATAACAGCAATTAAAGTTAGAGAATTAATTGTTAAAATACATCTCTACTACCTCAGTACTGTATTCATTCATAAAACTGTTGTTCAAACTAAGCGACTATTTTAAAATTAAAGGTTAAAACCATAGATATCTAGCCTTCTTGATTTGTATGACTCTAATTGTGTTACCCGATAAAGTTCTTAACCTATGTAATAAAAAAAAATGTTTGACACGGTAGCTTTTTCAGTCAATGGGAGGAATTATATTCTTTTTTTAGAGTTACTATCATATTTAATTGTTCGTAACTTTCTTGATCCTAAATGTTTGGCAGGAGTCCTTGCATACATTTCGTGAGTGTTAATCGCCCGTATAATCTACATTTGGGGAAATTATCAAAAATGTTTCACCCGAGTGCTTGTGTGACACAAAACATTTCATAGCCTGTAAAACAAACTGGGATGGTATGATATATTTGGCAAGTGCATCTGCCACCAATTTCTTTGAACATTAATATAACTTAAATAGAAACCACCTTACTTGTGATTTCAACATAAAACCTGATAGTGCTGGCATCTACCGCTCTCAAGTTATTGGCATAGCATCTGTAATAGCCTTTATCGTCTGAGTTAGATTTTGCACGTAAGAATGAAACTTTAATGTTCTCATCTGTTTCAGCTTTTTCTGAAACTAAGGTCGTTGGTTTCCAAATATTGACGCCATCTTCCCTCTCCAAGGTAACAGTAGGGAGAGGATTTCCATCCGCAACACATGTGATGTTGAGAAGAGTGTTAATTTCCACTGAAAGTGTAGACTCTTCTGATATACCTAAAATATCGACAGTAGGTGGATCTGTTCAAAAATTAAAAGATACCTTTAGAACCTTTCCTTTCATTTTCTTACGTCGTTGGAGCCTACACTACCTCTAACACGCCATACCACGAAATATCAGACGCCTATAATTTGCAAGTTGAGGGGACATCAAAATATTGAAAATGTACCTTGAAAACTCACAAAGTATATCTAAAGAAACTGCAGCTGAAAGATCAGGCTGACTTCCAACGTAACATCGAAGTTGTTTATTGTTGTAGTCTCTAATAGTCTGTATTTTTAATGTGTTACAGATGATTCCGTCCTGTGACGACGTAGACATTCCAGTCGCAGTATCCACATTTGGAAGATCAGGAAATTCCTCCAAAACCCAGCGAATTTCTTCATCAACGAATGGCGGTGCAAATTGAACACAGCAAGTTGCCTCTAGAAAGTCTCCTTCGACGGTTATGTTGGAATTAAGCGACAAGGAAGGATAACCTGAAGAAAGGATATACAGTTTTAAAGTCTCGGGGAATTAATGTAAAAATACGTTTTAGAAAACATTGAACTCTTTTACCTTAGTAAGAAACTTAAATTAAATACAGACCCCATAAAAACTGAAGAAGAAAATTTGTGTAGCTATGGTAATCATACGTCACAAAGAATATATTTATCTCCACTTTACGGCACATTTTGTAAAGATTTTTGCCACCATTGTAGGATTGCTAAGGACTTCAAATGTGCTCATATAACAGCCTGAATATTTTGCTAGTATATTTACACAAGCCCAGGGTGAAGAAAGTTAAACTATATGCAGCTCAATAATCCAGTACAATGATGTGTTTATTACGCATGTTTAAAATGTAGTACCTTGCACTTTAAGGGTCATTTGATTTTTCTTGGGGACACCTGATTGCAGGTACAAAATACAGCTGTAATTTCCAGCATCGTTGAAGGAGACATTTGAAATCTCCAGTTCCACCGTCGACGGCTCTCCTATAACTCTTGATGTAAACTTATCTGTTCTGATTTGAGCACTTTCTGGGTCGTGATTTAAAATGCTTTTACCATTGTGCTGCCATATTATAACAATTGAGGTCTCTGTCACGTTAGCTGCACATTGGAGCAGGGCAGTTCCTCCGACTGATGTGAGGTGTTCATAGTTCACAGAATATACTGCGTGATAGATCAGAAAAATATAAAAAAAGACAACTTTTAACTTTTCCTGGGAAACGGTGTGCCAGTCTAGCGATGAGTTTAATGACAGTGACAGAGATTCCATGGTCAAGGAGTGATCCCGTCTCCCTAACTGCTGGATGGACCTAAACATTCTAACATTCTACCGGTCTTGAAACGCAACCTAATGGCAATCTAGCTATTACAAAGCACCTGAAACACAATTCTCCCCCCTCCCTCCCACCAGACCTTATAGATCTGCTACTTACCAGTCACTATTTACATATGCCTTATCCTTAAAAACCAACCTGTTAGCCCTTTCTGGGGGAATATAAGGTGGCCTGCAAATACTTGAAAAAAAACGTTAATATTGTAGAAACATTAAGTTAATAATGTTACAGCTACAATGTGTTAAGTACTTACCAACTAGAAAGCTAGATAAAACGAAAAGCTCGGAGAAACGTAATGAAAACGACTGCATTTCGAACTACCAGGTTCTGGAAATGATTCTTTGCTGATACGTACACTTGAACATTTGATGTTTATTCTAAATGCCCTTACATACACATACTTTTGGATACAGACAGAAAAGTATAACAGCGGATTGAAATATAATACTTTAAACAGAAAAAAGGCAGGGGTAGATGTCCAATTTTTAGTGTAATTGATAAGTGATGCAGGGGCGTAGTCGATATTCATTTTGATCGAAAGTGGAAACTAAGTTGTTAAGTACAGTTTGGTTACATATTACAGGCTATATACACATGAAACAAAGCAAGTCAAGAACTAACCAATCATATTTGCTTAATCAGTAACGAATGAACTATCATTTCATGGGCCTGCCACCATGACTACTTGCAAATCATAAACATTTGTGAAGTAAATTCAACATACAATGTGTAGTTACTGCGGCTTACTTACAAAACACAGAATGAGCTTTTTTCCAAGAGATTATCAGGGAGAGGCTGGTGATGGGAAAGCAGTCCACCACACCACATTCGGACGAAAAAATTAACCTTTGTGGAGATTTAGCTCTGTATCGGGGAAAATTGTGATTACGAAAAAACTGAAATATAAAGGAAAAGTTCACAAACGCTCTGCCTCTAAAGTAGATCCACTCATGGCTCGTTCAACTGTTTTTGATTACGGAAAGATCACAGTGCTCTTAGTACGTTCATTTGGTTGGTTAACAGTATGTAATATGATGCCACAACAAGAACAACATACCAAATATGAGAATGAACCATGCGATCATGGACAGGGGCGTAGCCAGGAATTTGTCAAGGGGGGTGAGGCCCATAGACAGACTCTCAGCGCTCCACGCGACCATGAGTTGGCGCGAAGCGCAAGAAAATCTTGGCCCAAAATGCCTCCCAGATCGCTGGAAATGGCATTTCCCAGGCCTCTTTTCCTCATATAACTAGGGAAAACACTCGCAATATTGTAAAAATAAACATTAAAAAATACCAAAAATATGCTCAAGGGGCTGTCCTCTTTGCTTCCCCTCCCTTGGCTACGCGCCTGATCATAGAATTCAGGAATATTCCCATTGTTTTTCGTTGATCAGCTGAGGTTCCTGGGCGATACTTTGTGATCATCAGCAAAGGACAAATGAAGAAGATAGCCGTTTCTCTTTCCCTATAGTAATTCTATCTGTAAATATCAATCATTCGTGGAAAGAAACCATCTGGATTTGGAAAAAATGCATAATGTTGGAAGTCTGTATAAAAACCTCGACTAGAAGACTTCTAAAGGAAGTTTGCGATCGAAACAGCAGTTTTCGGCGAGGCGTTCACAGATTTTGTCTTTGAATTGAGTTTTCTTGGCCATTTTGTAAGCTACAGTTCTGAAAATTGGAGAGTATGTATAACATGTGACGCACATTTATCACTAAAATTTCAAAATGATCGATGGTTCTATGAAGTCGACAGAGCTCTTTTTCAATGTTTGGCCATAAAACCTATCTTCCTCTAAGGATTTTGATGTTTGCTGGCACACTAGTTCATGGGTTGTCCATGCTCATAGCTTGTTCAGGAATAATTGATATGACGAGATACGACGTTTTTAGGGGACAATTTTGAATTGAAAATTGATCGTTCCGGTTTGGGAGAATTAACTCCTGTCTGGAACAAAAAATAAAAAAATTTACTGGTGCCAGTTCCTTTTAAATCTTGTCCGTAATATATTCTGTGTATGTGGGAGAAAATTTGAAATGAAATTGTCTTTTTTTTCGTCAGCAACAATGATCGATTGTGCTTAGCGCAAACACTTGTTTGCCTTTTTGAAACTCGGTGTAAGCCAATATTTCAGGACAACGCCAACTGAAATCATCTGCCATTTGGTTTTGCTGTATATTTCGCCCACTTTATTAGCCAAACGAACAACTTTGCGGCCATTGTACCTACGATAAAAACAAAAAAGCTCTCTGCAGTAAGCACATCCGTTTACATAAAAAGCAAAGCTACACAAAGCGATGCATTGTTTGCAATTTCGCCAGTGTTTGAGCAGGGTAGTCCGAATCATGAAATTAGTACCCCGTGGAGAAGACTCTGTTTGTTCGTCTCATTGTGGCTTTGCAGACATGTAACTGAACAAGAAATATACCGTTAGGCCTGCAACGTGAGTGACAATAATCGAGGGGGGGGGAGGGGGAGAGGTATCTCGTTGTTCCGGTTTTTCCTTTCGAATGTTGTCTTTGCTGCATCAATGTAAAATATACTGATAGGATTTTGCGACATTTGCGTGTAACTATTCGTTCACGGATGTAATTTAATGCAATCGAACCAAGAATTACGAAAGATTCACATAGGCTATTTTAGTAAACCCATGGCTCTTGACTGCCACCTGAGAAATAACTACTCGAAGGTCAACCGTTCTCTTGTTAACAAATCAGCTTAAATGAGAGACCATGGAAGGGCAGTGAATTACTGTGTCAAGCAGGGTTTTCGCATATAGGACTATTACTGGGGATGGATTGTCCAAGCGAAAGTTTCCCTGGTGAGAATAGTCCTCGAATGCAACCAAGTTAGAATTGTCCACATGTTGTCCAATCACCTTCCAATAGGTTTAACGTACCGAAATTGCACTTAACACTGAGACGCAGATCCAGAGGGGGCTTCCCTCTGGATCTGTAACCCCCTTTTCGACACCACCTTTTTTAGACGGTACCAAAGCTTCTTTACAATATGAAGTGGTTCTTTTAATTGCCAGATGCCAGAAAAATTTATTCAAGTGCATAAATTTCATTTTTTTCCCCTTAGACCACCCCACTCCCTCTTTCAAGGTTTCGTACAATCGGCGCTCGTAGGTTCAAAATTTACCCTTATGGAGCCTTGCCCTCCTCCCTTTCATGCTTGAAATCCTGCATCCTCCGAAGTCGAAGTTTGCACCATTGGTGGTCTAGTTACAAGCTACTCCTGAAGCATTCGATCGTTTTAAGAGGATGGAAGTTCTATAAAGTTCTTTTCAATGGTTTGAATTCGTAAATACTAAACTATATAATCCATCCATACTACTTTCAGTCATCCATGCTTGCCGTCATTTTTACCACTTCTCAAGTAGGCCTAGATTCTTCTCTTCCGATTTTGTCATGAAAATTTTATATTCATAATCTGAACAGTTACGTATCAGGTCAATATTTCTTGCTGCCACTGACTGAAAATGTATCTTTTCTACCTGCCTGTTAAATTTTTTTCTCCTTCTAGATACTTAATCTCGAATTGGGCTGTTGTTAATAACTGCTAACATTGTTAAACAAGTGTAATCAACGGCCCTTGGTTTCCATCCTGCTCGAGGTACTCGGTTTTTTTTTCTCCCACTTGGCCTGGGTTGCCATCAAAACCAGTTTTTGGTTGCGCACAGGGCTTTGGTTGCGCAAAGGGCGGACTAATTAAACGACTGTATTAAAGAGATAAATAATATGACCACGAACCTGTCTTTCGACGTGAAAAGAATGCCGCCACTGGAAGCTTCTTTACATCCACTCGTTCTGTGTTTTGGGAAAAGTTTGTCCAAAGTTAAGTAAAATTCTATAACCATGTTAGTAATGAGTTAAGCACAGATCTGATCTGGATGGGATGAAGAGGATGGGCCAGAGGGAGGAAGAGGAGAAGACCCTGGCCACCCCGTCCGGGAGGTCCTCACCGCCGTCGGGGCAATCGTTTTTTAATCGTTTTTTTTTTTTCAAAAGGACTATACTTTTCTACTATTTTTACTATCACGGTAATAAAGATAAAGTTTTAAGTTGATCTAGTGGATATGTGGAGTAGGTGAAATTAACTTTCGTCGGAAAGAACGTCACTTGGCGTGTTTGGCCTAACGGGTAACTTTCGACAACGGTAAAGTGGTGCCGGCGTTCCATCTGCCCAGGGGGCTGGAACACAGTCACTGCTCAACAAGATCCTTGAACGGCATTGCGAACTTTAGACTTTCCCTGTATTTCTCATTACTGGCAGTGGTTTCAAATAGTTAAAGTGGGCATGACACGGCCATAATAAGTTTCTCAGTAAATAATCTTTGGGTACAGCCTGAAATGAAACGAATGTTTTCTCGACTAAAATAAGCCCATATATACCTGAATACGACCATATGCATTCCCAAATACAGGGCAGGCTCAGCCCATCTGAAATGAGAAAGCGGAAAAACGTATGTGAGACGTGACGTCTTTGATGGCACGGTTAGTAACACTATACTGTACTAGGCAGCTCACCTATCGTTCCACACACCGAGTCATGTGAAAGCTAACGCCCGTTAGCATGAACAGTACTGTATATTATTGCAAACACCTGTGCTACGATACTAGAGCAGCGCGTGTGACCAGTGACCACTTTGTGAATGATGCATCGTTGAGCGGTGACTGCCTAGCTTGTATTCGCAACAATACCGTCACTGAACAGTATACACAGAGTATAGGCGCGCTTGTCATAGACTGTCCATACATGTGCATAGCTATTCTGTACAGCGCGCTGACGGCGTTCTTATCTCATCGCTCCGTGCGGAGGATGAGATATTGTAGTCACTTGGCCTATTGGGCTATACACGGCAATACCAGCTAAAATAGTACCCGTTGCCATGGTAACTGTGAATTTTCCCAAGTTACTAGTCTAAGGGACTAACCCATGGTGAGGTACCCCAGGGTGACCAGAAGTCCATAACTGAAGGAGGGGTCAAAACGTGTCCGTTTGTGTGTGCTCTCACAGACACCTCCTTAGCGGGTACATGGGCAGCCGGCGAGGCCTCCGCTCTCGCACGTCTTTCCTAGCTCACGCGCGGCTCGTAACTGGCGTAGCTGCCCGAAAATTCGGCCACTGCAATGAGAAGTCTCGCGTGGCTGCACGTGCTCGCCTTGGCAAGCAGCCCGCCCTCCAGACACGTACGTCTGCTGGGTTAGTTGGAGGTCAGCCAGGCTAATGGGGAAATCCCGTGAATTCCTTACCGGGTCCTTTCCTAGTACCCCGTAAGGCAATGAATGTGCGTATGGGTGAGCCAAAGCTGTGTAAGCCATGATGTGGGCATGGCTGCACCCGGGCTGTGTGGGCGGTCCTGTGGCTGTGGGTGCACTCAGCAACATGTCCTTAACAGGACACGGTGCAGCCGGCGAGGCCTCCGCTCTCGCGCGTCTTTCCTAGCTCACGCGCGGCTCGTAACTGGCGTAGCTGCCCGAAAATTCGGCCACTGCAATGAGAAGTCTCGCGGGGCTGCACGTGCCTGCCTGGCGCAGCCCGCCCTCAAGCACTCCCGTCTACTCGCCTAGTAACCTGGCAGCTCCGCTGCTGGGGAATTCCCGCAAATTCCTTATCGGGACATTTCCGGCGTACCGCTAAGGAAGCTAGGGTGAGTATGGATGGGTGTGTTTGTCCAATTTTGTTTTGTTAATATCCCCTGAACGGTGAAGCCGATTTTCTTCAAACTTGGTGGGAAGGTGCCCTAGGTAGAACCCCGGTACTACAATGACTTCCGGAAGTGAAGGTCAAAGGTCAGAGGTCAAAGGTCAAATTATGTGAAAATCACTTTTTTACAATAACTCCAAGAGGGAACATCCCATTGACATGAAATTTCACATACATAATAAACATATCTAGTACTACTAAAATATGTGGTTGCCATGGCAACCAATGTCAAAGGTTAGGTGATGGAAGGGAAAAATGCCTATTTTTAAGCCAAAAAAGTGTGACATGAACTCCTCCTTGTGGGCCAGACCGACTCTTTTCAAACTTGGGGGGGATAGTACCCCAGGGTGGAAACTTGTGTCTCGCAGACCCTCGGAAGTAAAGGTCAAAGTTCAGAGGTCAAAGGTCAAATTTGGTGAAAATTCAAAAATCCCTTTTTTTTAGAATTATCTCAAAAAGAAACATCCCACTCAATTGAAACTACACACATATATTAAATGTGTCTAGTACCATACAAATATATAGTTGCCATGGCAACCAAGGCCAAAGGTCACGTGGCAGAAGGTCAAATGTACATTTTCTTATTTCGCTACTGCTACTCAACGGAGACACCGGCTCTCTTCAAACTTGGTGGGAAGGTACCCCAGTGTCAGAACTTTTGTCTCCCAGAACCCTCGGAAGTGAAGGTCAAAGGTCAGTAATCAAAGGTCAAATTTTGTGAAAAATCACAATTTTTAGTATTTTTTAGTATAATTTCAAAAGAAAACATCCCACTTACATGAAACTTCACACACATATTAAACGTATCTACTACTAACAAAGTATATGGTTGCCATGGCAACCAAGGTCTAAGGTCACGTGACAGAAGGTCAAATTTACATCTTCTTATTTTGAAAACTACTACCAAACGGCTGGACCGATTCTCTTCAAACTTGGTGGGAATATACCCGAGGGTGGGAAAATATGTCTCACCCAGCCCGGAAACAGAGGTCAAGAGTCAGAGGTAAATAATAGCTTTGAGGGCCTGCTCTTGGTATCATCAAACAGAATACATTTCTCTGTGTATCAATCTTAAATATACTTGACGCGCATCCTAGCGCGTGTTAAAAGAAACAAATGCAAGAATTACTTCCCCGCAGTAAGCGTGTAAGATACCAACGCGACCTTGACGCGTTGTCCAGTATTATTAGTGTAAGGCGTGTGACTGCACACTAAACAGAGCCTCAGTTCGCGATGGCTTCTGATAACACTGATGATAGCAACATAAATGAACAGTATACGGTATGGGCCTGCCTGTACGGTACTGCATGTCTATTCCAATGATGCACATGCTAACGCGCGCTAGTATTCACATGATACTATGTGCACAGATTTTCAGTATACAGGGATTTCATGTGACGCCACACGAGTGGGCGTCTCAGACACTGAAGGGCAAAACACACGCACAGTAAAGAACCTACAGCACACGCGCAAGACATAACCACCTTATGCATATGATGTCACAATGGAGAAAGTGCTCCCTCTTTTGGAGGAAGATGACGGAAAAGTGCGTATCATTGCAAGTTACACCAATTAATGCAGACAGCTGATTCGTCAACCAATCGTATACGTGCGTAAGTATACTACACGTGGGGTGAAATCCACGCCTTTCGTGCCGTGTGCTTCATTGTTCGCACCCAAAATGACGTCAGTGTGATGCCAATGTATAAGGTCTATTGAAAATACTCGACACAATGAACGCGTGCCCCTCAAAACCAAAGAGACGCGTCACATGACGTTCTGAAACCTTTCTATAGCGCACTGAAAGCGTTAGTTTGCGCAACAAAAGGACGCATCGTTTATAAAGGTTAGCGTGCGTGCACTTTTTCAACGCGTTCCTTACACGCGCAGTATACATTTTTATTTTTATCCGCCGAAATACTTGACGCAAACTTCTGCGAACATGGAGAGCGAACCTGCTGGTTGCTTTCCCGCTGTGAACGCGTGAGAAATCAAACGTGCATATGAAAGTGCGTAACTTGAAGATGCTATAGAAATAACTGGCCTATGATAAGTCTACAAACCAGTCATTGTGCGTTCATATTCAAGGGCACTTTTATATGTGTAATGCTACTAGAAAGAAATAAACTGCAGTATTCATATAAACGCCAGTAATTAATAGGCTACTTTTGTAAAACATTCATTTGCCTGTTTGTTTTTCAAATGACTGAACTGTCATCAGCATTTCCGCCCCGATACTGTAGCCTCCATGAGGAGTCACCACCATGGCCGTACGGGCCGCATTATTTTTTCCCAGGACGAACGTGGGCAAATCGAGTTTTCAAAAAATTTTAAATTTGTTTCGAAATGAAGGTTAGGGGCAGAATTAAGGTAAGGGTTACGTGGATTGGGGTTATTTGGCCCCGTTCTTTCATAATCCGGCGTCAGAATTACAAAAAGGGTCAAAAAGCTGTCATTTTGGAATTAGAGGTGTGGCCTATTTCCAAGAAGTCGATTGGTCTATTGGCTAGATTTGGCCTGACTCGTCCTGGGAAAAAAACTACGCATACAGGCCAGGGGTGCTGGGGGCAGCGGTCCCCCAAATGTCAGAAACCTGACTAAATCGGGCAAATATTTTGTCTCAGTCGGGTGGAAAATTGGACAGTTAAATTAGGTCTGGAGAAGGGCAAAAATCACCGCCCTCCCTAAGGAAAACAGTCCCTTACGGCCATGGTCACACGCCATTTTAAGTTGGAAATCTATGCTTATCTCCATAAGTTTGTAGGCCAATGGAGTTTTAGATTAGTATTCTTCGGGTTGGATTGACCTGTGCTGTAAACACAAAGGTAACGATATGTGCTTTCGTTTTAGGTCATATATTGGTGTCATTTGCGCCACATACTGTTATGTAGCCACTTCAATAATTTGCTAAGGCAATTGCATGTACTAGACTCAGTCCAAATATGTACACTTGCGCTAACGCGTAATATCGCCAATTAACGCATTAGAGACCGAACAGGCTTAAAGGCACTCTACACAAAGATATTACAAGCATAGATTCCAAAGTTAAAATGGCGCGTTGACTCCTCATGGAGGCCAAAACATCGGGGCGGAAGTGCTGATCACTGCTCAGTCGTTTTGAAAACAAACAGGCAAATGAATGTCTTACAAAAGTATTAATACTTGTTATTTCGGAATGTTGTTGTCTGAAGAAGTACTACGCCTCAATAAATTCCACTTGAAAAAGAATAACTTATTTCTTCAACGGGGTATTCCACGTATTTACACTTGAACATGAACGCACAATGACTGGTTTTGCAAGTTCATGGACATTCATTGTCAGTTTCTATGGTATCTTCAAGTGACGAACTTTTATATGCGCGTTCAAATACTTACGCGCTCACAACGGGAAAGCAACTAGCGCGTTTGTTTCCAGAGCGCGCAGAACTGTGCCTCAAGTATTCCAGACAATACACAGAGAAATGTATTCTGCGCGTAGAACGCGCTGTAAAAGTGCACGCACGCTAACCTCTTTTAACAATGAAATTTTCTGTGACGCATTCTTATATTTGTACGCAGATCGCGGAATAGAACGGCGTGCATGTCAAATTCACACTTCCGCCCCGATGTATGCGTCTCCATGAGGAGTCACTGAGCGTAACAGTGTAGGTATAGGAGTTTGGAATCTATGCTTATAATATCTTTGACTCTACAGGTGTAGGGCGCGCTCATCACCAAAGATATTATAATCATAGATACCAAACTCTTGTACGTACACTGTTACCGAAATTTACTCCTCGTGCAGATAAAAATATCAGGGGTGGGATTCACTAACATTTGCGTAAGTTCTTGCGTAAGTCAAAATACTTACGCAATGCGTAAAAACTTTCTCAAGTGGTATTCACGGAAACAACTTACGCAGTTCGTAAAGATACGCAGCGTAACTGCAATACATGTGCATGAGCCAATCGTGTGTGCGGTTGCATCTTGCTTTGTCTCATTTTGAGCCAATCACCTTGACCGTTTTTGTTGAAACAAAGCGCACGGTCTTCTGTGGTTACACGCGCGGTCCCGTGCCGTACACAACCATTCGGAACAGCGCGTCTCTACATGTGTTACTATGGCTTTTTGTACTTAAGACAACTCTTAAGCTTGCGTAAAGTTACGCAAACTATTTACGAACTTTTCTCTTCCTGAATACCGACTAAGCAAGATACGCTTCGTAAGTCTGACTTACGCAAGTTTTTGTGCGTAAGTAATCTTTGTGAATACGGCCCCAGTGCGGAAATATGGACTTGATATACGCGCCTTTCTATTCGGTGATGTGCATAGGAATGCATTACGTAAAGTGTCATTGTTAGAACAACGCAAATTGCGTGAGTATTGTATACGCACAGAATACATACCCAGAATATAATACTTGACGCCAACTTTTGCGTTATCAGAAAACGAACGTAGTTGCTTTCATTTTATGAGCGCGTGAGAAATTACAGGCCATGGGCGGCTCTAAGAAATTTTGTTTGGGGGGGGGGGGCAAACTCAAGTCCGTATTCAGGGAGGTTCGGAAGACCCCCCCCCCCGGCAATATTAATAATGGTCAGCTCCAAACAGTACAATAGAAGTATGGTTATTATAATGTATTACAGCGATGCCCCATGTAGTTTTCAAGAGCTCTTCATAAACCATTTCAGGCAGTCAGTCATGAGCTGACTACTTTAAAAATAAACATAGGCGTAGGAAGCTTTTCGAGACGGGGGGCTGAACCTTGTTTCGGATCGCCGTCCTGGGGAAGGGGTTTAAGGGGAGGGGGTTTCCCCCTCCCCTCTGGAAAATTTTTGGGTATTTGACTGTCCTCAGATGCAATTTGGTGCAACATTTTGGAAAAACTTTAAGGAAAATTACAGCAAGTTTTTGACATTTCTTACAGAAGAGACAAATAAGGGGTTTTCTCCCTTGGATCTTGGGGGGCGGAAGCATACTTCAGCCCCTCACATTTTTGACTGGGGGATTTAGCCCCCCATCCCCCACCCTGCTTCCTACGCCTTTGAAAATAAATACAACCATATCAGCCGATCGCTGCTCCATAGGGGGGAGTAAGATGCAGGTGAAATGGGCAAAGCGGCTTGATCCATTTGTATAAAATGAGCCCCGCCTTTAAATATTTTGTTTTTTTTTCATTGTGTCACACAATGTCTTCCAGCTTTGCCAAGAAACCATAAAATGTTGGTTTTCTGGATTGTTTTCTTAAACTAACAAAAATTTCGAGCACTGAAGACACTTGAAAACGATGAAATGATAGCACTATTTTGGATCTCAGTACCGTTCCGAAACGAAATTTTTTAAAGGGGGAGGGGAATTCCCGTAACTCAGAACGTCTCATCCTATATACAAATAGCTAGGCCAAAAAGTCTCACTACACTGAACTTAGATTGACTGTTTGGTGTCTTTACTTTAAATTAACTGAAACGGTATACTTTAGCACAGAAGTGGAGAACCTTTTGCTCATAACATGCTATTTGACAGTCATAAGACCGCTCGTGGGCCAACGGCACTGTCAATTTGGACAGGGGAAGGGAAATCTCTTCTTCTATGGGAAACACAATACGTTTAGGCTACATGCCCGTTACAACTTTTTGTAGACAGATAGCTATGCTAATCTGGCCAGGTGACAGCCGGGCAAAACTGCTTTTAGTCGTGGATGATAATCAACACGGCTAAAGGGTTGTGTATCGAATGACCCCGAAAGCTCTGAAGTGTCTGCATTTAACTCCAGCATTACCGTTACCCTCTGTAAATGACATTATGATGCCTAAACTAATAAGATTACAAAAATCACAGCCTGATCATTTGTTTTGATAACCTTAGATCGCACTAATGGTAGGTCCATTGGTGATGTCTGAAGTATATATATTAGAAAACAAGCAACTAAGAAAACGCGCGCGAAGCGCGCCGAAAAAAATGTCGTTTTGAAAGCACATTATTAATGTTTAACCTTCGCAACATTGCATTGGAAAGTTATTCATTTCGTTAATATTAAACCGAGTCAAGGAAAAGGGAGGGCCTAACCCATCTCGAAGTACATGTTTTGTTTTATTTAGGCCTATTTATTATTTTTTTTTGGAAAATTGAAGATCATGCTTTGCAAACTTTTGGGGGGGGGGCAAGTGCCCCCCCGTGCCCCTATTGCGAGCCGCTAATGTTAAAGGCCGATATAAAAGTGCGTAGCCCAGTTTGAAGATACCATAGAAACTGACCTTTGAATAGTCATTGAACTTCAAAATAGTAATTTTGCGTTCATATTCAAGTGTACTTATGTGTAATGTCACGAACAAGAGATAAAGTTCTTCATGTAAAGGGTTTTACTGAGAAGTGATATTTTTTAGGTTAACAATGTTCTGTGTATTAATTTGCAAAACGACTGAGCACTGATTAGCACTTCCACCCAGATATTTTTGCTCAGTGAAAAGTCGACACGCTATTTTAAGTTTGAAATTTATGCTGACCCACAATGCCTCAGCGTTATATTATTTCCAAAGGTAACCTACATCACGTGACCCTCAAATCGGCTTCAGTTTCTTCGTATATTCCACACTTACGAGAGCATGATATTGCGCTATGATTACAAATTGACGTGCCTACTTCAGTTTATTTGGGTATGGCTCAGTGCGTGTGCGAACGATGAGATAAGCAACTCCGTAGATTGCCCTCTTGTATTGTGATTTTCGTCACTTTTAGTGTGTGTGTGTCCAATTTTCTTTTGTTAATACCTCCTAGATGGATGGTTTTTTCAAACTTGGTGGGAAGATGCTCTAGGCAGATTCCCTGTGCTTCACCTATTTCCGGAAGTAAAGGTCAGAGGTCAAAGGTCAAATTATGTGAAAATGACTATGTTTACACTAACTCCAAGGAGAAACATCACATAGACATGAAACTTCACATGCAAATAAAAGTAGCTAGTGCTGCCAAAATATGTGGTTACCATGGTAACCAAGGTCAAGGGTCACGTAAAGGAGGGAAAACATATTTTTAAGCGAAAATCTGTGACATAAACTCCTCCTTGTGAGGGGCGACAGATTCTTTTGAAACTTGGTGGGAAGGTACCGCACTGTATGAACTTGTGTCTCGCAGACCCCTGGCAGAAAAGGTTAAAAGTCAAAGGTCAAAGGTCAAACTTTGTGAAAAATCACAATTTTTAGTATTTTTAAGATAATTCCAGAAGGAAACATCCCACTGACATGATACGTCATACAATTAGTAAACATCTCTAGTACTACCAAAATATATGGTTGCCATGGCAACTCATGTCAAAGGTCAAGTGAAAAAAGTCAAAAATAAATTTTCCTATTTTGAAAACCGCTACTAAACAGCTAGGCCGATTCCCTTAAAATTTGATAGGGAGGTACCCCAGTGTATCAACTTTTGTCTCCTAGACCCTCGGAGTGAAGGTCAAAGGTCACCTTTTGTGAAAAAATCACTTTTTTTCAGTATTTAAATTTTATTTCAAAAGCAAATATTCCACAAATATGAAACTGCACACACCTGATAAACGTATTAAGTACTTACACAATACAAGGTTGCCATGGCAACGGAGGCCAAAGGTCATGTGACAGAAGGTCAAGTGTACATGTTTTATTTTGAAAACTACTGTGAAACGGCTGAGCTGATTCTCTTTAAACTTGGTGGAAAGGTACCCAAGAGTAAGAAAATATGTCTCACTCAGTTGGAAAGTAAAGGTCAAAGGTCAGAGGTAAAGAATAGCTGGTGTACCTGCAAGTGGTAAACACACAGAATACATTTTTCTGTGTATGAATCTTAAATATACTTGATGCTAACTATACCGCGCGTTAAAAAAAACAAATGCACAAATTGCTTCCTAGTAGAAAGCGCATAGTAAGAAACCAACGCGACCTTAATGAGTGGTCTAGCTTATTTTTAGTGTAGGGTGTGTGACCGCTCTCTGAGTAGAGCGGTACGCGATGACTGCTGAACGCTGGTGATAGCAACGTAAGTGAACAGAACACATTGTAGGTGCGTTTGTTACTAGTACTGGCTCTCCGTTCCAATAATGTGTATGCTAACGCGCGAAAGCATGCATATCATATATTATTTGCACATCTTTTCTGTATAGAGGGATTTCATGTGACGTCACGCGCAATGGATTCCCAGGCACTGAAGGGCAAAACACACACGCAGTAAGGGAATTTACAGCTCACGCGCACGGCATAACCATAGATGCTACTGTGACACAATGGACGCGTGACCGTCAAAACCAAAGAGACGCGCGAGCTTGCCATTCAAAACAAAAAAAGACGCGCGATCTTGCCCTTCAAAATTGCGTCTAGTTGGTTAAAGTCACGTGACTGAAATCCCTCTATAGAGCACTGAATTCGTCCTTTTTGTACAACAAAAGGGCGCATGGAGACGCAAATATCCGGGCGGAATTGTGGATTTGACACACGCACCTTTCTATTCGGTCAAGTGCGTATAATAGGCACGCATTACAAAAAACGCCATTGTTAGAACAGCGCAGCGTGCGTGAGCATTGTATACGCGCAGAACATTGTTGGCCTGTCTTTTATCCAGAATACTTGACGCGAACTTCTGCGTTATCACATCGACGAACCCGCTGGTAGTTGCTTTCCCTTTGTGAGCGCGTGAAAACGTAAAGACCGATATAAAAGTGTGTAATTTGAAGATACCATAGAAACTGACATATTAATAGACTATGAGCTTCAATTCATAAACACCTTTATTGATTTCCTGCATTCTGATTGGCTGAAAACCATTCGAGAGTCTCGATTCGCGATTCGAGACTGGCCTTTGCCAGTTAGGAGAATTACTTTTTCAAGGTGAATTGAATGTCACTGTTACTACTGCACTGTGTACTATGCTTTGTCCATGATGTGTTACCATAGCAACATAAACCATAACATCTGAGTAAGAAAACCAGTTACTGTAAACTACTGTAGTATTACACTGTTAAGCCTAGCACCCCTGTAGCTATAACCATTCCAAAGCACAATGCTCATTTCATCCCATGAATGAATGCTCGCAAAACTATATTCACCTTCTTCTTGGATACTGGCAGTGGTATGGCTAAAAGAACGTATAACCTTATAGTATATGCCAAGGGTACATTTTATTAACGGTCTATCATTTGAGAAAGAGCTGAGTACAAGAGGATATTTTATCCCATTTCGAACGAAAAAAAGTCCACGATTGTAACTTTCCTGTTTGTGATTTCAGTTTGTGTAGTTTAGTTGATAAATTTATTTTTCAATTGATAGCCGTTCAGATAAAACTTGATATGTAGATAACTATATATTTCATTGCTATATTTCAAATTAAAATTCAATTAAAATTATTTTAATATAGTCCATTGGGTTTATGAACCACCTCAATGCTAATTGGTGTCTTCAGATCCATAGAATGGTGAATGTCGACTCGTAACTCCCACATCTATCTGCTTTGGGTGTCTGGTCAGACCTTTCTAGTGAAAAGGGCGGTTCAGCCTGAGCCGACAATACGTGTGCTGACCTGTCAAAAAATCCGGAAATGCGCTCAATCGTGTGTAACGATTTTTTTGTTTCAAAATTTCCTGTGGGAGGCGCCCATGTTCCCGCCGACGCTCTGGTTGAAACGTGTCTTGAGCAGTGCCCCGTCGGGAGTTCAAATTTTAAAGTAGGAAAGGAGTAAGGGGAGGCTGGGTAGCAGGGGAAAGCAAAAGTGTTTTGGTACAAAAAGTTTTAAGGCGCATTGCTCTTGTAAGCTGTTTAATTTTTGTACAGAGTGAATGGGCGAGGGAAAAGTGGGGTCAAAGGAATTTCCTCCATGCCAGCTCAGGCGGCGCCATTGACCGTTAGCTTGTTAAATAAGGATCGATAAACCAAAGAAAAGTTTCAGCCTTATGATAGTTCGTTTTCAGTTGGCAGTACCAAGTAGAAACCATCGCGAATATGAAAAATGGTGTAAGTGTGTTACACGAAAATTTATTTTGCACTTTTTAACAAATATACAATCAGTGGTTAAAGAGGAGAAAGAGCTGAAAGTTACATAGCATCAGTAGTGTATCCAGAACTATTCATGTAGTTTCAAGGAGAACAGCTGTATCACCGCTAAATGTAATAAAAACGCTAAATGAAATACTAATCGTAAATGTAATAAATGTAATACCAACCGTCAATGTAATAAAAATTAACGCTAAATGTAATAAACGACTCACCGTAAATGTAATACGACTTTAACGCTAAATGTAATAACTTTTTTTGGCAATTTCTATGTGGGCCCAACGTATACACCCATACATAGCCAACAATATATACCCACAATGAACTTTGACGTTTTTCATACATATGGTGTGTTTTTCGTGGGGCTTACACGGTTCACATGGTCAAATCTTCATGGGGCCACATGGGCTTCCCACGTAGGCCCCACCATATACATCCATACATAGCCAACAATGAGCCCCATATCAGTAAGCCGCTGTTTGGCATACATATCGTAAGTGGGTTTTCGGTAAGGACCACAACGCTCTATCTCAGGTTGACCATATGGACCCCACACTGGGAAAATGGCCATGTCTTGGTGGGCTCACATAGGCATCCCAACTGGACCCCACGAAGTAGCTCATCTTTTCCTATATGGATTCCATGTGGGCATGTTGCTAGCTTACCCAAGTACATGGGCAGATCATATAACCACTAGCGGTTTAAGGGCGGGGCAACCGGGCACGTGCTCCGGGCCCATTACCATGTCGAAACGTGCGTAGAGCGCGCGGAAATTTAGGGTTATATTTTTCGGGCAAGTCGGTCCAGTCCCCCCCCCCATCAACTTGGGCTCTTACGCCTATGGGTGTGGGGTGTGAGGTGTGATGTGTGGTGGGCCCAACTGAATAGTCGGCTGGTGCATATGTAAAATACAACAAATACACCGAACAGTTTGTCAGGATGGCGACCTGTTTAGGATTTATTTATGATTAAAAAGATGTTTGTAAGTATTTGATGCTCGTGTTTTTTTCCTATCGGAGGAGCCTTTTGCTCCCTTATTGTCCTATATCCGTCTCTATAAGATAAAAAGAGCGATAGGAGAGTACATGTAGATAAATTGATGCTGGAATAGCTTAACAAAAGTGCTACTGAAATTTTGGTTGGCTCTGTTAATTCTCATGCTGCATTGAACCCGTTAAAAATGTTAGATTTCCGACCCCACAAAATTGGACTTTCGTGGGGTAGGATTATATGTCACTTTCTAACGCTCGAGGCTATCTCCATTGCCGAGCCAATTAATTATCTCTTTCCAACAAGCTGTATCACATGTCATGCTCTGGACAATGGCAATGTCCAGCCTTGAGGCAATTGGTGTAATAGAGAAGGGGAAAGAGGTTTTTAGTACTTTTAACGAGACCAATACCTCATGTACTTTACGTGTTTAGGGTCTACGCGACCTATTTCTAGTACCCTTAAACCACTGCGTACTTTCCTCTCCCAACAGATTAGGGCAGTTCTCTATCCCTCTTTCCTACGTACGTAATGGATCTGCATTAGAAACGTTTTTATAGAGTTGCAACAAGTTACTTCACTCGCGTGAAATCACGTCAGACACATTTTTAACGTTTTTGTCTTACGACTCGTTTAGATCTCTTTATGATTTCGATGGCGACTAAAATCCTCAATGTAATTCAATTCAAAACATTCAGCTAACTATGGTAATGGTAGCTTAAAAGCATGGTCTGGTGACCAAATTTGATGCTTTCAAAAAAAGCAGAAAAATTTTCTTTGTTAGGCAGTGAAAACCCCACCTCAATAGCATCTTGCATTTGGAAGATACAAATTTTTGAAGAAATACTACATTTTCAGTTTCCCCAGTGCATGACGGGAAATCTGTGATGTCATCTGGGCAAATGAATTTGATGTAACTTTTGTATTTCTTTATAACGTTGATATCACTATATTGAATATTCCATAACTTTATTTGCTGTACCATAAGTATGGAACAGTTTTTCACTATATCTACACGGAAAAATATCTAAACATTCCAATGGTATCAAATTTCAAGGACAAACAAGGTAGCCAATTATAAAGAATAACAAAAGGAAATCTGAGGCAATTTGCCAACTTTGGATCACGTTTTGTGACCTTGAGGAAACTTGGAGGTATTTCTTATTAAAAGTAACTAATCTTGAGGAAGAGATATCTTGAGTTAGGAATGGAGTTTTGATATGGGGTTTGGATGACATGTAATGAAAATTTTTTATCTTTCATATAAGACCCCTACAAAATGCCACCAGACAATGCCTTTAACTAAATTCTAAATCATGTAAGACAAGAAACACATTACATCTCTCCAAATACTACTCAATCGGTCGATCAAAATAAGGTCTCACACTTATGATGTAACTTATAATGTAAAGAATGAGATCAGGAAGGCTAAGGTATCTACTATCTTCACACGGCAACAACCATGAAAATATTAATATTGTGGAATGAGGGCGGGGTAGTAGGCCCTCTGTGGTTTGGTTGAGAGAAGAGACTTGTTCTCAGTAATGATGCTACAGGCTCCGTGAGGAATCATGAGCGCCAAGTTCCTCTATCCATATTTTAAGGTGCCGGTATTTAAAATAAACGGACACAAGCCAGAAAGTGAAGGTATTTAATTATCCTCATATTTATTGGATACACGTTGAAAAGAGCAACGTATATCGCAATATTTACAGTTTTCGAACATAAAATCTTACTAAAACATATCGATGTGGTAATTGTATTGAAGGGAGAGGAGTCACGGCCGCATTGGTCACATAGCTGTTGAACATAATTTTATGTTGACACAATAGCCGAGATTACATTTTCCGATTAGGAAATCCTTCACACAGTGCAACAAATAGATGCGAGCAAAGGGCTCCGCAAAACTGTAGTTTTGACAACATTTTGTGCAATTGACTGATAGGGTGACAGTGGGTCCTCGTGATCATATCGATATATGCGTAACGGTGGGCTTTCCCATAAATTTTATCATACCCAAAATCTCACCTGGGGACACAGCCAATTGAACGTTTGGGGGAAAGTTGCCCCTCTCCACATTTAGGGGGAAACCGTAAATCTTGGAGCGGTTGGTAATTTGGACCACATCATTTCGAGCAGTTACAAAATAGATGGTAGCAATCCACTAAACAAATGAAAGAAAGTCTCAATACGGTAACATCCTAATGTTCGTTCCAAATTTTCATGTTACATGTAATCTTATTTTCCAATTTTACCCAAATGATACATTTTGATGTTATTTTTGGAGTGTAAATTTTGCTTCATTTTTGACCACTTGCTTGAATTAGTATTGTTGGAACAATTATTTCAGCACAGTGGCGTAGCCAGAGGGGGGCAAGGGGGCAGAGTGCCCCCACAGAAATTTTGGGGACGCAATGGGCGATGTTGAAAAAATGAAGGAAAAAAAAACGAAAAAAAAAAACGGAGAGAGGGAGGGATAGGAAGTTGACCGAGTGGGAGGGGGTGGGATCTAGGTCTCGGGGATGTGTAATGACGGTGGAATCCGCAGCAGAACGGACGGCGTATTTATTTTATGCAGGACGCATCTGCAATAAGCCCTCGAAAAGTCAATCAAAAGCTTGGATATTAATGATGTCATTTCGTCTGGAAACGAAATTTTTCCCCCTTTTTTCAACTGATTATGCCTTGGGGACTGAACCCTAGCCCTTGTTTAGAACCCTAATCCTGATTTTGAAACAAAATAATTAAATCCCGAAAACGTATTGGTTATCAATGTCATTTTCACTCGGAGGGCGGGACAACCTTCCAGGGGTGGCGCCAGGTGGGGACAGGGAGCAGGTGGGCCATGCCCCCCCCCCTCGTCGGGGAATTTTTACAGTTTTGTCGGGGAGTCTTAGTCGTTACGATAAAGCCGGGGCGGATCTAGGGGGGCCGACCCGGCCCCACCCCCCCCCTTTGAAAATGCAAAAAAAAAAATAATGAAAATAAAAGGGAAAAAAGAGAGAAAAAAACGGAAAGGAGAAGAGCTAGAGGAAAGGACAGAGAGAAGAGTGATAGAGAATGAAGCTGCAATTAGCAACCTCGAAGCATGGGAGTCATAGCGCACAGCAGATCAGTTTGAACGTCGATTGGGACGTTTACACGCATGCTATCTTACTACACATGATTAGATTCAATCAATACGATACAATACCGATACAATACCATCAGCCAATCGAAAAATACCTCACGAGACAGTGCGCATCAGTTGGGATGGGCTGCTATCAAGACTGGCAAGCAGGCAAGTGCTATTTCCGGCCATCTGGGATGTATTAAAACTTCAAATTTTCTTGGAACGCTCCGCGCCAACCTATGGTGGCGCTCCGCTTAGATAGTAACAGCAGTGGCGTACACCGGGGGTGGGGGGGGGGGCCATTGGGCCATGCCCTCCCCACTAATGCCGATTTTTTTTTATTAGTTCCTAAAATACGTAAATTTTTTAACACAAATTTTACTTCAAAAGGTAGCATATGTGGCACCAGATTGCATGTAAAGACACCTAATTTTTCAAAAATTTTCAAATGGGAGGGGGCACCCCCTCCCCTTAGACCCCTCCCCCAGGCCGGCGATCACACAACACACTGTATGCCCCCGTGAGAGAAATCCTGGGTACGCCACTGAGTAAAACGGGATTCAAACGTGCAACCCTAGGACCAAAAGTCATGCACACCAACTGAGTTAATCCGTCCTCACAGATATGTGTGTTTTATTTTATCAAACTTTACATTTTGTTCACAAAAATTGATCTTCTTGATGGCTGCTATCAAGCCTGACAAGTGCTATTTCCGGCGATCTGGGATGTATGAAAATCTCAAATTTTCTTGGTACGCTCCGCGCCAACTCATGGTGGCGCTCCGCTTAGATAGTGACGGGAGCCCCGCCCCGTCCCCAAACAAAAAATCCTAGCTATGCCACTGCAAGAGAATTAAAATGGAAAATCATGCGAATTACAAAGCCTTAAAAGTGTCTTTTCCGGCTATCTGGGATGTACTTTTACCCAAATTTTCTGTCATGCTACGCATAGGCGGCGGAAAGCGGGGGAACGGGGGGGGGGGAGGACACGTCCCTCCCTAAAATTTTTAGTGAGGGGGACATCTCTCCATAAATAAATTCCTGAGGAGAAAAATGAGGAATTATAAATTAAATAAAAATCAGCAACCAACAAGTATAACCATAATCAATGACAAACTAAATGGCAAAATGCTGTTTTGTCAGTTAGTTAATTCCTCGATTTTTCTCTGAAAGACGTTAAGATTGGCCTACGGTACAGGCTACCAACAAAATTTTATTAAGAAATATAGTGGTCGGAATCATTACAATTCGGTCATTCAGTTTTGATACTATGTAAGGCCTACAATAATACCATGATTACACTGCCCGGACGTACCCCCAAAACAATGACAGGGCTGCCAAGTCTCGTGCATTTTGGGTCATTTTTCCTTTCTCAATGAGTCCACGCAAAAGAAGAAATTAGGCAGAGGGGAACATGCAGTGATAAAACGTACATTTACGCCCACATGTCAATGCAAGGTATCTGGGTCCTGGCATCAAGTCGAACTAAGATATGGGTCACAATTTCTCAAGGAAGTCCCTCAATATTCACCAAGTTAGAACATGACTACTAAAGATCTGATTAGACGCCTTGAACAGGATGCATTGTAGTAAGGCACTGTGCCTATGATAACTGTCTTCTGTTAATAACTTGTGGAAAAATTAATGTGTTGAGAGGTTGAGACATGAAATTATATGAAGCAGAAAATGCAAAAATAAGACATGGGAAGTGCTATTTCCGGCGATCTGGGAGGTCTATTTTGTCAAAAATTTTCTTGTACGCTCCGCACCAACCGATGGTGGCGCTCCGCTTAGATGGTATAGTGCACTCAATCACAGGTCGAACAACTTCGCCCCCCCCCCTTTTCAGAAATCCTGGATCCGCCCCTGTAAAGCATGCAGTCCGTGAAGGCGACAGTCGCCCCACCGGTTTACCTGTTTTTTGCTCTCAAGAGGACAACTTCCCTAATAAGAACCCAAAATTCTCGACGCGCTACGCGCCCTGTGGGGTCAATCTATTTTCTTCAATATTTCCATTCCACATAGCTAGATAGCACAAGTCCCTTCCACCTTACCAAGTAACATGAAGGCAGAGTACACAGCTTATGTAGAGGTCGTAAATTTCATCCCATATGGCAATGCCTAGTTGCTGTTCTCTAATGTGTGTCATGCTGTACGGTCAGTTGGTGAGCGAGTCCAGGTGGTTTCGATACAATGTATGTTATCCCCGATACGATCTTCAACCCCTACAGTTTTCTAAATTTCTTTCTTTTTGTTCTTAAAGGGAAACAATTGTACAGCTTTCTAAGCAAGTACAACATTTAGAACACATTTTTCCAAGCATTGTGATACCATTAACAACTATCTTATTTAACACGAATTTTTCAAAAAATTTTTGAAACTCACTAAATGCCACTGTGTAGGCAGTCATGATATTGTGATATTACCCACAATACAACGGAACTGTGATGTCACACTTGCACCTCGCCGCGGGTTTTACAACAACTGCTTGTGTAGTTTGTAAGCACACACCTACAGTATTCACGGTAACGTCAAAACTATCTTTAATTTTCAAAAAATGCAGCGGTTAAATTTGCCATTAAAATCCAGAAATCTGTACATTACTATCTAATATCATCATACAGCCTTCTTCTAACTTGATACGTACGATTTTAACCAGTTAAAAATTTCGAGAAAATTCTTCACCCTACACTTAAAAGTGGAGCTCGAAATCCATATTGACTCTATATGGCATATCACACCCATGCATGGTACTGACCACTGCACTGCATCGCCGTAGTCCGAAGGGATTCGATCATACTTGTCAAAACGCTTTAGATTTTTCTAAACTTTCAACAGCCAATCTGCCAATAAAAGTTGTAAAATTCAAAGTAAAATATTCAAACAATACACAGAAGTCTCTTACCAGACAAAATGCGTCTGATTGAAGCTTACTCAACCAAAAAGAAATTCTGTGCCTGTTACCGAAAGCTCGAGGCAGCCATGATGGGAACACATCGCCGAGAATGGTTACGCTTGCTTCCGGTAGACTCAAATACAACTCTCGACTAACATTTCAAGGTGTTGCTGAAAGAATGCGGCCAGTACTCCACCAAATATGCAATAATCGATATCATACTTTACAGTGTCTACGCAGAATCCTCATTATATGCAATAAATCAGAAAATATCACAAGACTTTCGTCTCGAACGAAAGCCAGGCCACGAACACGTATAGGTGTTTTAAGGAGAATAGTGTTTCCATAAGTTAGACAAAAATTTCCCTCAGTGGATCAGAGTTTCCTTAAGTTTTCATGACTACTACCGAAAAGTTGAATCTCTTAATGTTCTTATGGTAACATAAGAGTAAAAATAGATAATCATCATTTACATATAGAAATCTTTATGAAGAACTATCCAAACACCGCATGAACACAGCCCTTCAGCGTAATACCATGGGCTCGGAAAATGGAACCACTGATAGAGAGTATCCCTTGATAGCATCCTCTTGCAATACTATGAAAAATAAATGGGCAAGAACTATTTAGTATTTTTAGCTGTGGGGCATAAAATCCCACCGAAGTTTTTGTTTTACTTTCTATATTTTTTATGATTAAAAATACATAATTTTGAAATTTTGAACCACCACTCAGAAAAATTAAGAAGGCCTATTTAAATTTATTTGAGCTGGCAACATTTTGCTCTGGAAATCGTGAGGTGCAGGTTGTACGTCAGCAATCAGCTGATATCTAGTCGCCTTCTTTCGAACATGTCTGCGCACATGCCAGCAAGCGAGGGAAATTTGAAATATATTATTCTTAATAAAGGTTTCATGTATGGTCCACCAGGTAAAGATTATCTGTAGTATTTATATGTATACTGCACATATGTAAAGGGTCAAATGGCCATTATTGTCCCCCTTTAATGATCACATATGTTTTTTGTAGAAGCCTACCAAAAGTTTTCGCGCGCTTCGCGCGCTTTGCAGTTTGACGATTCATATTCAAAAGAACGATATCAGTGCGCAACTTGGCTCTTGAAGTGTTAAGTGATATTATGCAAAATATGCCCTGCAATGGCATGGGATAGTCAGGCACCTTCAAATCCCTTTCTCAACTTGCACCCCCTCGACATAGTGGGTTGTCGGAACTTGGGGTCACTGGCATGGCCCGGCCCCCGTTCGGGAAAATTCTGTCGCCACCCATGGTTGGTTTACTTATTTTGGCTTTCAAAAGGATCACTTCTGAGATAAAACCCACAATTTTTGGTACGCTCTGCCCACTCTTCCTCGGTTCCGTTACCTATAGCTAAATATAGTACAATGTCATTTCATTTCCGTAAAACCAGTTAATGCTTGTTCTCTTATGTCTGCCGTGAGGTACGGTTAGTGACCCGAGGAGGGAAGTAAAATGTAAGTTATGTCTGATAGGGCCCACCTGCCCGAACAATTGACCTATATACAAGTACAGATTCTCTGTAGTGTAGGCTTACCCAAAAATGCAAAGCGCGCTTGGCGCGCTTTGCAATTTCACAGTTTAGATTACGGATAAAACCGGTAAATCTATGTTCCTCTAGTATATACAAATTTTATGCAATATATGCAATGACATGGTATAGCACACAGGTTTTCTTTAAATTCCCCCTCACCAACCCCTCGACGGCATCGGGGTTTCTGGTCGCTGGCCTCCCCGTCGGGGAATCTGGCCCCCTTCGGGCAAATCCTGGCGCCACCCCTGAGCCACTCTAAAACCCCTGTGGAGAACACTGAGATCAAGTATAAAAAGAAGCACATTTTGCATCTAAGCCCTTCGAGACAGCAAAAAAGAAAAAATTTCAGAAATTTCAGAAGGGGAGGGGGACACCCCTCCCCTTATACCCCTTCCCCAGGACTGCGGTCAAAAATGGGGACGATGAGTCGACTTTTCCCCCCTCACACCAAAAACCTGGCTACGCCCCTGTTTCAGCAGCTTTCTTATTCAACCTAACTGTGATGTTTGTGAGTTTAAGAGCCTACTCTCAGTAGCCGCATGCTATATAAAATTGCAATGACACGTACTAATGTGTAATTTGGGCCACAGCTTCAACATGTGTAGTGGCTAAGTGGTTAGAGCATCCGACTTGCAGCCGGAAGGTCTAGGGTTCAAATCCTGGCCGGGTCATACCAAAGACTTTAAAAATGGAACCTACTGCCTTTTTGCTTGGTGCTCAGCATAAGCAATGGAGTAGGGAAAACAAGCCAGTGAGCCACAACTGGAAAAAAGGCCGTGGTCGTCTCGACTTGAACCAATTGGTTGGAAACTGGGACGTTAAACCTCATCTAACTAACTAACAAATCAACATGTGTAGTATGTACGGTGTGGTTTAAACTATACATGAGGAGTGGTCCATATTACTTGTACACTCGTACAAGTTCAATGTAGTTCATATTACACGTAAAATGGTCCAAATTACAGACACCGTGTGTAATTTGGACCATTAGATCACATTTTTCAAAATCCAACTTTTACCCAGTGTATGCATATTCCGGTCAACTTGTTCTATGGGCAGTATTGGCTCATCAAATTTATTTCCTAGTGTTTTTAATTTTTCCTCGTTTTCGGTTTTTATTTTCTAAGTCTTTTCTTAATTGGTCCAGATTACATGGTTTTCCCAGTGCAAGTTAGGCCAGTATGAAAGTGTCCAACCAGGGGCGTAGCTAGGATGAAATTTTTAGGGGGGCCTAGGTAACAAATGGATATCATATGAGCTGAGATAATACAAGAATCATACTGAATCATGCATCCCTTTTCATTTATTCTGCCTGCAATTCTCCTATATTCACCTTCTAGTATATCATTTGTCCATCACCCTATCCATAGGCTACATGTCCACTACTCAATTACATATACCCTAGATCATACAATTTGTCTCCAGCCTAGGGTTAACATATTTATTTTCTAGCAAGGAGGACGTAGGTCACTGTCCTGATGTAGGGTTCTAAGGGTTTCCCTTTCCCTTTGGGCATTTTTCCGGTTTTTAATGGTGTCTAGATGCAAAATGGTGCTGAATTTTTTCACAGACTCAAGTCATCGCTATATTACTTGGTCAGACCTATAATACCACCAGTAAATCTTTCAAACTATTTAACCCGCAAGGCAGAAGTAGGGATCATGTGGGAAACACATGAAATCCGGACCTTGTTGGCAATTTTACAAATCCGCCCGGACGCCAGTGCGAACTAGTAAAAAGAGGACTTGTCGAAAACAATCGTTCTATAGTGCACTTGTCATGTACAGAGCTTTTAAGATGTCATGCAGATGTTGAGATATTATGTGACTTTCTCGACCTTTTTCAGTAAAATATTCAGATGTTGACATCTGAGATCTTTTTATCTCAATATTTTAGCGTAATATATTGAGATATTGCATTACAGGATGTCAGTATCTGAATATCTTTACTGGACGATATTGACATATTGACATCCAACATCTCGTTATTTCAATATTTTAACGTAAAATATTGAAATATTACATAACAGGATCTCAATATCTGTATATCTTGACTGAACGATATTGTGATATTGACATCCAACATCTCGTTATTTCAATATTTAGTGTAAAATATTGAAATGTTATATTACAGGATCTCAATATCTTAATATCTTTTCTGAAGGATATTGAGAAATTGACATCCAACATCTTGGGTTCTCAATATTTTAACCTAAAATATTGAAATATTACATTACAGGATCTTGATATCTTAATATCTTCACTGAAACATATTGAGATATTGACATCCGAAATCTTGTGTTCTCAATATTTTAGCGTAAAATATTAAAATATTACATCAAAGGATCTTAATATTTTAATATCTTTTCAGAAGGTTATTAAGATATTGAAATCCTGTAATGAAATATTTCAATATTTTACGCTAAAATATTGACATAACGAGAGGCTGGATGTCAATATCTCAATATCTTTCAGAAAAGATATCAAGATATTGAGATCCTGTAATGTAGTAAGCCTATTTCAATATTTTACACTAAAATATTGAAATAACGAGATGCTGGATGTCAATATCTTAATATCTTTCAGTGAAGATATTAAGATATTGAGATCCTGTAATGAAATATTGCAATATTTTACACTAAAATATTGAGAACACAAGATTTCGGATGTCAATATCTCAATATGTTTCAGTGAAGATATTAAGATATCAAGATCCTGTAATGTAATATTTCAATATTTTAGGTTAAAATATTGAGAACCCAAGATGTTGGATGTCAATTTCTCAATATCCTTCAGAAAAGATATTAAGATATTGAGATCCTGTAATATAACATTTCAATATTTTACACTAAATATTGAAATAACGAGATGTTGGATGTCAATATCACAATATCGTTCAGTCAAGATATACAGATATTGAGATCCTGTTATGTAATATTTCAATATTTTACGTTAAAATATTGAAATAACGAGATGTTGGATGTCAATATCTCAATATCGTTCAGTAAAGATATTAAGATATTGAGATCCTGTTATGTAATATTACAATATTTTACCCTAAAATATTGAGATAAAAAGATCTCGGATGTCAATATCTGAATATTTTACTGATAAAAAAGTCGAGAAAGTGACATAATATCTCAACATCTGCATGACACCTTAAAAGCTCCGTAGTACGCTCCGTAGTCATGGACAAGGCGAGACACGACATACTTGTTAAGGATAGAAAGAATTATTCGAACGCAGTACCTACCGTACGGTACGGCATATTTTGTGTATGATACCGTATAGGAATGGTCGTGTAAGAATGGTCTTCAGTGTATGGTTGCCATGTTTGCAGTAAATCAACCAGCCATCCGAAAGGCAGAAAGGGTCTAAACCTGACAAAGTCACATCCGAATTTGTCGTCGGGATGTTCGTTTCGACGTCCAAGTGAATTATATGCGAATTAAACGACAGACTGTATACCTAATTTAGTGAAAGTAGGCATTTTAAAGTTATAAGTTGATTTCATACGTGCGCAAAATGTGTTTGTCACACATTTACTTTTTCTTACTTCTTACACATTTTATTTAAGTGAAAGAAATACTTCCAAGTTTATTTCCGTTCAAACATTTATTTTTTCTTAATTCTTACACATTTTATTAGGACACTAAAAATCTGGGGGAGGGCTGGCGAATATCTCGGGGCCTAGGCTCCCCCCCCCCCCACGTAGCTACGCCGCTGTGTCCAACTCGTGATTTTGGTGACTATGCAGTGAACATCAATCACCTTTTGAAGATAGCCATCATGCTTCATTATAATATTTCCATAATCTTGAGAATAGCTCAGAGCTTCCGGCAGTCCGGGGGGCTTCCACCTCCCTCCGGCCCCCATATGGAAACTGCCCCGGACCCCATCCTTCGCACGCCAATGTGGGACGTATTATATCCTTCGGTGTCGTTTGTCATTTCTTATTAAAGCCCCGAATAATTTCTTCTGCCTACCATTTATCTCCACTTTCAAAACTCTGCTGCCACCACTGCATTTGAAGTCACTTCGACGGGATTAGGTCAGCTTCACGGACTTCTTATATATATGGACAGCATATTGCACTAACGTCCTATGCGTAAATTGTCGTCACCGTGTACGTACACGAGCAGGCTTACCAATATGGCTGCCTGCTATAGTCTTGTGTGTAAAAGTTTGGACTTGCTCAAGTGGCTTAGTATCGACAAATTGTGTGAAAAACTTGTAATATTTTCGAAAGAATGCAAGCTCAGGTCAAATTCATCAAATAGAACGGAGAACTGTGATATTGTTCTTCCATTCATATTGATATTTTGTCTGAAATGTTGCAGATTCATCGTCAAATTGGGCAAATGGTAGTAGCCCGGCGGCCATCTTGGTTAGCCTAAATTTGTTCGAACGGTGGCGACCGTATTGATTGCGCAATCCTCTGTCCATGTATTGAAGTCCGTGGTCAGCTTACAATACGTATACCATGTATACCTCAAAGAGGTTCAGTTCATCATGGAGCTATTACGGACTACATTAATTTAAAATATATGAACATCAACCGCATCTTATTCCACTAATAGTCGGCACAATTAGCAATGGCAGTCGGCAGAATGGGTTCTCACACCCTCCTTGGAAAAATACGTGTAGCTGCTACCCTGGATGTGTTAACTGAGGTAACGTGTATTAGCTAACACGTACCTAAAAAGGAAGAAAAAAAAAACAAAAACCAATACTGGCTTGTAAAACCAAGGTAACGTGGTAAGGGAAACTGGAAAAGGTAAACTACAGCCCTTCTAATGAGCAGATGCCAGATGCATACTTTCTAAAAGTTGATATCATTTGAACGGATCAACCAGTACACAAAGAAATGTGAAGTGTTTTCGATAAAAATTGTTTGACAGTCACTCTTGCATTCTCTCCTCTCGTGTTTGAGAAGGGAGCTGTGAGAGCTCTTACAGCTCCCTGGTTTGACGTTGTTGATAGTATCGACAACCGACAACAGTTGCGTGGACCTAAAGGAAAGTTAACCGAACATTTCCATTCATTTACAGGAAGGGCAAGTATGAAATTACTTTTATTGATCTACTTGGCTTGAAAATGGCAACATGCAGGACTCAGTAACTTAAACTCTTCTGCCAAAACCTCTTAACAATTTATAAAGTTATGTTAGCAATAAGATAGACATTTCGTCGTTTCCAGTTCTTTGAAAAGCGGGGGCGCTGTGTGAAAGTCTTCCCTTAGCTTACGTTGAATACTCATTTACTTCATACAATAGTTGTCGATAACATGATAAGCTCTTTGAAGCTCTAAATTTATTGGAAGCACGCCACAAACCAATTCAGGTGCAGCAAATGGACGTATTTGTCTTGTTTTATACTTTTTACATACAGAAACTGGGAGCAAGTTCGTAGGGCAACTATATGTAGACAAGCCTTACAATAAGCTGGCGCTAGGAGATTTTTGGCCTCAAGGTCCACGAAATGTAACCCTTTGTTTCCTCAAATATCATAAAAGAGGAGGACACACATATCATATAACACATAATATTAAATTGCGTTAAAATTTCCTTCATTCAAGACCACATATGTTCAAATTTCCTGAAATAATTGCCTAAAAATTTTCAGCGCGCAAAGCGGACCCAACGTTTCCGCTGACCTTGCAAATCCAGTCGCCTTTGTCGGAGCTTTAAGGTGCTGCCCCTTGTTGGGATGAATGGCACCAGGGTCACACATACAATAAATGACCTGTAGGCGACCGTTAATCTTTGTACAACGTGCCTGGTAATAACCCACATTTTATCAAATCCACAGCTGAGGTTACTGTTTTTTTAATGTAGTAAACCCTTTCCTTTTTTGTGCACACTGACATGGTTCATGGGCACAATTCACACGTTTTATGTACATAAAGTAGACTTTAATAAAAACAATTTCCTGATTTTGGCAGTGCATTACAAAACGTGGATTAAGCTGGCCCCCAGAAGTGGTACCAGGAAGAAAGCAGGATGTCATGTCCTCCGTAGGGGAAGACTGCCACCACCTGTCGGTGAAATTTTCCGATTTTCTTCGGGGAGCTAAAATCGGTAGATTGAAAAGCACGTGATCCCCGACGAAGACCAATCGCTCCGACGGCTCACAAAAATTGGCTTTCAGCAAGGGCATATTCGTCAAAAAACGAAAACCAATTTTTCATTTTTTTTAATATACCAGAAAATTCCTGCTTTCCTTTAATAAATACCTCAATTTTCAAATTTTCCCAATTGGCCCTAAACACCTTTTTTCTTTTGCAAATAATTAAAATAACTTCTCAAAATTTTAATATTCCTAACTTAGAGAAACTTTAAAGTTTTCTTCATCAAAGACCAACCTTTTCACATTTTTTTAAATAAATACGCACAATTTCCGCCAGCCCGCGAAGCTGGCCAAAAATTTTGCTTTCGTAGTCCTTTCAAATCTCCGACTACTTTTTTCTGGGCTTCAAGGTGCTGAACCAATGTGGGGCAGCTCGGCCCTTCTGTGGAGCAAATCCAGGAGCCAACCTTCATGTTGCCTGGCCCAAACCCGCTTAGTGAGAGGTCTGTTTGCATGTCTGCCTGTTTGTAGGCTATGAACGGTGGTAGCCGTCACACGTTCACGATATCACAATTCATTGCCATTTCTAATCCCAAAGGCACTAAAGCAAAGTACTGTGGACGTCACTAGATCAACATCACGGCTCAGTAAGTTAATAAGCGAAACGAACTAAGCCCAGTCATATAACAAAATAACGTACCGAGTCGTGAGAGTACGGGTCTGTATTTAATTGGGGAGCACATTTTTACTATTGAAACACGTGGTGACCAAAATGAAAAATTTGCTGCTCCAGTGGAAAGTTGACGGAGGTCCTAGCAGGTCTTATGTGCCTGTATGTCAAAACCACAACAGTACATTCATGATATGTTGCTCTCCTTCGTCGGCTTAAAACTGTCGTGACATTTTATATGAGGATTGTAATTTAAAGGGAAATTTTCATCATCCCAGACACCCTTTCTCGAAATCCAGATATGGGCCAGATATGAAATTCCATATATGGGCCAGATATGGATTTCATATCTGGCCCATATCTGCTGCAGATAAGGGATTTATATCTGGGCCAGATAAAAAGTTGGGCAGATATAACCCAGATCTACGCCAGAACCAGATCTAAGCCATATATGGCCAGATAAAGTTTTATCTGGATCAAGTCTTTATATGGAACAGATAAAATTTTATCTGGACCAGATATGGTCCTTATATGAGCAGAATATATTTCCATATATGGCCCATATCTGCACCAGATATGGAATTTATATCAGATCAGATAAAAAGTTAGATAGATATAACACAGATCTAAACCAGAACCAGATCTAAACCATATATGGCCAGATAAAGTTCTATCTGGATCAAACCTTTATATGGCACAGATAAAATTGTATCCAGACCATATCTGCTCTAGTTATGAATCATAGTTAGGACTTATAGTCCACTTTCCTCATGGAGACTTTAAACACCAGCAAACAATGTTTAAGTGCTCCATGAATTAGAATTTAATGTAAGTATTGGGTTGAATTGGCTTAAGTACCATAAATTGAACTTATTTCATAACAGTGAACAGAAAAATCCCTTGAAATTTCCTATTTTATGTAATCACAGTGATATGGGCATCTTATTTTAAACTTTATTATGTATTTGACTCTAAATTTTGTTTACTACGTAGTGCATATTTTACTTTCAACTTCCTAAATCATGAAAAATGTAGGTTTAGATACAAGCTCCGCTCAAATATGCAAATCATTTGCCTAAGTTCACTTAGTACACTGCGGTATTAAAAAAAGTGTAGCCACTAAATAACTGCAATGTCTGGGTAGGTGATGCTGTATCCAAAACATGTCTTAGTTTGTAACAAGCATAATCCAAGAATCAAATCAAATAAATAATAAAACAAACTAACAAAATGCTCATTTGCATATCTAGCATATCAAGTTATATCTGGCTTGATATGGCCATATAAAACTTTATTTGCATATCTGGAATTGCATTGTATCAAGTTATATCTGGCTTGATATGGCCATATTAAACTTTATTTGCATATCTGGAATTGCATTGTATCAAGTTATATCTGGCTTGATATGGCCATATAAAACTGTATTTACATATCTGCAATTGCATTGTATCAAGTTATATCTGGCTTGATATGGCCATATAAAACTTTATTTGCATATCTGGAATTGCATTGTATCAAGTTATATCTGGCTTGATATGGCCATATAAAACTGTATTTACATATCTGCAATTGCATTGTATCAAGTTATATCTGGCTTGATATGGCCATATAAAACTTTATTTGCATATCAGGAATTGCATTGTATCAAGTTATATCTGGCTTGATATGGCCATATAAAACTGTATTTACATATATGGACTGGCATTTCATCAAGTTATATCTGGCTTGATATGGCCATATAAAACTTTATTTGCATATCTGGAATTGCATTGTATCAAGTTATAACTGGCTTGATATGGCCATATAAAACTGTATTTACATATCTGGACAGACATTTCATCAAGTTATATCTGGCTTGATATGGCCATATAAAACTTTATTTGCATATCTGGAATTGCAGTGTATCAAGTTATATCTGGCTTGATATGGCCATATAAAACTGTATTTACATATCTGGACTGGCATTTCATCAAGTTATATCTGGCTTGATATGGCCATATAAAACTTTATTTGCATATCTGGAATTGCATTGCATCATGTTATATCTGGCTTGATATGTCCATATAAAACTTTATTTGCATATCTGGAATTGCATTGTATCAAGTTATATCTGGCTTGATATGGCCATATAAAACTTTATTTGCATATCAGGAATTGCATTGTATCAAGTTATATCTGGCTTGATATGGCCATATAAAACTTGATATAATGTATCAAGGCATCTAAATCTGGCTATGTATCTGGCTTGATATGGCCATATAAAGACTGTATCTAGCCAGATATATCCAGATATCAATCCATATCTGGATTTGGAGTAAGGGCAGTTCCAATTCTCCCAACTATGCAACTTTTAGCTCCTCCCACAACTGTATGAAGCTCCTCCGTGTGCAGGAATAAACCCGTTTCATTGCTTAAGGCCATGTCCTGGTGAGCATACAAAGCTATAAAATGTAATAAAAGCACTCTCTCTGCCTTGTGTGGAATGTGAGCTACTCTGCATCTTTCAAATTTTCAAACTTTGATGTCAATGAAAGAGCAGTCACCTTGAACTGAGAATTTTGATACCCCCACACTAAAAGTATACTTTGGGGTGATGACTGTCTTAAATGATCACAGCATGTTTGTGTTATCGCATAATAAAACGGTTTCATTGCTCTCTATTTTATCGTAGTATGCCCCCTTACACCATGATAATTATCTTTGAAATAATACTTAAGAATGTGAGCATTTTTACAGGATAGTAATTAACGTTTTATCTACTACAAACTCTATGATATTATATTTACGCAGCCTTCAGATTATTCTTATTTATAACTTCGATATTAATATTGGCAAATCGCACTCCTAAAACAGGCCAAGGACTATATGTACATATTGCATTCAAATTGACTGCTCCAAAGAACAAAAATGATGGTCAATTAAGGTGATTTGATACAAAATATAACAAAGAGCTACAACTTTAACGTCAAATGATTAAACCGCTAAAATGGTGTTGTTCAAAACAACCTGCCTCTATCCATAATTGCGTTTCAATAGACTTAAAAATGTCGTCGTTATGATTAACAACTTTAAGGTCCAATATGACGCTTCAATTCACTGATTCGAGGCCGTAACTCATACAACTATCGGAGTATGTGTACACCACACCAGCAACCCACTAGGTTATATAACGTTTCATAAGTAAAGCGTGTATACATTTTTGCTTGCAAAGCAATCAGACTCAGCGCCGACTCTAATGCAAAAAAACTGATTTCCAATCCATCTTATTTCAAGAGAATTCTGTGGCAGCGTTATTTGTATAGTAAAATAAGTATCATCCGACTTCACAGGATGTATTATTTAGTGACTTGACAAAATTGTTTGCAATAAAACACGATAACTTAGTTTTAACAGACTGCCTGAAACAACACGCATGAAACTTTTAACAGACCTATGAAAAAGAGTAAATGATGGTTTAGCCTAGACTCTTTACTTAACGAATATTACAGAGTCAGGACTTAGAGGGACATTTTGACAGACTACTTCCACTCTTACACTCTAAAAAACGTGTTTAGGAATTGAACACAATTTTTGCCCCCACTTTGGAAACATGTTTAATTCCTAAACACACATGTTTAATTCCTAAACATTACGTGTTTAATTCCTAAGCATTATGTGTTTAATTCCTAAACGTGTTTAGAGTGTAAACGTGTTTCCAAAGTTGGGGCAAAAAGTGTTTAGAAAAGTGTTTAATTCCTAAACACTGTTTTTACAGTGTATGGATGAAGAATATAACCAAATAACATATGAGTAACACGATATTTTAGTAGTACGGTGTGAATGAAGCATCGTTTGTATTTTTGAAAGTTTGGGCTAACAAATTATTCTTGAGCAAAAAATAAATGAGTTTCGTTCTCTGAGAACATTATTTCTTGACAAGAAAGCTACCGTTCTGCCTTATTCTGAATTATCTATCTATTTGTATCTATAACTATGGTATTAAAAGTATCATGAAAATTTTCTGTAAAACGAAAGCAGTATTTCCCTTCAAAAAAGTCTATGTACATGTTTAAAAGCAAGTTAACATGTACAAACCCCCTATTTTCGTAATTCGTGACTTAGTCTGTAAAATGTGATTATGACAGTTTCAAAAGATATTGTGGGGATTATAATTAAAGCAGGGGATGCAGAATTTACTTTCGGGAGGAGGCTAACTATGAGAGGGAATGTCCCAAATTGAAGGCGCGTAGCGCTTTCGGGCAGTTGGTTTCCTTTCCACGATGTAGAGTTCAAAATTAATCATGAAAAAGCGACTTTGAAACATATCGGGCGTAGCGTTAGAGACAAATTCTTGCTTCAAAGAACTAACGAAGCACAGTAGCTTTACTTATATTATTATTTATGCACACTATGATAACTTCAGAACTTTTAGAGGGTGACTTAATTGTAGAGCGTCTGAGGTGATGAGTATTGGAGGAAGTGCCCTTTTAACACCCCTTCCACATGTGCAATTTTCCATCATTTATATTTGCAAATTAAGCAGTCTGAAATATTTTCGGCACTTTCTTGCTTCAGGGTAAGCATTCCGTCAAGTTTGTTATAAAAATTCTACGGGTAAACACCTCTTGCCCCCTGCCGTTGGCCACTAATATCAGCCGTGAACAGTCAGTGTGGACATATCAAAAGCACCTGTGCCTCACAGGATTTGCGTAAATATGGATGCTTGGGAATTTGCGGAGTGTAACAGTGCGCTCTAAGTAAATAATGAGTCACGGAGGTCAGTCAGGTTGCTTCTTAGGCAGCAGCCCCTCTGAGCATATGCAACTCAGGCAAACAAATGTTTTTCAGGGCAAAGCTTAAGTCATGATCATAATTCTTGCTAGTTAGGAAACATGTCGGGGGAAATACCCCACCCCCACACACAGTTGAGTATCTGCCCAAATACACATTCATGAGTTTAATTGAAAACCATTAAGTCAGTATGATTTTGGTAAAATAAATAGTGGCAGTGGCATTATCTTATATTGAGATTCTTGGGATACGTTTTACAGGAGCCTTGATAATGGTGTTGTTGCTAAATCCAGTTAAAGGCAGTAGGCAGTCACCCCAATCAGAGTGAGTGTGCCCTGTCACTCTAGTTTTTGATTGGCCTATTTTGATCATGTGACAATATTTTTGTTAGTCAATTGTGAAATTCAAGGAGAATTTCCCCTTTTTACCTGTTGTTTGTAATAGTTAAATGTTCAAAATGTCTTCAGAGGTGGTTGTAATGCAATAAGAGCAGATATGCAAGAATTTGCTGATTCTTCAAAGCAAATTTTGGGGCGACTGCCTTTTGCCTTTAAGGTAAAGCTCGTGCATCTTCGATCGAAAATATCGCCTTCATTACCATCAAAACATTATTACTATCATCCATGACTTCTTACATATCACCTATGTCTTTCCGCAAGGAGATTTTTCCTCACAAAAACGCAGGTACGACGGGTCAGTCTGTGAAATTTATCCACATTGTTTCTGCAGTTTCCTCAAAATAGGCTGCAAATTCAAAACCTTTGTTGTTTAACGATTATGACATCAGAATGTCATCTAACTCAGTGGCTTTCCGGATATTCGTAAATCAAGGCTATTATGCCCCCTTATACCATGATAATTATCTTTGAAATAATGCCTAAGAATGTGAGCATTTTTACAGGATAGTAATTAACGTTTTATCTACTACAAACTCTATGATATTACATTTACGCAGCCTTCAGATTATTCTTATTTATAACTTCGATATTAATATTGGCAAATCGCACTCCTAAAACAGGCCGAGGACTATATGTACATATTGCATTCAAATTGACTGCTCCAAAGAACAAAAATGATGGTCAATTAAGGTGATTTGATACAAAATATAACAAAGAGCTACAACTTTAACGTCAAATGATTAAACCGCTAAAATGGTGTTGTTCAAGACAACCTGCCTCTGTCCATAATTGCGTTTCAATGGACTTAAAAATGTCGTCGTTATGATTAACAACATTAAGGTCCAATATGACGCTTCAATTCACTGATTTGAGGCCGTAACTCATACAACTATCGGAGTATGTGTACACCACACCAGCAACCAACTAGGTTATATAACGTTTCATAAGTAAAGCGTGTATACATTTTTGCTTGCAAAGCAATCAGACTCAGCGCCAACTCTAATGCAAACAACTGATTTCCAATCCATCTTATTTCAAGAGAATTCTGCGGCAGCGTTATTTGTATAGTAAAATAAGTATCATCCGACTTCACAGGATGTATTATTTAGTGACTTGACAAAATTGTTTGCAATAAAACACGATAATTTAGTTTTAACAGACTACCTGAAACAACATGAAATTTTTAACAGACCTATGAAAAAGAGTAAATGGTGGTTTAGCCTAGACTCTTAACTATTGGTATTAAAAGTATCATGAAGATTTTCTGTAAAACAAAAGCAGTATTTCCCTTCAAAAAAAGGCTATGTACATGTCTAAAAGCAAGTTAACATGGACAAACCCCCTATTTTCGTAATTTGTGACTAGTCTGTAAAATGTGATTGTGACAGATTCAAAAGGTACGGTGGGAATTATAATTTCAAGCAGGGAATGTAGAATTTATTTTTGGGAGGAGGCTAACTATGAGAGGGAAGGTCCCAAATTGAAGGCGCGTAGCGCTTTCGGGCAGTTGGTTTCCTTTCCACGATATAGATTTCAAAATTAATGAAAAAGCGACTTTGAAACATATTGGGCGTAACGTTAGAGACAAATTCTTGCTTCAAAGAACTAACGAAACACAGCAGCTTTACTTATATTATTTATTTATGCACACTATGATAACTTCAGAACTTTTAGAGGGTAACTTAACTGGAGAGCGTCTGAGGTGATGAGTATTGGAGGAAGTGCCCTTTTAACACCCCTTCCGCATGTGCAATTTTCCATCATTTACATTTGCAAATTAAGTAGTATGAAACATTTTCGGCAAAAGGCAGGGCATTTTTTGCTTCAGGGGAAGCATTCCGTCAAGTTTGTTCTAAAAATTCTACGGGTAAACACCTCTTGCCCCCTGCCGTTGGCCACTAATATCAGCCGTGAACAGTCAGTATGGATATATCAAAAGCATCTGTGCCCCACAGGATTTGCGTAAATATGGATGCTTGGGAATTTGCGGAGTGTAACATTGCGCTCTATAAGTAAATAATGAGCCAGGGAGGTCAGTCAGGTTGCTTCTTAGGCAGCAGCCCCTCTGAGTATAGGCAACTCAGGGAAAACAAATGTTTTTCAGAGCAAAGCTTAAGTCATGATCATAATTCTTGCTAGTTAGGAAACATGTCGGGGGAAATACCCCACCCCCCACACAGTTGGGTATCTGCATAAATACACATGCATGAGTTTAATTGAAAACCATTAAGTCAGTATGATTCTGGTAAAATAAATAGTGGCAGTGGCATTCTCTTATATTGAGATTCTTGGGATACGTTTTACAGGAGACTTGATAATGGTGTTGTTGCTAAATTCACTTAAAGGCAGTAGGCAGTCACCCCAATCAGAGTGAGTGTGCCCTGTCACTCTTGTTCTTGATTGGCCTATTTTGATCATGTGACAATATTTTTGTTAGTCAATTGTGAAATTCAAGGAGAATTTCCCCTTACTTTACCTGTTGTTTGTAATAATTACATGTTCAAAATGTCTTCAAAGGTGCTTGTAATGCAATAAGAGCAGATATGCAAGAATTTGCTGATTTTTCAAAGCAAATTGGGGGGCGACTGCCTATTGCCTTTAAGGTAAAGCTCGTGCATCTTCGATCAAAAATATGGCCTTCATTACCATCAAAACATTATAACTATCATCCATGACTTCTTACGTATCACATATGACTTTCCGCAAGGAGATTTTTCCTCACAAAAACGCAGGTACGACGGGTCAGTCTGTGAAATTTATCCACATTGTTTCTGCAGTTTCCTCAAAATAGGCTGCAAATTCAAAACCTATGTTTAAACGATTATGACATCAGAATGTCATCTAACTCAGTGGCTTTCCAGATATTCGTAAATCAAGTCTATTATTATTTTTTTATTTATTCAATTTTTTCCTTTTATGTTAAGGTATCCAAGTGTAAGTGTGTCTACCTATTTTGCCTCTATTTGGCCGAGTAAAAAACGACGTTTAGAAGTCAACTTTTCCGTACGGAGAGGATAACATATGCATGAAACGAATAGTGTATTACCGCCCTGAATTATTCGTCAGAGTAGGTTGTTCGAATTTGGGCTCAGAAACGACGTTCTCGTTAAGGTACAAACGGGTTTTCTGGAGCATTATCAAAAGGTGCGGACTTTTGCAGTTTAGCCTGTATTGATTGTCAAATTGTGAAAGCAATTGTAACTATGCCAAAAGTCACATTTTTTTCAATATAAACAAAACCAAAATTTATTGTTTTGGCTGACAAACAGACTATTTCCCTTTTATTCTTCTTTTATATGGGGAACCTTCTAATGGGCCAAATTAACTACAAAAGTGTGCATTTTTAAATTCACATTTCTTCTTATCTCTTTATAAAACTTGCACATACTTGACCTGGAATGCAGTTATGGTAAAATGTTCAATGGGTCAATGAGTCTCCAGTTAAATGTGTAAAACTACTGAGCAGGTCCGCAGTATTACAGTAACGATACACAGTATCTTACTGTGACTGGAGACCGAGTAAACAAGTCCTGTCTGTTTCCCTCGTTGCGCAGGCTATATTGTCTTTCAAAGTCGCAACTGATAGGATATCTTAACAATCCCGTTAGTTCGCAAACAGGGCCGGTGATTGTCTCTTATTTGTAAGTTGGAGTTTGGACCAACTGTTTACCAACCTTCTGGCAGGGTTGCTATAGAACATGCCATGATCTTGCCAATTGTGTGGTAAGTTACAGGCTTGTACATGATACAATCCTTGTAGTAGTCAGTCTGTATGCCGACTTACACAAAGGCCATACTTTATTTGAAGTTTAATGTAACTACGCATTCTAAGGTATGTTTATTTCGTTTCTTTTAGGTCTCTATAATGTTTCTAGCAGCTTGTAAAGGTTGCAATATAATTCCCTAGTATGTTGATGAAAGTTTGAAGAGATGGTCGTTGTACGTCCCCTGACTTATACGTGACCTTACATATATAGCTATAGGCTGAATCTGACTAGTCGATCTGTGTTCGAAAGACTGAAGAATATGCCTAGAAAGGAAATTTCATGGGGAAATTTCAGGTTTGAATGCCCCCAATGCGCAGAGGGCGGGTATGAGAACATGACTAAACCCCCATCCCACCCCAGCATAGGTCAAGGGTCTTGTTTCAAGGCCTCTAGCGGGTCTAGCAGCATGGCTTTATAGTTGTGGCAAGAGACCAGGCACCAGGAGGCCCGGAAACTGTGACTTCTTTCCTCGTGAACCATAACTTCAGTTAAGGCTGACGGTAGGACATCCTACCTCTATTGATATCCACTTTGTTCCTGTTAGGCATTAAAGCAATATTTGAATGACGTATGGAAGTTCTTGGTTACTAGCAAATCAAAAGTGTTTTTTTTTTCTTTCGAAATTACTCGTCACCCTGGTTACCAGAAAACTGGTCATTGATCGATGTAGGCCGGCCGGGGAGCATTTGCTATTTTATAGCTCCTATACACAAACATAGTATTATCGACAGGACCAAAGACGACGTCATCTCCACTATGGTTAGGGCTTATATCATGAAATTCAGCCTTGCAACTGTCCTAAATCTCAAGAGCGTCAACGGCTTCACAAAAGTGGGGGTGGGAGTAGGGGTGGGGTTGGGGCAAAACCTTGACGATAATCATTAAAGAGCAAATTACAAAGCCCTACCAAAAAGGACAAAAATGGATTTCAGAAGATCTGAGATGTAATTTGAGACATCTTCCCACCATTTTAATCCAATTAATGGACGTTTCCACCATTTTCGAGCTTGAGTATATTGAATTAGCTATTTTATAAGGTATGGAATATAATGCGCACTTTCTATTTTTGTTCGGGTTCTGAAAAAAGTGACAATATAATATCCCCTTCACTTTTAAAAGTGTGGGGTATGTCCTTCCTGCCCCCACCTTTTGACACCTATGCTACTTGTACAACCTGGCGAAGGATGAATTTCCGTGTCCACTGTCTTAATTATTTGTTGGCATCGTCCATCTTTGTTGAAAATACACCCTCTGGCTGGCCTGCCCATGCGTGAGATATATTTAGACCTACCTCTGAATTTTTCTAGAATCTTAAAATTCAAATATGTTGCATTTTTATTATTACATGGATGTTTAAGTCTGTTTTAGTGAGACGTTGATTCCATAGAGTGTGACTTCGCAAACCCGGTTTCGTCTTGACATAATAGTATTATCAAGGAAAGTTTACATGTCTATAAAGGGGCATAATTAACCCATAATCTATCACACTCTCTTCCACGTTTTTGGCAGCCATAACGTCTTATGAAGTTGCGGTTGAAAGATGGGGCTTCTTCTACAAGAGGCCCGTATAGCGAGGCCGGTCTAGGTTCCTACTGTATACAGAGAGTTTCAGTGCGGGGTCTGAAGCACCACCACAATCACAACACGCCACAATTCGACAAAAAACAAAACTCAAGACGTCGCGAAGTTCAATGCAGGTCATGGGACAGCGTTATTCATTACATAGTCATATTACCGTCAATATTTTCACTAATCCGATCCTTTTACTGCATATTCCACTAAATACTAATTTGTTCCCTCTTTTCATCATAGAATCAACATGTCTGCACAGAAGGAACGACAAGGAATGAAGGTAGAGTGATAGTTTCCACATACTTATGAAACTACTTTTAAGTGTGGAGGGGTTGTTAATAGTTTCCCAAAATTTTTAATATCGAATGTCACAATGTTGCCAAAAAATGCATAAATGTTGCCTGGGCAAATATTCTTTCCGAACGGGATGCCTCACACGCCTATGTTTTCATGCATTTCACGGTCCGCTACTTCCAAGCAAACCTCCGGAAGGGCTAATAATAAGCCCTGTCTTCAGTGTATTCATCACCCACAAACGACCACCCCCACATGCCCAGCTGAAACAAAGAGATAATTGACCGCTTATTTCACAGGCAACGCAACAAAATCTAATGGCAGTGCCTCAAACTGTATAGACCTTATGTATATAAGGTCACAAAACAGAAAGTGCGCCACCGACAGAGGTAAGCTCGAATCACTGCAACCTGCACCAACAAACGCAGACAGCTGATTTGTGTACCGGTCAGATACGCATGTCTTTTACGCGCACGTGCAAAGTCTACGTCTTGCGTACAATGTGCTTCATTGTTTTCCGTCCAAAATGACCCCCGCGTGACGTCAATGCATAATGTCTATATGCATGCGTTGACGTTACGGCTCAGTTTCATGGACACATTGTTAGTGGTCAGCCTTTCTGTTGTTCCCATCCGGTTGTTCCAGGTTTAATATTGACAGCGAGTTTTCGATTTCAGGACAACGGAGCTACAGGACGAAGAGCTAGACGAACGCGCACGCAGCTTCCCTTGCTGACATTAGTGGCTCGCCATAGGGGCACGGGGGAGCACTTGTCCCTCCCCCAAGTTGCAAAGTATGGTCTTCAGTTTTCAAAAACAAAAATAATAAATAAATAAAACATGTAATTCGAGATGGGTTAGGCCCTCCCTTTTCCTTGAGTGGGTTTAAAATTAAAGAAGTGAATAACTTTCCAATGCAATGCGAAGGTTAAACATTAATAAAGTGCTTTCAAAACGACATTTTTTCGGCGCGCTTCGCGCGCGTTTTCTTAGTTGCTTGTTTGCTACTATATGTACTTCAGACATCACAAATGGACCTGCCATTAGTGCGAGCTAAGGTAATCAAAACAAATGATCACGCTGTGATATTTTTTAATCTGATTAGCTTTGGCATCATAATGTCATTTACAGAGTGTAACGGTAATGCTGGAGTTAAATGCCCATAGTTTTGCAGACACTTCAGAGCTTTCGGGGTCATTAGATACACAACCCATTAGCCGTGTTGATTATCATCCACGACTAAAAGCAGTTTTGCCCGGGTGTCACCTGGCCAGATTAGCATAGGTATCTGTTTACAAAAAGTAACGGACATGTAGCCTAAACGTATTGTGTTTCCCATAGAATTAGAGGTTTCCCTTCCCTTGTCCAAATTGACAGCGCCGTTGGCCCACGAGCGGTCTTATATCAAATGGCCTGTTATAAGCAAAAGGTTCTCCACCTCTGTGCTAAAGTATACCGTTTCAATTGATTTAAAATAAACACACCAAACAGTCAATCTAAGCTCAGTGTAATGAGACTTTTGACTAGTGGCCTAGCTATTTGTATATAGGATAAGACGTCGTTCTGAGTTAGGGGAATTCCCCTCCCCCTTTAAAATATTTCGTTTCGGACCGGTACTGAGATCCAAAATAGTGCTATCATTTCATCGTTTTCAAATGTCTTCATGCTCGAACTTTTCGTTAGTTTAAGAAGAAAAAAATCCAGAAAACCAACATTTTATGGCTTCTTGGCAAAGCTGAAACATATTGTGGCACAATGAAAGAAACAACAAAATATTTAAAGGTGGGGCTCATTTTATAGTGACAAATGGATCAAACCGCTTTGCCCATTTCACCTGCCTCTTACTCCACCCCTATGGAGTAGCGATCGGTTGATATGGTTGTATTCATTTTTAAAGTAGTCAGCTCATGACTAACTGCCTGAAATGGTTTGTGAAGAGCTTTTGAAAACTACATGGGGCATCGCTGTAATACATAATAATAACCATACTCCTATTGTACTGTCCGGAGCTGACCATTATTATAACCTCCCTGAATACAGACTTGAATTTGCCCCCCCCCCCCAAAAAAAAATTCTTAGAGCCGCCCATGCGTCCTGATATTCAATGTCATCGATCTTTTAGACGACGGGACGCACAGTACATTTTTTGCATCAATACAAAGAAAAACAAACGCCATAATTTTTCACCGTCCTTCTAACTGTTGGGTATAAGGCATTGCAAGCTAACATTTCAGTTTAGCGGCAACTTCAGGCATAAGATCACAAAGGGCAGAAAATATAATTAGGATGATGAACTTTTTTTCTATCACAAGATACCAATATGTCTTGGTTTAATACGGAATCAATTATAAGACGAATTTGTAACAAAACACATAGGATTTTTTTTGTCACGTCCCTTTTGTGAGCAAGCAAAATAACGTCACGAAGTCGTGTACGTGCCCACCAAACGGTCTTGTGCCTAGATCGAACGTTACTATTCTGAAAATCAACACGACGGTGCAGTCTTCGCTTACACGCATGCGCATGCCATTTTTTGTTGTGTGTTCTGTCTTCGTCTACCGTCCTGAAGTCGAAAACCACGTATTGTCGCGGCCCTCATGTAACTTCGAGGGAGTAACTTCGGGGCACCATTTAAGCAGATCGTTGCTAACCTTTGGCCCACATGTAGTCAACACAGGCACACCTAAAATACCTCGCAGATTACCGTCAATGAAACTTCCTATGCTTTATTATTCTGTAAGAAACCCACATTCCCTGGTCCTACTGAAAAAAGTAGCTGAGGGCATTTTCGGTAATTTTAAAATTTTGACGACTTTTCGAAAGGACTCGACGACCATGACACCCCCACCTCCATTTCCGCTTGCGTGAAAGCCCATGTCAATGAAATTACGTATTGCAGATACAAGTGAAATGTAAAATGTCTTCTTCATTGTACAGTGGGTCTTTCACAATACTGGCACTATACATAAAGAGCAAATACTAAAGCAAATTGTTATCTTTGCAAAATAAATGAAAGTAGCTAATGGACTTTCCAAAGTCTTCAGATATTCCATTTGATGTTGAACCTCTGGTTGACAGCTTAGTTGAGTTTTCACGACTGTATATGCTCAAATATTTATGCCGGTAACAATAACTTTAATATTTGCTGGATTGTTTACAAATCCTTTTTAAATCGAGATAACAGGATATTCAGTGTCTGTTAATAAATTAAGTTGCACTTGTACACCCATTCATTGAAAGATATTTACTTAACTATTAGGTCCGACCCGTTCGTGGAAATAAGAAAGGAAACATTCGCATAGACACTGCACAATTAAATAAAATTTCTGCCATGTTTGTAAACACGTTGAAACACAAATGTTTAGATGTTAACCATGTACGCTTAACAATGAAATACGTTAACTTTTCAAAGAAAGCGTTTACCAAACTTCAGTGTATTAATTAGCATGAAAATATGTTAACAAAGTGTGGGCAGAAAAGTGTGCAGAAACGTTTATCCTTAAACACTGTCTTTAAAGTGTTTTGGTAAAGCAATCAACTACAGGAATCCTGGTCCCCCCCCCCCCCACTAAAAATGACATTTACACGAAGTCAGATTTCAAAAGTCTTTATCCTCTAACTCAAAAAGGGTCATTCGCTCCGAATGCTAGCATCTTGATGGAGTTCGTTCGCAAACGCCAAGACATAAGTCATACCTGGTGGAAGCTGGAAAGACAACCTCAACACTGGCATTCAAGGGATACACTGTAGTATATAACCACTACTGCTGCATGTCCACAGTAAGAAAATGCTGTAAATAATATGCCTGTCAGTTTGAAGGTCGTTATTTGTCATGGTTTTGCTTGCATATATATTCTGCATATGGGATTATCAAAGAGAAACTTTTTAACCTTGCAAAATAGTGGTGGCTTGTAAAAATTGTAATAAGGCTGGTCTAAATCAGAAGTCAATTTGCGTGTTCAACGAATACATCTGCTGAACTTTGCATATAAACTGCATAATTTTGACAGTAGTCAGTCGTGCTTATTACAATTCCCGGAGCAGTGTAAGTTTTATGTCATAAAGATATGATAAGTACAGTAAACGCTATAGGCGTACAAGTATACAACTTGGTGAATTCGAGAGAACTAATCTCATACCATGAATTTTCCAAGAAAATGGTTATCGGTTGCTTCTTTCTTCTTCATTTTGCTATGTACATTACAGGTCAAAAGAAAACGTACCTGGGATCAAGCTGCGGTAAGAAAACCCTGTTAATTAAAGTTTTATTCTTCAATTAATAAGTATTAAGTTTTTTGGCTTGATGTAATTTGCTTTGTATTTTCCTCATATAGTACAGTATGAAAACTTTTCACACCCTAACATGTTATGTTTAAAAAGCATTACTTCGATGTTTCATGTTAAGTTTGCTACTTCCTGTCATACCTTACCATGTTCGATTGCTTGAATACCATTTTCCAAGATTTTAGAATATTTTCCATCCAATGTAAGTTTCAAAGTGACAAGTTCTTTCATAATATTACTTTAAAAACAGGTAGCTCTGAGTCAATGTCATCCAAATTGTATTGAATGCCCTAAAAAAAAGCTGCTCTGTAACCCCTGTCCCCATCATTCTATTGTTCAAATGGGGTAATTCATGTTACCAACCCAGTAAGGCCTCTTCACGTACAAGGGGCTCTGCAATGCATTTGCAAGGGAGATGTTTGTTTCAATCATTTCTGCCTTCTAAGTAACCTATTCACCTGAACTACACACCCATGGGCAATGCTAGGAAAGTACGAATTGACCATTTTAACGGAGGTCAAGTCGTGACAGTCATTCATTACACCCTCCCCCAATGAGAAAATAAAAATGAGACAAAAGGAGCGGCCATGCTTTCAGTTACAGATATTAATGATAGATCCACATTACATGAATAATTGACCTCTCTGAGAATGAACGAGTTCGGACACTTCGATGCACAATGCATGCTGGGAAGGAAAATGTACCATAACAGAGACTGCATGTGCGGCAAGAGAGATATTTTGTGTAATATCACGCACAATTTTTGAGTTTAAAATTATGGTTTTCTAGACATCAATCACAGGTCAAAGAATATTTGTTTTGTAGGAAATAGTTCTTTTTGAAGTTATTCTCCTTAACTTGGACCGAAAAGGTTGGACAGTATGACGGTAAATTGTGGAAGACAAGAAACAGTAGCTCAAAAACTTCGTATCCTTATGGAAATATCCGTGGACTTGATCTGTGGTACTTCAAAATCTAATTTCCCAACTCGTCTATTGTCAGCAATAGCTCTCTACTTTGTCTTATGTATGTACAGTTTAGGTGAAGCAGTGAGTTCTAAGCCATAATTGATTGACACTAACATCATGGACAGAAAATTGCATTTCAGAGCACCTTTCATTTGCAACGGTCTTCCGCAATAAATTTGGTAACGTGGTATACCCCACATATAGAACGGTGGGGTTTCAATTGGGCTTGCTAGTGTTCCTATAAACATTGCTTTGGGCTCATCCAATCTGAGAAGATGGCCACGGGTTCTGGTTTGTTTTTCTTTACACTTTTTGAGTTGAATGTGGGACTAAATTTTCATGTCTTCCTGTGCAACTTAAGTCAAAGAGCGAGTATTTTCAGCCCTGATGGATTATAATCACTTGAAGTTCTACGACCCATGTAATCTTGAAATAAATTAGCCAAAAACAATTTTAGTCAGAAATAAGAAGAAATTGATTTGAATTAATTGAAAAATTCAAAACGATGCTTTATTATAGGCTTAGGAAGTACGGAGGTAGTCAAAGGGGTCCGGTCTCCCAGTACCTTGACTGAGAAGCCCGAGATACCTCCCCCTTCATTAATTTTAGGATAAGTGTCTCGGCATATAAAGAAATATCTGAAAGCGTAATGAAAATTCATAATTGTTATTACATTATTAAAATTTATTTGTTTATCAGTGAGAAATATTAATAACCCTAGTAAGGTGCTAATAAGTAAAATAATCTAGGCGCGATTCTCGCGGGAATGTAGTCATAGCTAAGTATCTATACCTTACACTGTGGTGGCACTAAGGGGTCATGTTGGGTCACCTCAATTTTTTCCTTTCCTTAATGTTTCTCAGATAAATGTAGCACTGAGATCCAAAATAAACAGACTTCTAGGCTCCTTGTTCCATTAAAAAGAGCTTGCGGGGGACGCGTGCGCCCTTTATTAATTTCCAAAAAATATCACCTTAAGTGATAGCTTTCTGTAGGGGCTTAGGGGTGAGGTGTGTTTTCGACTGATTGATGAATCTGTCGTAATTATTTTCTATCACAATTCCTTCGCAAAATATCCGTTAAAATTTTTCGAAAATCCTTCCCAAACTGCTAAAAGTTTCGCGCGCCTAGCGCGCTTTACCTCAAGGCTTCAACGTTTGCGGCAGTACTTTTGTGGAGAAATCAGTGTGAGAAGAAATGACGCTCTAAATCGTTAACACCTATGCCTCAACGTGTAGGCCAGAAACAAGATTCGAAATTGTCAGAAGAGCAACTGGCAGCTACCGTATATATTTGTCTAGTTTTTTAGTACCGAATTTCAGTTAAAAATAGCACACCCTGTCGGGAAACACTTCATCTGTTCATACTGTAGTTTTGATTCTTTAATACCGTCTCAAACGTCTTCACATGGTTTAACGACAAAGGTTTTACGTTGTGCAACAATTCTAATGCAAAGATTTGCACTGCATGTTTCATAGCCATTTTTAGGAGGATAATGAGGGAATCATTCCGGCAAAAACTATTTCCGAAAACTAGAGGTATAATCCCAACATCAGGCTTGCTTCAGGAGGGGATAAAGCAGCAACCGTGCATTACGAGCATTACTCGTAGCCTGATATGCGTGATCTGGAGTAAATTACTCATTTCATAAGCATAATTCAAAGGTTTTGCCAAGGATAGCATCTAAACGGTCTTATATTAACAAAAAATTATCATTTGGAGGAGTTGTCACCTCTTCTTTTGGACAAAACACCTGGTTTCTCTTACCACCAACCAAAAATAAAAACAACTAAATTATAAGAAGTTCGAAACTTTGCCAAAGATAGTGTCATATTCATCTTAAATGAACGGATTAAAAATTTCGCAAAGCGTTGGGGCACACCTGGGCAACAGGCAACATAGCAATAAGCTCGGCTCCTAAAGTAGCTGAGTCCATCGTTTTTATTGAGACTGATTTTGTCTACCTTTCCAAAACAAGTATTTTTTTATTCTCTGCCGAATGCAAAAGGAATCCATGCAATCACGTGATTGTATGTATCTGTGTATGTGTGTGTATATACGTGTGTTTGTGATACTTGGCTTGTAAACACGATACCTCAAAATAGCAATTATGGATGATTTTCATACTTGGAATACAGAAATATCATATTAAGAGGGAGATTCCTATTGTTTTGGGAGGGAGGTCAAAGGTTATGTGAGGTCAACAGAGGTCAAAAATCCATAACCTTGTAAACGCGATATCTCTAGGCAGGAAGCATGGATGCTTTTCATACTTGGCATGTGGATGTGTAATAGTCAGAAGATCATCCCTGCTGGTTTTGATGTCGGAGGTCACCGGAAGTGAAGAAAGAAATTCTTAAAAATTGCTCGTAAACACGATATCTCAAAATAGCAATGATGGACAATTTTCATACTTGATATACAAGTTTATCATATTAAGAGGAAGATGTATTGTTTTCAGTGGAGGTCAGAAGTCTTTTGAGGCCATCGGGGGTCCAAAACCGAAAACCTTGAAAAAACACGATATTTCAAAACAGGGATGATGGATACTTTTAACACTTGGTTCAAGTTACTTTACGAGACAGGGAATCATATGGGTTTGTTGGAGGTGCCAGAAGGTCATGTGAGGTCATGAGAGATGAAACTACGTAAACCTCGTAAATTAATGGACAGTGGGCGGTACCTCCAAATTGTGGCAGGCGTTTCATGACCAATGAAAAGTTAGGGATGATTTTTTTACCATTCCAAAGACAAAGTTATAGAGAAAAACATTTTATTTTTTGACAATCGTAACTGTTACAGTAATTCGAATTACCTTATTATGTACACGTGTAAAAAATGCTGTGACTATAGCATGATTAGACATACCATACGCTTAAAGAATTTAAAGGTGCTTTCACACCGCGAGCAAAGCAAAGCGAACCGAGAGTTTCTTAAATACCTATTTGAAAAAAAACTAGTCAAATTCTCGCAGATTGCACAATGCGAGCGAGCAAAGCAAAGCGTCTCGAGCGGTTTGCTAGCGTCCCTCTCGGTATAATGTTGACCCATTTACTTTGTTCAAAATGCTGGGCAAACAAGCTTCACGTGCATGTATTGTTGCTGTGTTTTTTGCAGGAAGTAAACATGGCGGCCATCAGTACTCTATTCGCTAGCTTGTATCCGCTAGTCCATACGCTCCAGCGTTGGACGCTTGATACGCCAACGCTTGAAACGCTTTTGGTGTGAAAGTACCTTTATGATGGCGTAGTGGATAAGTGCTCGGTTTCTCACACAGACGTCCCTGGTTCGAATCCCTCCTAAGACACGTTTTTTTTTCTTTTTTTGTTATTCAACTCTTGGTGGGGTTCATAGGTCATTTGAAGTCAGCAGAGGTCAGATTGTGAAGACATTTCCTCCGCACCAAAATTTGACCGACAAATTTAGTCCTTAAATTTTTTAAGGGTGCAGTGTATACCATATTTTTGAAGAGATGTGTTCAACCTGTGATGTGGATATTGAAACAAATCAATTCAAAGACTCTTTGCCCAAAACTGACTGAAATTTAAATTATTTTAGGGAAAGTGTTGCCTGATAATCCTTCAGCTGTGGAAAAGGGCATTTTAAGTGAAGTGTCAAAGGGGACGCCACTATCTCATATAAAACTCTGGCGAAGCTCAAAAATTCAATGCTTATGAGGGTACACACACATGAAAACACTATTAACAGCCGACTCGAGGGCTTTAATATGAGGGCGGGGAGGCTTGTGCCCCATTTGAACTTGTGCAAGAATCCAGAGGCCACAAAACAGGCCAAATCTTAGGTATAAGTTAATAAAGGGATGGCTTCGGGTTGCGTGTAAGCTTTTTAATTTGAGGGCGGAGGTGCGACTTCAGTTTTGAAAAGTAGCGAAATATGGGAGAGTTTAGCAAACTCTTTACAACCCCGAGGTGAGGGGCCTTCAACCCCCCCCCCCCGGATACGCGCCTGGATGTAGAAAGTTTCACCACTTTAAAGTTATCCACAGAACAGCCGACAAACTGCCCGCCTTTAGATTTTTAGTTTACCATATCATGACCGTAAAGACTGGTCAGAACTCTTAACATTTTTTTTAGCATTCAGGTAGCGCATGTACAGGCAGTTTTTTGATTGGTGATCAAGATTTGCGTAGTTCGGTTGCTGAGGAGCTATAGCCTACGAACGCTAAGTACGTGGGTTCAAGTCGACCCTGGAGGCTTGGCAGAGAATAGTACCCCGTTTTAAGGTTATTGCTGTTCTTCAGTCTTACTCAATTGTCAAGCTTTGTATATCTTGTAAAAGACACCACCGTCCTCATCTTCATCCTATCAATAATTTACAATTTTACTTTAAATGTTAAAGCCTCAGCAATGTGAAATAAGTCGGATGTAATTTATGCATTTGTTACTTGTAACCATTTTGTTATATCATTTATCTTATCATCATTCCATCTTATCATCATTCCAGTCAATTGTTTTTCCTTAACAAGTAATTACACAGAAATTTAAATTGTTTCATAAACCTCCAAAGCAACGCACGGGTGTTCTGTGACTTAGACGTCATTTGTACATAGCATTTGTAAGTACCCATTCGTAAACGTGTGAATAAACTTTAAAAATCTCAATTGTCAAACTTTTGTGGCTGCTTGTTTTATTTTTTATCTTCCTCATTCTAGTTTTTATCTACTCTTCTGCGTTCCTACTTTCCTGCCTTAATTATCATCGTTCTGTTAATTATTTCCTATACTGTCAATTTCCTACTCAAGTCACTTGACTCTATTTCACATAGCCTACATTGTCAGGTCGTGCAGCCCCCCCCCCCCCGTCCACCACCACCACTTTCTTTCGGCAGTGCTGCAGTTGGTATTGATTTTTGTGGATCCATGTTCCTGGCCCTTTTTGAGATGAAACGGTTTTCCTGTTGTAATCGGCATTTGATACGAAAGGTCTCAATGAAAGCAATGGCCTCGACTATAAGTAGCCGAGGCCATAGTTTGTTATTCAGATCGAAGATTATCTGTTCAAAACAATACTTCTTTCTACTGAAAAGCCGGTCTAGAATGGATACTTAAAAAGATGTTGCCGATTTCAAAGTAGTTTTCTTTTAAATGTCACATTGGATTGAGAACCTGCCAAGAATAGGTGACTTTTGTTCTCGTTTCATGGTTCGCTGTATTTGTCAACGCCTTCTCCCCCCCCCCCCCCCCCATGGATATGCGCCTGAATGTAGAAGAATGAATGTTAAAGCTATCGTGCACAGAACAGCGGACAAGCTAGCCGTCATTATATTTTTTTATTTACCATATCACGGCGGTGAAGATTTTGAGAAGGCTTAGCATTTTTAACCTTTCGGTTACGCATGTAACACCTGGCATTCCTTCATTGACTCACGTACGGTACTTAATTTTGATCCCTTCGAAGGTCTTTGGAATCTTATAACAGGTAAAAGTCATCCATCGAATATGATGACTGGATTATTCAGGCCATTTTCCAAGCATTTTAGAGGACTTAACAGTCCCTTTAATGTACGTGTTTTCACACAGTTTAAAATGACAAATGTTGAGCCACGATAACAGCTACAATATGATGGAGGTACGTGTCCCTCTGACGCTCCTCTAAAAAAGTTTACACAGCGGACAAATGTGACTCTACGGTGGCTCAATAGGGACACACAAAGAAAAAAAGCTCCCTGAAAAGTCGAAATTTTGACTTTCAAAGTCCAAATTTTGACTTTTAATCTCGAAATTTTGACTTTCAAAGTCAAAATTTTGACTTTTAATCTCAAACTTTTGACTTTCAAAGTCAAAATTTTGACTTTTAAAGTCGAAATTTTGGCTTTCAAAGTCGAAATTTTGACTTTCAAAGTCGAAATTTTGACTTTTAATCTCGAAATTTTGACTTTTAAAGTCCAAATTTTGACTTTTAATCTCGAAATTATGACTTTCAAAGTCAAAATTTTGACTTTTAATGTCGAAATTTTGACTTTGAAAGTCAAAATTTTGACTTTTAAAGTCAAAATTTTGACTTTTAAAGTCGAAATTTTGACTTTTAATCTCGAAATTTTGACTTTTAAAGTCGAAATTTTGACTTTTAAAGTCGAAATTTTGACTTTTAAAGTCGAAATTTTGACTTTTAATCTCGAAATTATGACTTTCAAAGTCAAAATTTTGACTTTTAATGTCGAAATTTTGACTTTTAAAGTCGAAATTTTGACTTTTAATCTCGAAATTTTGACTTTTAAAGTCGAAATTCTGACTTTTAATCTCGAAATTTTGACTTTTAAAGTCGAAATTTTGACTTTTAATCTCAAAAGTTTGACTTTTAAAGTCGAAATTTTGACTTTTAATGTCGAAATTTTGACTTTTAATCTCGAAAGTTTTATTTTCAAAGTCAAAATTTTGACTTTAATCTCGAAATTTTGACTTTCAAAGTCAAAATTTTGACTTTTAATCTCGTAACTTTGACTTTTAAAGTCGAAATTTTGACTTTGTATCGGCGCATTACAGGTGAACTAGAATTTTAGTTTTACACCTTAAATATAATATAGACAAGAACAAAATAATATCAATAGAAAGCTTCATTTATCGCACCAGTTTATTGCAAGAAGTCAATTAATTTTGATTTGGACGGAGGTTTTCCGGCGTATACCGTATTATATTATTACGGACCGTGCGCAAAGCCACTATATACCGGCCCAGTGTTTCCACTCTTCCCGAAATTACCCGAAATTCGGGAAATCTGGGTGCTCTTCGGGAAATTTTCGGGAAGGGGGATAATTTCGAGAAATTTCGGGAAATTTGAAAATAACTTATGGCGTATGGAAATGGCGTATGGCTTGACAGGGTGAAATCCTGGATCAACCATTAAAGTAGCATATAATAAGCGTTATTGAAAAAGAGAGTCAGCTTTTTGAATCTATAAGCCCTACTTACCTCACCTATATTATTTATTGATTTGTAATTTGTAATTTTTGTCCTTAGTTTGAACTTAGAATACTTCTAAAAATAGAAATAATTTTACACAAATCTCCCCACAATTTGTATAACATGACACCACTTTGCGTCTGTACATACTTATACCCAAAATGCTCCAAGGGGAAGGGTAAACATGCCTTTAAACCCCAGCCCAGCCCGTATGTTACCAATTCTTTGTCCTCGCATCAAACTAGCAAGTATTACGTGGATGGTGTGTGTGGGGGGGGGGGGTGGGGGGATACCAGTGCTGCAGTATATGGGCACGCATCACTCACTGTACCTGGAAATAACTTTTCTTTGGCAATTGACTGCTGAAATCGGGAAGAAAGGGTGAATAACAGTTTTCATTGGTAGTCGGTAAGACCGTAATTTATGAAGGGACGGCGTCGGAAGCTTTGTTGAAGGGTAGTTGATATTTGCAATATACATAAAACAGTACAGTAATCACTCTTGGGAAAATATGCCCTATTCTCTCCGCATGTGAATGAAGCCACTACTGGTCCTTAGTCCACTTTAAGGGCACTAGTCTCTCCGGCTGATCTTTCCTGTCAATGTCTCCCTCAGTATGAATGTATCGGAAAGTTTAGGGATTATCCTGAGGAGATAGGGATCTTACCAAATCTTCCAGAAGTATACCAGAATAAGGAAAGCGAGTCAATAAGATCCGTGACGTACCAACTTGCATATTTGTGTAAAGTGACTGTTTTCCAGGTCTACTCCATCTAGATCAGTGGTTCCCAACCTTTTTCAGCTCACCGCCCCCTTTCACCGAATGGCGTTGGACACCCCCCCCCCCCCGTCTATAAAATACTGTTGTCATGAATGAAACAATTAAAATGAAAACACATGGTGAAATAGAGGGGAGGCATACACATACATTGTTTATACGCACGGGTCCGACACAGGGAGGCAAAACAACAGTGCGGGATTCAAAAAGCTGACTCTCTTTTTCAATAACGCTTATTATATGCTACTTTAATGGTTGATCCAGGATTTCACCCTGTCAAGCCATACGCCATTTCCATACGCCATAAGTTATTTTCAAATTTCCCGAAATTTCTCGAAATTATCCCCTTTCCCGAAAATTTCCCGAAAAGCACCCAGATTTCCCGAATTTCGGGTAATTTCGGGAAGAGTGGAAACACTGGGCCGGTATATAGTGACTTTGCGCACGGTCCGTAATAATATAATATATGCCGGAAAACCTCCGTCCATATCACAATTAATCGACTTCTTGCAATAAACTGGTGCGATAAATGAACCTTTCTATTGATATTATTTTGTTCTTGTCTATATTAAGGTGTAAAACTAAAATTCTAGTTTCACCTGTAATGCGCCAGTATAAAGTCAAAATTTCGAGATTAAAAGTCAAAATTTCGACTTTGAAAGTCAAAATTTCGAGATTAAAAGTCAAAATTTTGAGATTAAAAGTCAAAATTTCGACTTTAAAAGTCGAAATTTCGAGATTAAAAGTCAAAATTTCGAGATTAAAAGTCGAAATTTTGAGATTAAAAGTCACAATTTTTAGATTAAAAGTCAAAATTTCGACTTTAAAAGTCAAAATTTCGAGATTAAAAGTCAAAATTTTGAGATTAAAAGTCCAAATTTCGACTTTAAAAGTCGAAATTTCGAGATTAAAAGTCAAAATTTCGAGATTAAAAGTCGAAATTTTGAGATTAAAAGTCAAAATTTCGAGATTAAAAGTCAAAATTTCGAGATTAAAAGTCAAAATTTCGACTTTAAAAGTCAAAATTTCGACTTTCTAGGGAGCTTTTTTTTTCTTTGGATGTCCCTATTGAGCCACCGTATGACTCAGAAATAAAAGATAATCAGAGAATCCCTGAAATAAGTTTCGTTATAGTTCCTTGCTACAAAGTTTGCATCACAAATGAAGCATGTGTTGTCAACAGCGTAGCCTCATCACACGGAACCTCTCTTCCAAAGAACTGTATTGCATTGTATGTTTTGCACGCAAACCAATGTTTCATGGATTCTTCGACTAGGCCCCATACTTGCACCTCTGACCGCAAAACACTGTAAAAAGGGTGCACTTTTTGCTGGTCTATTTATAAACTACCCCAAACATTGGCGTTTGCAGGATTTCGGAGGTGCAGGGGACATAACGTGTGGGTTAATTCCCCGACTGCTGTGGAAGTGAGTGTCATAAGCGCATCGAAGGCGCACCACGAGCGCGAAGCGCGAGTCTGTAACCGTGGTGTCCGGGGGTCGGCGACAGGGCCCCTGGTCCAGGGACAAGCCCTTTGGGTCCAGGGAGCGAAGCCCCGGAAGCTCCTGCAATATAAGATAGTAAGACCTTCGAAAACTGGTTCCAGGTGCTGTATTTGTCAGATTTTATTTCATTTAAGATTTTGTGAAATTCAGTGTTAATGACTGAGATCACAAGTTAATTAGAAGCCAGCAAATGAACTTAGAAAACGTACCCAAGAAATGAACAATTTTTGATATAGGCCTATTTTATTTCGCTCGAATAAAGAGCTCGTTTTCTTGAGATGAATTACTTTCAACAAGCTACACTCCTTAGCAGAAGAGCTCTTTCGGGTGCATTAACCTAATCAATTGCACAAGGAAAACCTATAGTGTGTGTGTGTGTGTGTGTGTGTGTGTGTGTGTGTGTACAAACTTTGCATTCAGATTGAGGACTTAAACAATGGATTTCAGGTCCTTAAAAGGAAATACAATAGATTTCTCATATCCTCAGAAGTTTAACAATAGAGAGTCTATTGTTAAAGTTAGGGTTAAGGAAGCAAACAAAATAGAGAAAACAATGAGGTCCTCAAACTGAATGCAAAGCACAACTACGTGTGTGTGTGTGTGTGTGTGTGAGGGGGGGGGTTAAGACTGCGTTGGGGTTCAAAGAATGCAAGAGGCATTGACGCAGGAACCAGTGGAGAAGGAGTAGAGTACTACTCTACAAATTAATCTCGTTGCACTTCATCGACAGGGTCATTCAGTACACAACTGAGACACATTCTGCATGTATTCCTATGACCTATGACAACAAAGAAGGAGGAATAAGTTCGCCAGTTCGCCGAGAAGACTATCATGCACAGAGAGCTCGTATGGAAGAGTTTCGTCAACCGTAACACGCTGAAGCTATGATACAGAGAGTCGCACTCTCCACCATCTTGCAAAATATTTCACCGCAATTGTGCTTTGCTTCATCCTGTATCCTACCTGCCCTAACATTATACAGACTGATCTTACAGGCTGTTACAACTGATAATGTAGTAATTGACCGATAATGTATCACTAACCGATAATGTAGTAAAAATTGACCGATCATGTAGTAACTTTTTAACCGATAATGTATCACCCCAAAACCGATAACGGAGTAAAAAATTTTTAATCGATAAAGTATTACCATTTGACCGATAGTGTGGTAAAAGTTACTACATTATCGGTCAATTTTTACTACATTATCGGTTAGTGATACATTATCGGTTAATGGTACATTATCGGTCAATTACTACATTATCAGTTGTAACACAGGCTGCAAAAACCCGCGAGGAACGAGAAAGAAAATTACTCGTACTGATGACGTACATGGCGGGGACGAGGAACATTACTTGCTGTGGGGAAACTTTAATAGTTACGACAAAATAATATGTATCGGTTTGATGAAGTAAGTTTGGGTGCTTCTTTTGTCTCTTCAATTTCTCTCTGTCTCTTAAATCTCTCTCTCTCTCGCTCTCTCTCTCTCTCTTTCCCTTTACCTTACATTAACCCGGCAGTGATATCCCCCGACTGGCCAGGGATGTGGAGCCTGTGCCCCCGCTCCCTTTATAAAAGATACTGAAAAACCTGTCGGAAACCTGGAACACAGGCTGCAAAGCTTAATATTAGAGTACTAAGTGTGAAAATGTTTCGACCTGTAATCAAATATTTCGTAGATCGGTCGGTAAGGCGGTCGCCTCCGAACGCTAAGTACAGGTGGGTTCAAACAGGGAGGTGATATACCTCCCCAGCTGGTTTAAGAGAGAAGTGGTGTCACCCTTACAAAAAATGTGTGGCGAAAGTTCCAAAAGCACACGTGAAATACTGTGTCAAACTGTGGAAAACTGTGGTGTAGTGTCACGAGTCGTGAATTATCTGTGAACCTTTGCCCGTGTCATTAATAAACAGTTGACACACATTTCCAAAGTGCCATGCATTGACCTGCATTTCCACAGGGTGGACATGAGGCAATGTGTGGAAAACCAAACAGCACGTTTTGACACAGGTAACATGTGGCAAAAGTGGGTTAAAATAGGTAAAGTGTGGAAATGCGTGGAGAGACGTGATGCCGAGTAAAGTTAATTCTATAATTCAGTTTCTTCCACTGACCTTTTTGTCACACTTTTCCCTTGTTTGCCACATGCGTCAACTTGATACAGCTTTCCCCACTTTGATCCAGATTTCAAGGTGTGGCAATCATGCAGGGAAGAGCGTGGTTCTGTGGGTCAGATTGCTTCCAATACCACATGTGTCACCACTCATTACCACACTTTTTTCCTATGTATTTTCATATGCCCTGCCACATGTGATTGTGTGTGTTCACATTTGGCATGCCACACTTTTTCTGAAAGGGCATTCCGGAGACTTGGCAGTGAGTCTTTTTGCGTTATGCGGTTTTAAGCTTATTGTTATTGTTCAGCTACTCAAATCCAATTGTAGAGTTTTTGCAGTTGCCCGCCTTTTATTTTTTTCTTATCTTCCTTATTATCTCATCTCTATACATGTAATGCAAAGGCAGATGATCGAGGTATTGTACTTCACCAAACATCAAAAATGCGAATCTGTGTGTGAGTGTGTGAGGGTGTAGTGTGTGTGCAGACGGGGTGAGTGTGTGTGAGCAATCAAAGTGTGTCGCAAATATCAAATATTAACCTAAACCGCAAGTCTGATCAAGTTCAAACTTGGTGGATAGATAACCTGACCATGAAAACGAATGCATGCGTAACTGATCATGTGATACGTCAAATTTTAGAGGTCAAAGGTCAAATTGGCTAAGCATTAGTTTTTTGTCATTTTTACCTTTCGGTATACGTTAAAGAAAGTAATGAAATCACCTGATATTTTAAGGTTGACTTGTGAGGATTTGCATATCAATAGGTTAGAAAAAAAATGCTAAAACAATATGATATGTGAAGAGTGATGAGACAGTTTTAATTAGTACACTCTAGTCGCTGAAGTTCGAGATCAAAGTGTTTTTACAGGACGTCACCTGGACATTTTGACTGGGGGCAGGGAGAAGCTTACTGTAGTGCAGTTCCTCCTAAAGAATATGCATACCTTTCACGTGTTTTTGAAGGGTTTCTTAAATATTACGACATGAGTTGTCTATACAGCCCACATACATTCCCATTTCTTCTCCCTGAGCCATCCCTTACACAAACACCCACACACACGCGGGCGCGCACCCTGGTGGGCTTTTTGCTTCAGTCCTTTTTTCTTTTTCTTTTACCTTTTCCCTCTCTCCTTTTCTTTCCTTTTTTCTCTCTTTCCTTTCCCTTCTTTCTCTTTCCTCTTTTCGTCTCTCCTTTCCCCTTTTCCCTTTTCCCCTCCCCTTCATTTTGCGGACTCAGTGGTGCAGATTTTTGCCGACTGGATCCGTTAATAAGGAGGGGGTGCCACACCCCCAAACACCCTTTAGCGACGGCCCTGTTTATCTGATCTGAAAGTGATCTTTTTTCATAATTATTGCATATCAGCATGTTGGGAAAGTTCTTTAACCCCAAGGAATGTGGAGAATATGGGGAAGAGGAGATTTGCAACTCCTTGGATTGCCTTTTCCTACAGTACTGGCCTTTAAAGACTCCTCCGAGTTCCCACCTTTTTCTTGTCCTGATCAGGCTCCGTTGAACTTATGTTAATCAGGTAAAGTAATAATGTACATTTCCTCACTAGACGCTAAGTCCACCTTATTAGGTCGTGCCCCCTCCCCTTAACTTTCTTTCAGGTACAGTTGCATGGTATTGACTTTTAGGGATATGTTCTCACTTTGAAATGAAACGGATTCCATATTTCGTGTATTCATTAATTAACACGAAAGGTCTCACGAAAAACAATGGTCTCGATCGGCTACTATATAAAAACAATGGCCTCGACCACTTAGACTAAACAGCCGAGGCCATTCTTTTTGTTGACACAGAATTTGACTACCTTTACAACTCTTCTTCCTACTCCAGAGTAAGTCTGAAGTGAACATCTAAAAGATTACCGATTTCAAAATACTCATCCAGAGAGGCCAGTATTGAATAAGTTGCTTGGGGGTACCCGGAAGAGTTTGCCAACAATGGCTGACCATTGTTACGGTTAAATCAGGGAGCTGTTGTTGTGATAACATCTCCTTTGTTTAATGGCCAAATAAAACTCAGGACTGGTGAAGTTTAAGACACGAACGGAGGGATTACTCAAAGCCATTTTCAGGTCTCTTGTACTTGTCTTAATTTTTCTTTAGCTTTGTTTGAGGCAATGTATAACTCCACATACGTTGTCTACCAAAATAGCAGGTGATCTAGCAATATAAGTGTCAGTTTTGCAGGCGATCGTAGTTTGGATATGAGGCAATTAAATGAATTGAGAATACCGAGATACTTCCTCAGACAAAGAGTCTTCCACTTCAATAACTTTAAACAGTTGCGCCGGCAGGGGGGTGGGGCGCGTTCCCCCAATCGATTTCAGATTTTATTTTTTGGAAAATTTTAAATGACCCTAAAAGGCGTTTAAGCTATGGATTTCTGTAGGGGGTACACTCTAAAAACAGTTGGGTAAACTTTTACCCAGGTTGGTTACACATGCCTCCTGCTAAACTGTTGGGTAAAAAATTGGCCCTTGTTGGGTAAAACATTACCCAGCAATGGGTACATTGTAACCAACTTGGGTCAATTTTTTACCCAACAGTTTAGCAGGAGGCATATGTACCCAACCGTTTTTAGAGTGTAGGGTGAGGTGTGTTTTCCACCGAGTGATGGATCCATTGTAATCATTTTCTACCACAAATGGTTCTCAAACTATATTTTCGCAAAATATCAAAATTATCGCGAGCTCAGCGTGCTTTAAACCTTAACTCAGTTTTTTTTTTTATATATATATCTTCCGGTGGCAACTCTCGGAGAAGCAAAGCAGCAAAAGTTCACATCTCGTGACCATTGTAAATGTAATAATACATGCAACTATTCTGATCACAACACTTTTCCGGAAACCAGAAGTACATCACAAACCTCTGTAGGGGCCTCGCATCGATATGGGATCTTTCAATCTAATTTGTAGCATGATGCAGAAGGTTGAAAGTACGTAGGCTACCGTATTTGCCGTTATACATTTTTTAAAAAACTTTACCGAGCGCTTCGCGCACAGCCATGTATCGGTGTGGATGGTGATTGTCAATACACTTACGGCGAAACCTGTGAAACGCTCTTGCACGGTCAGTTAGTCCTTCACTCCTTTTGCTATACCTCATAGGGACGTCTAATATCACCTTCCTACACCGGCCTATATCGGTACTCTCCCTTTCTCCCATTCCCCATTGCTGGAAGCTGTTCGTCTGGATTTTGGTTCAAACTAAAATATGATAGTTGTAAAGTGCTCCTCATCATACTCTATAGTAGGCCTATCATTTGGATGTTAGGTAATAAGCACCATGTCAGTGCCCCCCTTTATATAATTAATCCAGAGCTTCCGTGCGCCCCACGGTCTGCCAGCCTTAGCTACCCTTTTATAATGCACAATGAAACAAACGAAAATTTTCGTAATAGTCCAAGTATGTTTCTGTGGACTCCACGCACGTATTTTGCGTGAAAGCTTTCCCGAATAGAAGGCAAGGCAGTAAAGTAGCAAAAAGGGGGTGGGGCTTCGGGAGGTTCAACATAAGTACCATTCTCTTATACTCTCCTCTTTCATCTAACCAATTCACTAAATTATGGACATTTTCCAACCATATATGATCAGTTCCAAAAATATCCCAAAGAAAGCACCATTTTGCATCTAAGCAAAAATTTCTCAAAGGGGATGGGGACTGACACCCGGCCCCTTAGACCCCTTTATATAGTGACAAAGGAATTGGATCCCCCACTGCCACTGTAGCCTATACAATTGCAGGACTCATAAAAATGGTACAATTAACGCAGACTTGGGGGAGGGTAACTGAGGTGGCATTACGGCATCATCTGTGGTCCTCCAATCAACAAACCAGGCCTGGCTGTGCCACTGCTCTTCAAGTTGATTGAACTGAAGAAACGAGATGGAAAAAAATTGTTCACCTTGTCCGCCTATACATGTAAAGGGGAAACGATCATGGCAAAAATGAAAAGAGCAAAAATGATCCTTAAAATTTGCAATATAGTACACCAAATTGCGTCTAACGACCATCAATTATTGAAAAACTTTCCAAAGGGGAAGCGGAGGGGGACCGTGACCCCACCAAGTTGACTGAGAAAAAAACTTTCCTGCGCCTTTGAAACAAACACCAAAAACAGAGCTCATAACGTAATTTGAAATCCAAATTATTCTTTCACAAATGTAATTTTTAGTATAAAATTTTCTCACTTGTAAATTTCTAAAACATGAGATATCAAAATTTGGAGTGTTTAAATGCAAGTTAAAGTAGGAAATGCCATATTCTGCAATCTGGGAGGCATTTTTTTTTTGAATTTTCTCCATACGCTCACCGTAATGGAGGCGCTCCGCTTAGATAGTGTCGGCAATTGAATTTTGGCCCCACCATAAATACAGTCCTGGATAGCCAGTGCCCCCTTCACCCCTTACCCTGGATACGCATCGGATTTTAATAAACGATGAAATGTCAAATTAGTAAAGAAACTAATTCTGACACGCGGTATACTTTTTCCTGCAGAGGGGATAGTAATCTTCTACTGCGTACGTGTGATGTTCGGAATAAAAGCAATTCGACGCCTGCTATGCAGGCGGACTAACGTTGGACACGTACCAGTAAAAATGCTGTTTGCGCTGATTCACTTGAACTCAGCAGAGCCGGTTCACAAGTTTTACAACGAGTGCTGAATTACAAGCATCACACTAAGGATTTAGTCTCCTGGCCACGCCAGTAACAAGTATCATTTATTTGCGGTACCCTCAAACAGGAACACTTTTCCGCTCGATTTGAGCCCCCAAGAAAGTCTGCTTGGACACACATCGCGTAGCGCAATACCAGGGGCCTATTGACAACGTACGGGAACGTGACTGTATTGCCAACAGTAAGGCCAGTAATATTGTAACTTGTAAGTTACATTATTACCCTGGAGCCTAGCGTTATTGTACAACTACAAGCCTAAGTTAGGCTTAACAGTATAGGCCTACTAGTGATGCCACTGAATGATGCCAGAGTGTGTGAGAATTTTCATTAAATGTGGGTCCAGCCGAAGTGATCAAATGTCTGCTGAACTTATGTTGACAGCAAGTGAATTTTAGGCTGGGCTACTACTGTACATTCATTGTGATTTGCATGGTGTTAGCAAACTTGTTACTGTGGTTTAACCAACTGTAGCCTATGCAGGCAAGTTTCATTTCAGAAGTGCCAGAATATTAATCAAAGGGTAGTCTGCTACAAAGCTTTAGTCAAGTTCAGGGAAATATTTCAATGCTTGTCAACTGATTGCATCAGGAAAAAGGAAGATGTTGGAGCTCTGTCTTGTTTTATAAATAAAGCCTACGGTAGCCTACTTAAAACGGGCTTTGTATTTGTAACTTTACGGTGTAGCCTACAGTAAGTTTCAGTTAAATCAGTAGGCTACTATCCATTCATGCTGTGCGACAAAACGTGCAAGGGTAATGTGCTTCCTTTAGCAATTTTCATGGGAGTGTCCATGACAGAAAAATGGAGTTTTCTTCTCCTTTGTATTGTGAGATGAAGCATGTGTCATTCTAATTTCTAGGAGATAATACCATATGCCATAAATAATCTGAGAACGTGCTGTGATAGAAACACAAACAGAGTTCAACTTCTGTCCCTCGTGCCTTGTTACATTTTTTCAGTACTGTCATCATGAAAAAACCAAGTGGTTCTTCAACCATTCGTACACCAGCTCTCTTCAACATGAAAGCATATTCGATCCGGCCTGTACATTTATTCCGGTGGCTTCTCATATTAGCAGCAATCTGTGCTTTCATATTTTGGTATTTACATCGCTTGAACCTTGCAAAGTCCCAAATTCCTTTACTGCAGACAAAACCCAGCATGGAAACAAGAGGGACGGACTTTTACCTTGATGGCAAGAAGCTAAGGATTCTATCAGGGAGTCTTCACTACTTCAGAGTTGTACCAGAATATTGGGAGGATAGGTTATTAAAGATGAAAGCAGCAGGCCTAAACACTGTTACCACGTATGTATTAAACACTATGTTTGCTTATGATTTCAGTATATTTACAGGTTTATGTCAACAACATAGATACATGCGTATGTATACTATAACATCAGGCAAGCCTTGTGGTCTTTGACCAGTTGCTGGTCCAATCCATTTTTGTGTTTTGGCTCTTGATCAGTTTGCAGATTTTACTTGTAGCAGAATCAGTCACAATTTACCAACATCAAGAGCCTTTTACGAAATGTTTTGAAGTGAAGCAACGTTGAGAACACAAATTTTATGCTTAACGTTTAGCATGACTGTGATGATGGTGTCCCTCCAATTTCCAAGAAATGCATAAAGAACTCAGCTTGAACACAGTAAAATATTGTACATGTGTGCACAAGTTAAGAGGGACAAAACCTTCTTCTTTAGTAACCACACTTTTGAAATGTAGAGAAATTTGGATGATTAAGTTCTAAGAAGGCTTCATTTACCCTGGCAATAACAATGTGATCAAGCCTACTGTAAAATATTTCACAGTACTTGACTAAAGTTACATGTTTACAAATGGTAGTAAATTAATCTTGCTACTGTTTAAAATGTTCCAAAAGAGTTGTTTTGAGTTTGACAATTTGTGTACCATACTGTAGCTACATTACCAAAATGTTAACCCACACTCCTACAGAATACTGTATATAAAGAAACTTACCGTTTTCGGTCCCCCCCCCCCCACTCCTCCAAGGAAAAGATGGAAAAAAATATCACCAGGATATACAAAGTGGTAATATACTTTATGGGACAAAATAAATTACTTTGTACTTTAGCTCAGAAGGGCCTGAGACAGTAGTAAATGCATCATGACACATGTACACTTCCAAGTACAGTTCAGTGTGTTGTACTATTGTACTGCACTACACATGGAGGCCTACTGTACAGTACAGTCTACTGGAGGAATACTGTACACTGTACTGGTCAGTATCATGGTGCTGCAGCTCTATACTGACCTTATCTTCAAGAAATCTAAAACAATCCAAAAGCCTATTTTGGAAATAGTTACTGTATGTAGTCATTCCATGCTGAATAGAGATTACAGTAACAGGTACAGTACCAGTATGATAATTGGTGAATTTTGATTACTTCATTTTTAAAATTAGCTCTTGATTGTAGGCACTGTATCCTGGGTGTACACTACTGGTAAGTAGTTCTGACAACCCTACTATACTTGCAATGTATGTAGTATATGAAAGTTGGAGATCTCCCACTTTTTTTCTTTTCTTTCTATGTTTGGGTGGAGGCCTGGAGGGTACAAAACATTTGTTTCCATGAGACCCTACCACCCCCAGAGTGTATATTGCAAATGTGCAATGATGATTTTCAGCAAATTTCATAAGTTAATATAGTGTATATTTTATATCGAAAGACATGTAGAGTATGGTTCTTTGTCTCCTCTACCATGCACTGCACCCTTTGTACTCTTTAGTAAGAAAATGGGGGGGAAATGGATGATTTCTAAATGGGCTGTGAAAAAAGGAAAACAAAAAGAAATTGTGTGAAGATGAGACATCAACTTGATTGTATTAAACAGATGTCAATTTAACACCAACAGTGTTAGATTGACAGTATTCCACTGTAGGGCATTCAGACTTTTCTACTTTCAATTTTCTTGAAGCTACGTTCCATGGAATGCACATGAGCCAAGCAGAGGGATGTTTCACTTCAAAGCCAACCTTGACATTGTGTGAGTATTTTTGTTATATTGTTGTACTTTTTAGTGTTGCTGTACTTGCAGACTATTATTGGGCAGGTGCACTTGCATTTGAATACAGTATCAGAACATTTTGATATCTGGGATGGGGCACAAGATTTTTTGCCTGCATCTCTGCACCTTTTTAGAAAAAGTTTGTCTGATTTTCTGCAAAATGTTGCCCAAATTTTGAGGTTGTCCAAAAATTGGAGGAGGCACAGTGCCTTCCACCCCCATCTGATATGACTGTGTGCACATACAGTGCTGTACCTCACACCTACTGTACGTACCTACTTGCATACTCCATTGCTTATGCGGAGCATTACGCACAACGGCAGAAGGTTCCATTTTTAAAAATGGAACCTTCAAAATGGAACCTTCTGCCGTTGTGCATGATACTGTGCATTAGCAATGGAGTAACGGAAAACAAGCCAGTGAGCCACAACTGGAAAAAGGCTATGGCTGGCTCGACTTGAACCAGTTGGTTGGAAACTGGGCCATTATACCTCATCTAACTACAGCACAGTAGTGTACAGTACTTTAGTCTTTTGATTTTAATTTTACACACCAGTGACAAGGAGGGCGGGGGGGGGGGGTGATACTTAATTACCCAACAAATGTTATATCAGTGTCTTGTTTGCATTGCTCTTACCACTTGTACATCCCTTCATGTTATGAATTCATTTATTTTCCAGGACCAGTGGCATATTTAGGATGGGAATAGGAATGATTGGTGGGAGATGAGGTGGGGACTGGGGCTTTCTTTCCCTGGGCTGGATAAGGGTCTTGAAGGAGAGGTCTTGGACTCCATGTGTATCAGGCCATTAAAGTTAAATAATGGTATAAACCTGTATTTAAGCAGCTGGAATTAAATGAAAGGCCTTCACTTCAATTGGTCGTAGCCCCCTGGGGACCCGTTTTATTTTTGCAACACTTGCCTTATAATCCTTCCGGAAAAAAAAGGAAAACCCAAGGTGGAAACATAAACTGAACAACACATTTAACCTTTATTTGGCCATGATGCCCTCAGGTAGGTTGGTCAGATAGAGACCTTTACTAAATACTGTACACTGTACATGTCCTTGAAGCTGCAGTAATGATGGCATGAAAATGGCCCTGCCCTCATGCTTACATATTCACAGCAAGTACACCCCAAACTTACACATTATAGGAAATATGCCCATTAGCCAGGATTGAGAAAAACTCCAACCATAACTACAGTAATCTTCTTTGCAAATAAACTGTGCAGCTCAACTTCCTGGCAGGCCTGAACCTCATCTTGACTCCTGAAAACTTTAATTGTTGAAGGTCACTCATGCATGACACACTGAATAGCTGTGGTGGGCCTGAATGGGAGGAGAGTCTCCCCAACAGTTGTGAGGAGGAAACCACTAAGCAAACAAATCAATAAGGTGGCCTGATCCTACTTCCCCAAGTTGCCATTGGCAGATAGGGGTAGAGTAGGTAATGGGAAATACCTGTTATTCAAATGGAATGGACATTTATACTGTTACAATAATGGTTAGAAGATTGCATGCAGTTCTGCTTGTTGCAGAACATACCTGTGCTATAATTACTGAGATTTCCTCAAACATGGCCTATATGAGATATAATGCATTCTGAGGGCATAGGAAGCCTAAACCACACATCCTGTGTAAAGTTTTTACAAACCAAAATAAGTGCCTGTCTGTAACATGTTACAGACAGACGTGCAGGTACTGTAGTGCACCATTGGAATTATCCGAAGCTGGAGCTGTACAGTACTGTAGCTGTTGCTACTTCACACAACTGCACACTGTACATCCCAAGGCATATACTGAAGGAGTTGGATAAAGACTGCCTCGTTTTAGTGTGTGAGGGTACAGGTGAATGTATATATAGCACCATGTTCTCCACCTTTAAGGTGCAAACCTTTGTTTAGGTGTATAGAAAGTGAAACGTTAATTATTAGGCCCCCTAAGTTGATTAAAGGCATTTTCCAGTGGCTTGTCATTAGCATCCTATGTGAAAGACAAAAATATTCCAGTTCATGCCCTTCAAACCCCATAGCAATACTCTTTTCCTAACTCGAGATATCTAACGTTAAAGACTGCTTATTTTTGTCTAAAAATACCTCCACTTCTCATCAAGGTCACAGAATGTTATGTAAAGTGGGCACATTGCCTCAGATTTCTTTTGTTTTTCTTTATAATTGAATGTCCTGTTGTCCTTGAAATTTGATACTGTTGGAATGTTTGAATATCTTTCCATGTAGATTTGGCATTAATCTACAACATATGTAGGGCACAGTAAACAAAGTTGATAAATATTCCCTACAGGGGTGTCAATATCATAAAGAAATTCAAGGCTTTGTCAAATTAATGTGCCGCGATGACATCACAGTTTCCCATGATGCACTTCGTCTTGAGAAAAAAATTGCATTTCTTTGAAAATGTGTATCTTCCAAATGCTACAAGCTATTGAGATGCGGTTTTCACCTCTTAGATGAGAAAAATTTTCTGCATTTTTTGAAGGTATTGATTTTTGTCACTGGCAAATCCCTTTAACAACCCCCTTACAAAAGAAAAAAAAAACAATTGGAGCAGTACAAAAATTATTTAGTAAATGTTTCATGAACATTTGGGAGATTTTTTTTCATTTTGAACATTATCTGACTGGTTGTGACTGAGAATGAAAAAAATATCAGGGAGAATCCTTGTAGTGGGATCTTTTCTTTTTGGGCAAGTAAATTGTAAAGTTTTATAAACTAAGTGTTGAGGAGACATCTGAACAGGGCTTGACAAATAGGCCTATAGATGTTAGGGCTGTGACTGTGCAGCGATTAATCGCTAAACGATCGCACGCATAATAAACGTTTAGTACAAAGCCACCTGCGATTAATCGCAAAACCCGTTTTTCTGTCCAAAATAAAAAATGTCCCTTGAAAATAATGGAACAACCCCCATGGCAACAGTGGATGTCCTAGACAAAAGGGGCATTCCGAAAAACTTGTGGACAGGTGTCTAAAACAGGTAAAAGTGAAAGTTAAGCCTCTATGAGGAACCTTGGATGGGTTTCACGGATACCATGTCCCCCGACGTCACTAATGCATTTTTAGTATTCATCATGTCTAAGAGCAAACGTTAAAGTCTCTCTATTGCTAGTGGATCATCGCAGTTAATCCTTAAACGATCACAAAATTTTGCGATTAAACGTTTAGTAATTTCGCTACACATTGACAGCTGTAATAGATGTACTGTAGAGGGGACTTGTCAGAACTACACTCGAGCTAGTTACAGAACTGATAATGAAAATCCCCATGATAATGAAAATCCCCATGGGCTAGTATAAAAACTGTGTATGACATGGTATTGAAGCAGGTTAGAGATAGTACCATATTTTGTTCAATATATATACATGTACAGTATATAGACAATTACAGATCTTATGCATACTGTATGACGTCACAGAACAGAAAGTGCCCTGGTGGAGGTAAGTGCGTATCATTGCAACTTTGACCGACAAATGCAGACAGCTGATTAATGGTCAGATATGCGCATGCCAGGTCTATGTCTTGTGAGCTAGTGTCAGGGTTTCCGCCAAAGGGGGGAAAGGGGGGGATTTGTCCCCCCCTTTCCAGAAGAAGGTGGGTAAAATCCCCCCCTTTTCATTTCCATAAAAATTAAAAAAATTGTCCATATCTTGGTTTCTTACTTAAGAAGAGGGCACCTTTGCAGCAATGTTTGGACTTTCATAAGTAAATGGCCTTTAAAACCCTTCAAAATGCACCTTACAGGGGTCTTGAAGCAAGCTTTTGTCCCCCTGAACCCACTTGTAACTTTAGCCAGGGACAGCATCAATTTGGACTAGGGGTTTAGGAGCAATTAATCCCCCCCTTTTTTGCATTTCTGGCGGAATCCCTGAGTGTGCTTCATTTTTTACCCCCCCCCCCCCCCCGCCAAAATGATGACACATGACGTCAATGCAAAAGATATACAACGGTATAGTATCTGTGCCATGTAATTGATTTAATAGTAATTTTGACTTTGTCTTACTTTTCCTTTATTAAGTATTATACATGAACGTGTGTTGCTACAGGTGCATACTATATATAAACTTAATTGTGACTGATATGGAAAATTACTGTCTGTCTGCTGTAGGCTTATTTTACAAGTTGTTCTGATATATTTGTACTGTAAGTGCTGCATTCATAGAGCATACTTCGCGCAGTGGTAGGCGGCGTAGGCCTACAGTTTGAGAGAGCAGTCCCCCTACTTGTACAAGTATGCTTTATTATATGTGTGTAGTTTATCGGAACTATGTTGTACACTACTGTAATGGTTGCGAAACTTGTGCGTTCATTTATTTACCTGTGTTATGATTTTATTTTTCCCTTCTACCTTTATCAGAATACACAGTGTCAAATCATTGCTTTGACCAAAAGTATTTTACACTGTAAAAGTAGGATCTTTCTTGCAGTGGCATATAGTGTAAGCAGAAACCAGTGGGTAGGGGAAGCTCTTGGCAGTCACTCTACAGTACTCTATTAACACTCATTTCATCTCTAACCAAATAAACCCTCATCCCTCTCTACAAAAACCCCATAGGAAAAATGTGCCAGATTTCCTCAGCTCCATAAAATATATTAGTGAACGGATTTATACTGTGATTAAAACACCTTACCCTACTGCATCATTGTTACAGTGGAGCTTCATTCAGAAGTCTGCCATGTACAGTAGATCAAGTATTGATTCATTCACATTTTTCATGGGATACTGTAGACTTTCTCGACTACAACCTGCAAAAAAAAACAAAGGAAATAAATAAACTTATCATGTGAGCAGTGAAGCATACGTGGAAGCGCTTTCTTCATAAGCTGTGCACGCATTGATTGATATTTGATATAAGATTGAAACTATTATCAGTGCCTGGTAAAATCTGTTCTTTCCATTTTCTTTTTTTGTATGTGTTTTGTTACTCTGAAGTACTGTACAATGTAAATGTAGTACCAGCAATATTGGCAGTTGACAATGTGGACGCACACAAAGTAGCACATGTACTGTACAGTATGAAGTTGTGAACACAGTAGCCATTTATGAAAAGGCATGTTCAATACACTGTTACTGTACGTATATATGCAGAGGTTATAAACCACGTAACATACATGTACTGTACAGTGTTACATGTGGGTGAATTACTGTGAGTACATCAACTAGAGCATTGTTTTCAGGTATTGACTTCCCTTATTGTACTGTGTAGATCGAGCTACTGATACATATGTGGGTTTAAGTATCACTGTATGTTGGATACAGAGGTAGGCAATGGTTTTGGCAGCGATGCTGTGCTAGGTGCTGTGAAAGAAGGGAGGGGGTGGGGGTATGTTAAAAGGTTGAAAGAGTGGGACCCATGTCAAGGCTGGGGGATAATGAGACAACAGTGGAGAATCAGGCACCAAATGTAAAGTATATACTGTGCTGTAAGCTGTAAGAGAGGTATTAATTGTAAATTTTAAAGAACATTGTTGGCCACTAAAGAGAATATATAGGCTTTTGGAAGGCAAAATAAATAACATGTACTTAACTGAATAAATATCTCGAAAAATGGAATGAATGTACTGTGCATAGTGTACACCTTTACTGTAGGTGACTGTCGTTACTTTACTTTTTAAAAGCCACTGTACAGTATCATACCCACTGTTTTGCCAGTATAGAAATACTGCACAGTACAGGGTGCAGTATATATAACTTCATAATCATTGAGCTCATCCCTGGCAGCTCAGGTGTGGGTACTTTCTTTGTTGATCATTATGGCACCTGTCATTGAAGTCACGAATAGCTATGAAAAAAAGGGTCTACAGGGGTATGGTAGGAAGCATAAAAATATGGAAGTACATTGCCCCACTAAGAATGTCTCCTGTACTGCCCCGTCCTGAGTTACTGTAGCTAATGCAGTCATTGAAGAAAAATCCAGCTTTCGTCTTCATGTTTAGTGCTGCTATTATATAATATTACAGTTATATACGTGAAATGAAACTACATTTCAACATGTATACTGTACATGGTTCATTAAACAATTACACATACATATATGCTTTTCTCTACTGCAGCCTATCTTGTATGTGATGAACAGTAAATGAGGCTGATCAATTTGTGGGGGATGGACATTTTCTGTATTTAGATTTAAAGAAAAGGGCTACAAAAATGTGATGATCTTTGCACAGTTCTAAGTTACAGTATGGGGTTTAATTATGTTTAAGGGTATCATCACTTCTACCAGTTTCTTATAAAAGTTGGTTGCCATGGTGTGTCACTAAAAATGGAATCAACAGAACATCTGTGTCATGGATGGACAAGATAAAGTTACGGTTTTTCACTTTTTGGTATTCTCATCAGATTTCAGTTCATATACTAAGTAAGTTCACAACTTTATAACTTAATGTAGAAACAAAAGCATGTGCTCATTTCCTTGTTTAGCAGATATGAGTCATTTTCAAGCAAGCTTTCATTTCGCTCTGTGGAGCAAAACAAAAGTATTTTTAGGAGTCATGGATGAACATCATGGATGGACAGCAAAGGTCAACCAGGGCTCAACTTGCTTTGAGGAAATTCAAAAGTTACCAGCTTTTAGCTACCCATCAGCTACAGTACATGATGCCTTACAAAAGACTTTGGAAAATTCCATTCCTTCCTAGGTTGAGGCTTATAAATGATTTGCATGATTTGTCCTGGATGGACACATTTCTGTCCTGGATGGACACATTTCTTGTCATGGAAGGACATACAGTGTGTTTCTTGCCCTGAATGGAAAATGTACAAAAAATTTTTGATCATGGCTTTTTTCCCTTTAGTTGCAGTGTTTTCACACTATTCTCAGTGCAAGTGGTGATTGTGAAATGATAGGCCCATTGCCCTGCAAACACTCATTACCCCATCTGGTCTTTGCATTTAGTCAAAGGGGTGTTAAAAATACTTTGTCATGGACAGGCTTTGGATACGATGTCTATCCATGAAAGAATTTCTGTTGTAAATACTGTACAGTCTCAGTGTCATAGTATTACTTAATTTTTATCTAGTGGCTACATAGTATACGTAGAGGACATATTAAGTATTGTTAACAGATTTTTTCAAAAAATACTGTAGTTTCCATGGGGAAAGAAAGAAAATTTCTACCTATTTTGTGTCATGGGTGGACATTGTTGCATCAAACATAAACAGTCATGCAAAATGTTTATAACACCCCAAGATTTTCCTTTTAAATTCAGTATGATTATGGAATAAAGTCTTCCCTCGAATATAATCACACAAAACTTGAAATAGTTCATGACTACAATATTTAAGTGAATTTGATTAGTTTGTAATGTCTGTCCATGACAACTTTTAAATACTCTATGCATGAAATGGTATGTATTCCAAGACGTTCGAACGTTGTCAAGTGTTTTCTGTATGTCAGTAAGTATAACCATGTCCATCAAAAGTATGGGACAAATTTTAACTTTGTATCCGAAAATAAAATTTTGGTCCCTCAATCAACATCCAGCCGGTCACCCACAATCATTGGTATGCATATACTGTACTGTACAGTAGATCTACAATGCATAGAATGTACAGTCAAATGGTAGAATAATTTGCATAGATTATGATCCTGGTAATACAATTAGTGGTTTTCTTTACTTAGAGACAACTCCTAGAATGTGTGGCTATTTGAGAAATTTATTAGAGACTGATACTGTAACTCATTGGGAAAGTCTGATGCTATTACAGAGAGAAAGGGTCTTGATGCATCTGCAGTGTAGATAAATATTTGTAAGGTTTTGATTGGGCTGAAGTACAGATAGTATAATTACAGGGAAATTAACATCTCTGCATAATTATGGAAATGTAGGTTTTATGTCACCCTAAAGTTTATTCCTTCTTTTTTCAGAGAATTTTTGCAGACGGCCAAGAGAGTTGGATTACACGTAATTCTAAGACCAGGACCATACATCTGTGCAGAATGGGAGTTTGGAGGTCTGCCAAGGTAATGTTGAGTATAACATGCATCATGTAGGGTTTGTATGATTTGGTGCAACTTGCATTGATGCAGGGTTTGTGTGGTTGAATACAACATGCATCGTGCAGGGTTTGTGTTGTTGAATACAACATGCATCGTGCAGGGTTTGTGTAGTTGAATACAACATGCATCGTGCAGGGTTTGTGTTGCTGAATACAACATGCATCATGCAGGGTTTGTGTAGTTGAATACAACATGCATCATGCAGGGTTTGTGTAGTTGAATACAACATGCATCGTGCAGGGTTTGTGTTGCTGAATACAACATGCATCATGCAGGATTTGTGTAGTTGAATACAACATGCATCATGCAGGGTCGTGTGATTGAGTACAACATGCATCGTGCAGGGTTTGTGTAGTTGAATACAACATGCATCATGCAGGGTTTGTGTTGTTGAGTGCAACATGAATCATTCAGTGTCTGTGTGGTTGAGCACACCATACATCATGCAGGGTTTGTATGGTTTGGTACAACATGCATCATGCATTATTTCTATGGTTGAGTACAACATGCATCATGCAGTGATTAATTCCAACATGTATACCATACAGAATCATTTAGGGAGTATAGTTGAGTAAAATGTGCATCATGCAGGTTTTCCATGGTGTCCAGAATATTTTTCAAACTGTGCATTTCATTATGCTTAAAACTTTGCAAAGCAAGAAGTTCAGAAATTTTTCATTTTTCAGACCTTAACTTTGATCAAAAGTAAAATTTTGGCTTATAATCATACTACTGGGCTTACAGTACACTCATACTGGTATTTACAACCAAAGACTGTATTTGTATATTGTATACCCCTGCATGCAGAATAAAGTATACAGTACTCTTATCCAGGAATTGTACTTTGTAGTACTTTGACCTAGTGCTTGGAGAATATTAGTCATGTACACAATATGCTGTACTTGTTAATATAGTACATACTTGTATGTACCTATGCATGTAGATTTGTTAGTTAGATAATGTTTAACGACACACCAACACGAATGTGTTATATAGTGTCAACTAGATACTTTCGTTTTAAGTTCGGTTTCAAATATTGTTAAAATACATTGCAAGTCCTCCCCTTTAGTCGCCTCTTGCGACAGGCGGGGAATACCGTGGGCATATTCTACAACCCCCAGCCCACAGGGGGATGCATGTAGAGTAAGGTACTACTGTTTTGTACATACTATAATCCAGGGACTAGTACTTTTACCAGCGCATGCATGATATTGCATGTACACAATATGCTGCACTTGTAAGGTGCATAGTTGTATACCCATTACTGTTGTAACAAGCCAAAATTGGATATCATCAGGTTCTTCTGTGGATTGAAGTGCATTGCAATGGTACAACCAAACAAAAATAGGCAAAAATCCAAACAAATTAATAAAAACACTTTAAAATACTTAAAACCACAAAACAACTAAAAAGCTTTAAAAAGTCCAAACAGGAGAAGATGTACAAAAGGTATGTTTAGGTAAGTTTTAAGGTGTTTTTTTTTTTAAAAATGTAAAGTTACACTGTACCACTGGTGCATGCATAATGTGTCATGTACACATACTGCACTGATCAGAGTACCATACTACTGTACATGTTCTCTTGCATGTAGAATATATAGCCATGCACCTATACTGGTACTGGTACATACAGCCTACAGTGTACTCGTACCAAACAATACTTGTACTCATGACAGTGTACTACATTTACATGACAAAAGCAGTCAATATTGCAGGTCTAGCTGGTAAAGACAATATTAGCTTGGAATGACTGCATACCCTTTATGCAACAGGTGTGTCTATATATCAGGATATCTGATTCTGTTTGGCTGACAGGTGCCAAATAGACTTTCTGCAAGCAAATTGACTCTACACTGGTTGTTCAAGCTGTGGCTAAACTTTGTTTATATTTTACTCTTAATGCCTGAACAGCTGCACTGTTCTTTGTCATTGAAAATTATGTACTGTGTACATGGGCTGTTATTAATTTTCCATACAATTTACTGTAGTATGCATGTTGACAGCATATGTGTAGCAGTACAGTGTGAGAACATGACAGCAGTTGAGTATATAGGTGTTTTGTATTTAGGCTGGGAATAATGTAGTATTTCAATTTTTCATAGCAGTTCTGAGGATTTTTATGTCTTTAGTGTAAATCACAGAAAAGCCTATAGTTATGCACACAAAAAAGTGCTACACATTTTTGCATTTGTGTAGCAGTTTGGCCAAATTATGATGCAATACCGGATAAATTTTTCCGTTTAGGGTACAGTATAGATATCGACTGTACTAGTCTCCACTTCAATTTCTATTCGCACTGTGTAGCTTTTGTTTATGCACATCTTTTGATTTCTATGAGGCATTTGTTTTTAGTGGAAGTAAGTTTCATTGAGCTATTCAAATGAAATGCAAGTAGTATTTTATGTACTGTGCAAATTATATACAACAGGATGTCTCTTTCATACAGGTTGCATTGAAATCTTTATTCCATTTTAATGTTATGTACACTACAGTTTCTATGTGAAGTATTATTTGACTGAATTCTGGCCTTACATTACACAAATGACAGTACAATTTATTTTCCAATGTTCAGGGCCTAGAATTCTGCAAATTTTAATAGCTTGCTGGAAAGTTGTATCTAAGACATGTGACAGAGCTGCTTGCAAAAACCAGTTTCCCACAAGCAATATTTTATGTAAGTGAAATTAGCATGCTTTCACTGTACAAAGGGTTAGCAGTGATGCCCATGTAACTGGTAACTTCAATATAAAGCCATGGAAGGATGCTAAAGAAGGGCAGCTTGGTCACTTGTAGCCCCCCCCTCCCCAAGTGGGACAAAATTACCATGAAGTTTCACAATTCTGATGAATTTCATGTGCAAGTTACACTATTGCTTGTCTTGCAGTTAACTTCTTGAAAAATTGAGTGTTGCACTGTTGATGTTGGGTACAGTAAACAGTGGATTTTGTTAATAACTGAACATCTATTTGACATAATTTTTTTTTTGGAGGGGGGGGGGGAGGGGGGAGGGAGATTAGAATCATCACATTCAGTGTGTAGGTGAGGTTTGGTCTTTTAGGCTGCCATGTGATATGTATGCTCAGGTTAGATACTGCATGGTGTTGTTACTGTTGTAAAGTACATGTCAGTTTGTACTTTAGCACTGTGCCTTCTCAGCACAAGAAATACAGTAATTTGAAGTAGGTTCACATGGAGGGGTGGTAGGTTTCAAAGGTGGAGTTTTGAGTAAATTACATCACACCACTATACAATTTATTACCTTTTTTTTGTAAAGTCTGCTTTTTTATAAGCAGTTATTTCCATTAATTATTCAGAAATTATTGTTTCTTAGTTGGCTGTTGTCTGAAGATGAAATGGAGGTTCGTAGTACCTATCCTACATACATTGATGCCATGGGAAAGTACTTTGATGAACTGATACCTAAAGTTGTACCTTTACAGGTGAGATATTCTTTCTAGAAACCGTATACTGGTAGAGTTGTATTGCATGTTAGAATGTACAGTACTCCTTGCTTATCAGAGTGATTTAGTGTAGAGCTTCAGAGACATTCTGCGGTGACTCAAAATTGCTTGTTCAGGGAAGGTGGGGTTTAAAAAATTGAAGTTGATTTTCAAAGGGTTTTATGTTTGTCTACTAACTTAGGAAGTTATCCACTTGAGTTCATGTGATACTATTAAGTAAAAGTCTCCTATCTCCCCCCCCCCCTCCTCCCCCTCAAACTAAAATACAGTAGTATCTGGCTCAAGAATGGAGGGACTGGCATCCCTTAGATAGGAGATGTTAAAATGGTGGTCTTGGGACCAGGATTGGACATGAAAAATACACCCCACCCCTTTTACTCTCTGAACATGAATTAGATGAAAAAGTAAGACTAACCGTGCCTTGATCAGCTTGGTATATTAAGGTCATTGGTGAGTCCAGCCCTTCCAAATAAGATATTGGCTACGGCAAAAAAATTGCTGAAGTAAAAAGGATTTACTTCGGCAAAAATACACTTTACCTCGGCATTAGGTAACTGTCCGATGCTACTTGTTTACAAACTTCTACCACAGTAGGTTTCGTGGTTTAAGCTCCGGAATTCCATTGATAAAACCAGTACAGCCGCTTTGGGAATTTTTCCCACTTTATTACACATTAAGAAAGATAAAACGGCTGGTTCTGAAATCTAAAGGTCACACTCTGCCGTGTCATACTCATGTGTGTACAGTGATCACTTTCTTGACAGCAGACAGTAAATACCCATCGTAACGAACTTTTTAAATCAAGATTTTCCGTTAAAACTTGAAAAATTGCAACTATGTTTTGTATATAAAGCAATAATACTGAATATATTTGCTCATGTTACGATCGTGGTGGAAATTTTATCAGAAAACGATTTCTTTTCAAGTCGCTACTCAAAGCTGCATTTCGAGCTGTGTAGGCCGGCCTAGTGTGCAGCTTTTGTAACTGGTAAGTCCCCGTACGCGTGTCCTGCAATCTTTCGCCTCGGCAAAATTTTTGCCGAAGTCAAGTCAATTTGTCTCGGCATTTACCTCGGCATTGCCGAATGCCGAGGCTATTTTCGAGGGCTGTGAGTCCAAGAAGGTCTATGAGCCTAAAGTGCCCGGAGTACTATGTACGATAATTTTGGTTAAAAGGATGCCGTTCAGATGCCTTTTAGATGGGGAAAGGTTTTACCCAGACAGGTAAAACCCTGTTGTTTATATTGAATCTGTAGGGTTAAGTGAGGATCACCATGTCAAGCCCTTTTGGTTTAATAGCATGTGCCTACATTGTAGTTTGCTGTCAGTAATCTGATGCCATTACTCCATACCAGGGATGGAGTCTAAACATTTAATATGCAAGTGCTGACTGACATTGATATTTACAAGATATGCCAGATGTGTTGGTTAATTAACATGCCCAGAATAAAAACATAATTAAAAACGTGAAAGTAAAAAGTATTCTGCTAGTAAATTTATATTTTAGTAACTTTTCTGTCATTTCATTGAAATTTTCACCCTTTTTTAAGTGAAGGTAAGTAAATACCTTTGAATTTGAAAGGAGTGCAGGTGGCTAACTACAATTGTTGGATAAATAATGGTGGCTGACAGGAAATCTCAAAGAAGATATTAAGTTGTCTTTCTGTTTCTCATTCTATCAATTTGGCATCTTTGTACATTGACAGCAAAACTCATAGTGTTTATTTATTTGTTTGGCAAATCCCGGAACTATATGCATACAAGCTAGTTTGACCTTACATAGTACAATAGTACATTGGGTGCCTGGAAGGACTGCACTTTTGCTGTACATACTGTACCAATGACAGATTGTCTTTAGAAAAGTCATAGTGGGCACAAGTCTTGGCATTAGACTGTGATTGTTGGTAGCAGTTGTGGGGTAAATTGATCAGCTCAGAAGAAAATTTTATTTTAAAGGCAAATCTCTCAAACTTTGAGAGAAGAGTATGCTGGAGAAATGTTTTTATTATATAAAGAAATTGAATCAGTCATTCAGAACTTGATTGTGTGTAAAAAGGTTACAGAATAATAGTCAGTTGGTATTGCAAAGTTCTCAGCATGCAGTGTAAGTCATTAACATCGGTACTGGTTATTGTTTTTCTTCCATATATATAGTATGGCTATGGAGGTCCAATCATTGCAGTACAGGTGGAAAATGAATATGGCTCCTTTGGAAAGGACAAAGCATACCTCACTGCCGTTAAAGAGGTAAGTTTGGAAGAAATACTGTGTCTGCAGGTGCAGCACTTGTTTCAAGTTTCAAAAACATGTGTTATAGAGGTTGAAGTGTGAGAGTCATTGGGAAGCTGCTGTTTTAATGACGTACTCTATGGAAAAAAAATATCAAAACGTTGAAATTTATTTGCTAAAATTGGAATGGTAAATATATAATTTGTGGTGCCATGCATGTTCTTCTCAAGGGACATGCTTTAGTTTACATTCAAAATTTACTCAAATGACCTTAGAAGGTGAACCTTACTGCTCTTGTATACCAAAGACTTTAAAAATGGAACCTACTGCCTTTGTGCTTGGTGCTCAGCATAAGCATTGGAGTAGGGAAAACAAGCCAGTGAGCCACAACTGGAAAAAAGGCCGTGGTCGTCTCGACTTGAACCAATTGGTTGGAAACTGGGACACTAAACCTCATCTAACTAACTAACTTACTACTCTTGTAAATCATAAAAGCACTTTGTGAGAAGTAGACTGATATAGCCAGTATTTTTTAGATACTTAGACAAGGATCACATGTCCAGGAAATTGTGGTACTTGTTATAGTAGGAAAATCAGGGACAGCAAACCCAGTGTTGTAGTACCCATACTGTGCTCATGCCTGTACCAGTTGTCCCGACCATGTACCCATACCTGTACACTTGGTCCAGTTGTCCTGACCTTGTACCCGTACCTGTACTCTTGGTCCAGTTGTCCTGACCTTGTACCCGTACCTGTACTCTTGGTCCAGTTGTCCTGACCTTGTACCCATACCTGTACTCTTGGTCCAGTTGTCCTGACCTTGTACATACCTGTGCTTTTGGTCCAGTTATCCTGACCTTGTACATGTACCTGTACCCTTGGTCCTGTATGCACAGTTACAACACTGAGGCAAAGGGAGGCAATCAGTATGGTGATAGAATGACATCACAAATTATTGCAAATTCTGATCATTTTAATTATGTTAAAAACTTCCAGAATTTGATAACTCAGCACAATGACAGTTATTAGACTATTGGATTTCTTTTCACGGCCTTTGTAGCCATTGTAACATATAGTATTTGTATCTTCATTACTCTTGGTACCTTCTAATTTCTTCCTATTCCAGTCATATATACTTTACATGTGACATTTATCTCTGCCATGGAAACCATTCATACACATGGCAGCAAGGACTACGTGGCAAAAAACAAAAAAGAGGTTATCAAAATCTGTCACAAACTGGTGTTTGTCAATATGTATTTCATGTGGCTGATCTTTCTACTGCATATATTTAGAGGTACAGTACTGACATGCACTGAATATTGTACTTTAACCTATTATCAGTGCACAAACATTAAATTGTATGATGTATGTATTCAGCTTTAGCAGTACAACATCAAGCGATATGAACACTGGCAAAGTAGAGCTTAGGATGCTATTATTTGTTTAATTATTTATCCCTGGATAACATTTGTAGAACAGTGATATGCAGAATTTTTTATAGAATTTGATGGAAACTGACATCACTGAAAAATTCAAAATGTCCAGGTGATTGGAACATCTGGCTGGATTCTCAGTCCTGCCATAGAGAGACTTTTCATCCAGATGGAATGCACACTTTCTCTGCTGGAGCCATGGGGGTGGGAAAATCAGAAATCTGGGAGGGTTCTTTATGAAAAATTTTTGTATTTTGGGTGAAATTTAGTAATTCATAGGAACTTTGGCTCATACTTTCTTCTTGGAAAAATAAATTAGAAAAACTCATTATTTACAGGCCTTGCCATAACTACAGTAGCTTTCCAGTTGAAAGGAATCACATTCAGACTATCGTTGTCAAGTTGGTCAACTTTTATGTAAAAGGGCAGGCTTCCTCTTAATAATAAAAATTGACTGTCATAAAATAACTGTCCTTCAGAGCTGAAAGGGTTGTTATGATGAACATATATGGGTGTGTTCTCTTTGTTGTAGGCTTTGACATCAAGAGGTATTGTAGAAATGCTAGTTTCGTCAGAGAATGGCAGATTGGCAATGAAAAATGGACAATTGGAAGGTGGTAAGTATTAATTTTGCTTGTTTCTGTCTAGTTTTGTATATGGTACAAAGGTCTCATCTTCAAGAGTAGTAGAGCTTGGGTCTCTTCCATTGGATTAGACAAACAATGCATTGTTCAACAATGTTTTCAAATTACTATCTTGGTGGGCTTTGTCAATCAGTTGAAAATGGACTCAACTGTTCAATTTGTGTTGAAAAAATATTAGAAAGAAAATAGTTCACTCTTCCATTTAAAGCAAATTTTATGATCAAGTTTTGCAACTGCAGTTTTACTTAAGGTTTAATTATATATTGAATTGCATTGCAGACCTGCCAACCATCCCGATTTTGGCGGGACAATCCCGATTTCCTATATTAAAAACATGTGAAAGGCGGGACATCCCGACTTTTCTAGTTTTCATGCTGACAGCACAATACTCCCAAAGAAATAAAAAAGAAAGGCCTAGTGGGCCTAATATTTAAAAAAACTTCAAGAAGGGAACACAATATAGCTTGTCGACAGTTTTCCCCACTTCCATTATAATGATAATTAGCTAGTGCCGTTAGTACTTTCACAATGGCCTTACTTCGTACAAAACGGCAGATCAGAAGTGAAGGCCTTCTTTCTGCACGTACGTACGTTTAGCAGTACATGAAATGCTTGCAAGGGTTTACAACCTATCGCCGTGGTCACAGCGAAAAAAGTTGCAACCCTTGAAAGTCGGGAGTGGTTGAGATTGGTCAATCTAAAACGTGCCCGGATGTATATGTTTTCAGTTGATGGAAACTAATACTAACTCCTGTGGTGATAGCCACCACCATACAGGGCTTTTACTTTACTCAGCAGAGACATTTTTCAACATGTTGCAAGATCAGCTTCTTCATTATTCGTAAAAACTTTCATATTTGATCTCCGGCATGATTTTCCCAAGCCTGGAAGTCTTTTGCGAAGCCATATTCCATGCAAGCATCACTGCTTGAAATCGTGCCAAAGGGTCAACCTACCGCTCAGTATCTACAGCTTGCAAGCATACATTTACATACTGTACATTGAAAACATTTCGGTGGCTAAGTGAAGCCATTCCAGTCTTGATCCAGACATAATTCATATCAATTTAAAATGGCCAGCTTGATAATTTTTGTAGCTAAAGCCATTAATCTTTAGCAGGGAGATCTTCTGCAACCTGTGAATACATACATACGCAAAATATCGACTTCCAAGGGGATGAGATTTTAGTCCCGAAATCTTGGTAAGCTACTTTTTACAGCTCTCAGTCTCATCATATACCTTTAGTGTGTACTATACACATTGTCTCAATCAAACAAGATCATCACCAAAAGTATCTAAAATGAACAAGCTATTGGCCAAAACCCTGTAAACATGAAACTAGCATGTGCAAAAATCCTTCAGACAAGTTTCAAAACATATTCCCAAGCTTCACTTGAAATACTTTAATTTTCTTATGAGGCAACTTCCTTTACGGAGGCTTGACACTTATGCCTTTGCCTAATGTGTGATGCAGGGGTCGAAATAAGCCTTCAACCTTTGGGGGCCAGCCGGGCCCCTAGTCCATGGAATCTAGGGGCCAAATGAGAAATGAAGGGGCCCAAAACTAACAAAGAAAAAAAGACTGTTAAAGTGTACGGAGGCTTTTTATGTGCTTGGAAACGTGTAGTATAGGTATATTTAAGCTAGACTATAAGTACTTACAGTATATGCTGAAACTAGCCTGAAATCTGTCCACACCCTCTTAGACCAGTACTTAACAACTATACATGTTGCATGTAATGTACATTTTCAAAATTTTCTCGTAACTCCGGAATTTATTCTCCGGTAAAATGAAGGGCACTGTCCAATTCCCGCCAACCAGTCAGTCATGAATGCTAAGTATTTGCCTGAGCAGCCCACCCGTAGTACAGCAGGTTTTGCAAATCCTCAGTCACTCATTCATCGTTATTGTTTATTGTAATCTGATTGGAAAAACCCGACATCGTGCATATGTGCAGTCAATGACCTACAATCTTGGACAAAACTGTTGGAACACCTCCAATCGTTGTAACGTATAAAATATGATGTCATGCATGATTTAGGAAACCCTCGTCCCCCAGTTCAGTGTTGCGCACGATTTACGAAACCCCCGTCCCCCCTAGTAAAATGTTGTGTCCAAACTAAAGCAGTGCATCTCCAATTGACATTATTACCTCCAACACTGTACGGGGAAGCGGGGGTGCAGGGGTGTTCCAACGAGTTTTGTCCAAGATTGTAGGCCTACAGTATTACTCATGAATGACATCGGTGTGCGTCTGCGTGAGTGATCCTCCGTGTTGTGACAAAGCAGACTGTTAATGAGTGATGTGAACTGATTTCAGAAATAATGTGTGTTTTGCAGGTTTTATAATGACGAAATAGTTTTTAGTACGAAATACTGAACACAGGCCGTGCGAGATGTAAGATCGTTTACTTGTGGATGGAAAGGTTCATGTGCAGACTGTACAGTTATACTTGAAATATTTAGGAGCCAACCGGGCCCCTTTCCCTGTAGAAGCTACGGGCCTGAGCAAATTTCCAGGAGCATTGGGCCCACGGGCCCCCGTTATTTCGAGCCCTGTAATGTATGTTCACCAAGAACCTAACTTACACGTGTCTCTGCAGTTACTCTGTTACACAAGTGAAGGCTTGATCTATAGCCATGGGGCTATAAACATTTTTCAATAGCTCTTGTTGCAAAGTGTTTAGAAAACTTTATAAGTTCTTCAACATTGAGTTATGCATGAAAAGTCATATTTATTGATAAGATGTCATCATTAATTACCTTATTTCCTGCTACATTTTAAAAGCTTAGGATATGTTGCCCATATATAACACTGTTACGAGAAAGTGCTCAAAACTTTAGACAATCCCCTTGAACATGCATGCTTGGGCAAATTCTGATGAAACTTAGGTACATTGATGACTAGATCGTTGGTCATCAGTGATGGTCAGGGATTTGGAATCAAAGGTAATCTAGGGGTCATTTGGGGTTTATGTTATGGAAAAGCAAATGAGGTCTTATACCTCCTCATGATATAGGGATATCTTTGGGTGTTTATTGACGTGATATAACTTTGGTAGTATCCTCATAAAGGGTGTTCATAAATTTTAGGTCAATGGTCATCTAGTGGTCATATTATAGAAAAAGAAAAAAAATGCGTCGGCTTCTACAGATGAAGTAATAGTTTGGGGTATTTCTTGTCATATTATTTTGGTAATAGCTCCATAAAGGTCCTTCAAGAAAGTTTAGGTCATTGGTCATCTAGTGGTCATGTTGGAGCCATTTCATGTAAAAAACCAAAAAATGCATTGCCTTCTACTGATTATAATGGGAAAGTTTTGGGTGTTTTATTGTTGCGATATAACTTTGGTGAAAGTCATATAAAGGTTGATCAGGAGTTTCTCACATCTTGCAGTAATACTTTTTGTTCTAATAATAAAACAAATGGGACTTGAGATTTCTTGGGGCTCTTGAAAATAATAAAGGCCTGCAGTTCTTGGTCTCTTGAATTTCCAACCCTAATGAAAACCCTTCTGCTTACTTCAAGAATACTGTACAAACTCAGTGTTATTGGAAGCATTAAAACATATAAGTTTAGCACTCAAAAAGTCTTCCTAACATATCTGAAACTACTAAAACCCAGGAGCTTCCGGGGGCTTTTCCCCCTGGACGCACACTTGGGCGTTGCCCCTGGGCCCCACCAGGGACCCTAGGGCGGGCCCCTGGACCCCACCCATTTTAGTCTTGCACTTCGGGCTCGATGTGCATGCTTCGTACGCACTTCCGTTACACCTCGACAGCTTGTCTCACTTTTGGAAATTGAAAGGTTGGCAGGTATGGGCCATTGGTGGGATTGGGCTTAGGTTTACAGAACATAGCTGGGTGATATCAGAATAAGGTAAGTGACCTTGCGTCAAGCACCTTCAGACTTTATGCACACATTCCATTATAAAGTACCACACAGCACTAGTGACTCCAGTGTATGTGGAGTCAGGTCCTCACAGCATCATCTGGTCTTCAATCAAAATGGTTTGTGACTCATTACAATGACTTTGAATGTAGTAGTGTCACATGTCAGTCTATTAAAGAATGAGGTAGTTCACTAATGATTAATTAATAGGCAGCCCACAGTACAGACTTTTCTGTAACTAAAGGGCCTAGTTACTGATGTATATTAAAGAAAACAGACTTTAAGAGCATTTATTTGACAGTGTTATATTAAAACTTGAAGCAGAACACAATATTTGGTGTCAGTTACTGAAAATACCCTAGTAGTCACAGCTTCCAGTTACAGTGAAGTTATACAAGTCTTGGCCAAGATGTTCTCTGCAGAAGTCAAGTTTGGTATTAACTGTCCTAAGCCTACTGTGCATTAGTATACAAATAATGAATGTTTATGAGGGCGATAGTACGAATTATTTCATGAGTTGAAAGATTGAATGTTCTATTCAATGAGGCAAAGCCGAGTTGAATAGAATGTTAAATCTTTCAGCGAATGAAAGTATTCCTACTATCCCACGAATGAAAAACATTATTTGTTTTATATAACACCTTATAACTTTGATCTAGTGGTTGGTTAAATTTGTGTTTTAGCGGTCACTGTAGATTTGTGTTTGTCCGTGTAGTAGCTCCATGGTTTGTCGTTTGCCAACTGTGCGTTTATGTATCTAATATAGAGGGCTTTCATGTGATGTCAAGCACATTGGATTCCCAGGCACTAAAGGGCAAAACACACATGCAGTAAGCGTATTTACAGCACACATGCACAGCATTTCCATAGATACTTCTGTGACACAATGGACGCTTGTCCTTCAAAACCAAAGAGATGCGCGATCACTTGACATCGGTGAAACAATGTACGATCCCCAGTGCTGCAGTGATTTATTGAGATGCGGCATAGCTCGTACGTAGCGTTTGCAATTCATCGCTGACTCACTGCCATGGGGTAGTATACTTACCAACTACCGTGTGTTAGAATATACTTACCAACGGTCAAGCACCACAATCTTGATGATAGTGCCGAATCATGCATGGCATGTGTCCACCAATCTTCCAATCAGATGTAGAGAAATTAATAAGGTGTTATATAATAGTGCATAATAGCTAAGAAATTTGTGTTGCAAACTCAAAAATTTGGATTTTTAGTTTGGCATGTTCATATGCTTTTTTGTAGGAAATATTTGCTTGAGTTACACTTGTGTTTTGCTAGTATGTTCTTTTGAAGGGTGTATGTCTAGTAGTGCTGGAAAGTAAATGTAAGGTTTGATGTAGTTATCTTCATTCGTCTGCATGATGTATTTTGCTTTTTAAGATAAAATGCCACCACACCAACTCCTCTCTTTTTAAAAGACAGGAGTTTGTGGGGTGGCATTTTATCTTTTACAATTCATCTCCAAATTATTTCATGAGACCTTTTATTTCAAAAATGTAGGACCGGTTTTTGGTTTCGATGAAAAGAGAAACCTATGCAGTCATGATGGCGTGTGTATGTATGTGTGTATGTGCGTGTGTGTGGGTGTATGTGTGTGTGTGTGTTTGTGACACTTTGCTCGTTAACACGATATCTCAAGAAGGGAAACTCTGACAGTTTTCAAACTTGGTACATAGATGCCCCATATTGAGAGAAAGAACCCTATTGTTTTTGGTGGGGGTCAAAGGTCACCTGGGGTCACCGGGGGTCAAAACCTGAAAACCTTGTTAACACAATATATCGAGATAGGAAGCTTGGATGAATTTCATACTTTGTATGTAGATGCGTTACGGTAAGAGGAAGAACCCTATCATTTTTGGTGGAGGTCAAAGGTCATCTGGGGTCACCGGGGGTCAAACCCTGAAAACTTCGTTAACACGATATCTCAAGAAGGGAAGCTCTGACAGTTCTCAAACTTAGTACATAGATGCCCCATATTGAGAGGAAGAACCCTATTGTTTTTGGTGGAGGTCAAAGGTCACCTGGGGTCACCAGGGGTCAAACCTTGAAAACATGGTTAACACAATATCTTGAGGTAGGAAGCTTGGATGAATTTCATACTTAGTTTGTAGATGCGTTATGGTAAGAGGAAGAACCTACCTATCATTTTGGTGGAGGTCAAAGGTCATCTGGGGTCACCGGGGGTCAAACCCTGAAAACTTTGTTAACATGATATCTCAAGAAGGGAAGCTCTGACAGTCCTCAAACTTGGTACATAGATGCCCCATATTGAGAGGAAGAACCCTATAGTTTTTGGTGGGGGTCAAAGGTCACCTGGGGTCAAAACCTGAAAACCTTGTTAACACAATATCTCGAGCTAGGAAGCTTGGATGAATTTCATACTTTGTATGTAGATGCGTTACGGTAAGAGGAAGAACCCTATCATTTTTGGTGGAGGTCAAAGGTCATCTGGGGTCACCGGGGGTCAAACCCTGAAAACTTTGTTAACATGATATCTCAAGAAGGGAAGCTCTGACAGTCCTCAAACTTGGTACATAGATGCCCCATATTGGAAGGAAGAACCCCATTGTTTTTGGTGGAGGTCAAAGGTCACCTGGGGTCACCGGGGGTCAAACTCTGAAAACCTTGTTAACACGATATCTCTAGAAAGAAAGCTCTGACAGTTCTCAAATGTAGTACATGGATGCCCCATATTGAGAGGAAGCACCCTATTGTTTTTGGTGGAGGTCAAAGGTCACCTGGGGTCACCTGGGGTCAAACCCTGAAAACATTGTGAACACAATATCTTGAGGTAGGAAGCATGGATGAGTTTCATACTTAGTGTGCAGATGCGTTATGGTAAGAAGAAGAACCCTATCATTTTTGGTGAAGGTCAAAGGTCATCTGGGGTCACCAGGGGTCAAACCCTGAAAACTTTGTTAACACGATATCTCAAGAAAGGAAGCTCTGACAGTTCTCAAACTTGGTACATGGATGCCCCGTACTGAGAGGAAGAACTCTATTGTTTTTGGTGGAGTTCAAAGGTCACCTGGGGTCACCGGGGGTCAAACCCTGAAAACATTGTTAACACAATATCTTGAGGTAGGAAGCTTGGGTGTATGTCATACTTTGTATGTAGATGCGTTATGGTAAGAAGAAGAACCCTTTCACTTTTGGTGGAGGTGAAAGGTCATCTGGGGTCACCGGGGGTCAAACTCTGAAAACTTTGTTAACACGATATCTCAAGAAGGGAAGCTCTGACAGTTCTCAAACGTGGTACATAGATGCCCCATATTGAGAGGAAGAACCCTGTTGTTTTGGTGGAGGTCAAAGGTCACCCCTGGGGTCACCTAGGTCAAACCCTGAAAACATTGTTAACACAATATCTTGAGGTAGGAAGCTTGGATGAATTTCATACTTTGGATGTAGATGCGTTATGGTAAGAGGAAGAACCCTATCATTTTTGGTGGAGGTCAAAGGTCATCGGGGGTCAAACTCTGAAAACCTTGTAACACGATATCTCGAGGTAGGAAGCTTGGATAAATTTCATACCTGGTATTTAGAAGACTTTATAGTGAGAGGAAGAACTCTATCATTTTTGGTGGGGGTCAAAAGTCATCTGGGGTCACCAGGGGGGTCAAACCCTGAGACAGAGCTCCCAACCAGCACGGATTTTCCATATTCAGTACGGAAAATCATTGTAAATATGGGAATATGGATTTTTCCTTGATAATCCGAATTTTGAATGAGTAAATAGGTCCTTTCACGAACTTTATTATTCTTTAGTCAACATATCAAAAGACTGAGAATAGACTACAGTATTTCACTTGTCTGTACAGTACTGTAGTGTATTTATTTGAGCTCAGTAATCTATGCTGTTATGTTATAGGTTAAATTTTTGTCAACAAGTTGATGTTAAACCAATCAGTAGATAGTTTGCAGCAGATCCATGACATTCCATGAGCTACCATATCATTGGTTGATCAGTTGTAAACAGATCCACTTTCAACCAATCAGAATTTGTGTTAAAAGCTAGTTTCTGAGTGCAGTGACAGACTATCACACATAGCCTGCCTGCCAAGGTCTGTTGAGCTGGCTGAGTAGCGCAACGTTAATGTTAGATTTGACTGTAACTGAATTGGAAAAATAGCACCAAGAAATGGAATAATAAAAATTACAGCAGGAATATCACAGTTTCTTGTAATATGGCTCCTCTTCAGAGTAGCATGAGTAACTTTAGTGGAAAATTTACCAGGCAGATCAAGTTTTAACGTAGGCCTAGACCTAACAGTCAGGGCCTAGGCCTAGGCCTAAGTGTTGTTACAGAACCAACAACAAACATTAGCCTACACACACAATAACATTAGACTCAGTACATAAATCTAATGCAGAGTTCCAGGTTTATGGGCTAGGCCTAGACAAAGTCCTAGTCCTGTGACTAAGTCCTAGCCTAACTGCCACAGTACAGGCTAGCCTAATTGTAGTACAGTATGTATGGGCTGATATTAGAGGTAGGTTACTGTAAATGTAATAGCTATAGCCTAGGCTAGGGCTAATCAAAGCAGTTATTGCCTGTCAAATGTTGGTACCCATCATCTAAGTTTGTAGTATTTACAGAGAGATTTCTGTGACCAGCTGTGCATAGGCCTGGGCTAGGTTTATACTTATAGCTAGGCCTAGGCTAGATCTAGGCTAATGTTACTTAGGGCCTTGCCAAGTATTTAGCATAGCCTCTAGGCTATACTGTAACGTTAGGCCTTGGGAATACTTGGGATATTTTGCTTTTTGTCCTTTGGTGACCCTGATGACTATCTTGGAAATTCTTGGGAATTCTTGGGAAATTTTGCTTTTTGACCTCTCGTAACCCCATATGACGATCTTGGGAATTCTTGGGAAATTTTGACCAGTGACTAAAAGATATGGGACATCATGGCATTATTTGGAATAGAACATATATCATCGAAACCTCAATGCATTTTTGCATTCTGGTTAATGGGAAGACATGTCTCAAATTTTTGATGAAAAAGCCTTTGCAAAATTTGAGCGTGTCATTATTGTTTTCTTTTTTTCCAGTGTTAATGACAGCAAACTTTCAAGAAAATGCTGGAAGACATTTTGATGATCTCATCCGTTTTCAGGTAACTGTGTAAGCCTTGGCCCAAAGTTAACCCATAGAAGGAGACAGGCTTGGAATGAAGAAAAAAAAAGGAATAGATTGAAAATATTTCATTATCAGTCACAAGCCAATTTATTTTACTTGTTCTGAAACATTGTCAGACTGTGAAAGGCCATGGGTTTGCCTCCAAAGCACCACTTTTGGGACCTAATGTCATTTGAGGGATCAATAACTTGGCCTGCTGCCAAAAATGTTGCCAGCCGCTGCATAGAGCCTGCAACACACCACACACATCTATAAGTGATTGATGCAATTTCAACCCTACAGTAATAACAGTCAAACAGAGGCATGTATGTCTCAATTCATAGCTTAAAGGGAGAACATTATGACCTTAGTTCAAATAAACAAATGTGGGCTTAATTTTTGTGCGGTCTTTATAGACTTTATTCATATGACGTCACAGAGCAGAAAATGCACCCTCCAATGGAGGCAAGTGTGTATCATTGCAACTGACACCAACAAATGCGGACAGCTGATTTGTGTACTGGCCGGATACGTGCGTAAGTCTACTACGGGTGTGTGTGAAGTCCACGTCATGCATGCAGTGTGCTTTATTGTTATATCTGCAAAAATGACATCGCATGCTTAAGGTCTGTTAATAATGTGACAATTTTGCCATTGCATTTGTAAATTTATGCAAGCACTACTCTTCATATTTTTCCTTTTGATATGCAATGCTCATGTAGTAAACATCCTAAAAGTTAGGTACTTGGAACAGAAATGGTAAGAGGATCTCTAACAGGTTAAGCTAATGTTTCATACAGTACAGCTCATGTACAACTGGACATGTCGACACGCAGAGGAAAGCAGAGGAACGTAGAAACAAGTACAACAAAGTTGAATCACGAAGACAGAAAAAAGCCCTGTAGACACTGAGTATACAAGAGTGTATAATCGTCTACATTCTTCTATGCAGATAAACCTCATTGTGTTTGCACAATAGGCAGTGAATCAATCTGTGTAGGTTTGCCTACTCTTTCCCAGTCGTTTTGAAAGTGTGAAAATCATTCAAGCACTCAGCTGCATTGAATTAATACTGTTAGAACCAGCCCAAGTTAAGTGTTATGGTACAAATGAACGGGGAATCCCACTAGACCGAAGGTCCACGAGACCGAAATTGTTTAGCATTTCCTGTGTAATAGTATTAAGGTTACGTTAAGGATACCGGTTAGGGTTATGGTAAGCACACAAGGGAATGTGCAATTTAGTCTCGTGGACTCAAATGACTTTGTTTCCTTTGCAATTTAACGATAATATACTTCCCGCCGTGGTTGGTTAAGTAAAAAGGTCTCTGCCATGGCGTTTTCTTTCCAGTGATTTGTGACATAATGGATGCTATTAGATGTTCTCAGGATGAAAATTCACAGTACCGCATTTCTCAAAATAATCTCAAAGTAAAGCCTACTGTTAAGTAAAGTACCGGGTATAGTAATATGCCCACAACTTTAAATCGAAGCCAAAATTTTCAGTTTCCTAAATTCGGGATTCCGTTTTGTTAATTTTTCATTTTCCGTGTTCCCACGGTTTTCATATTTTGTCCGTTTCTCAATAAGTAAAGAATTTTTACTGTGTGTGTGAACGTTTTTCACATTGCTAAGCTGTAAAAGAGCAGTGGTAACCTTGAAAAACAGTAACAGTGTCCCTTGTTCTCCGCTTTGAGTGTCCTAAAACTAAAAGCTAACAACTTCTGTTCACATTTCTAATGTTTTTTTTCATTGCCAGTCAAAATCGCGAATTCCGTGTTCTATTACTGATTCCATGAATTTTGTCCGTTTTCCGTAACACAGAAAATGTTGGCTTTACTTTAAATAGTTCTGACAGATTATACTGTACCACAGCTTGCAGCAAATATCAGTCGTGGGAAAAAAACAGTCCGCATTGGCTTTACCCAGTTCACAGAAATATTCTTGATGGTCAGGGCATAATTTGTGGTATTGCAAGCCTTGAATTTATTAGTCTTATAAATATGAAATATTTTCAAAGGAATCCCACATCCCACAAAATGATCTGCCATTAGGCTTTTGCATCAGAAAATTATGTTGCCATTTGTGACTGCAGTTAATTTTCACAAGGTATGGGACGGAAGAAAAAAAAAATAGCGTTCCTACTTAACCGAGATTATGAAACAAGCACACATCGCCCAGCTCGCCATAACAGCAAGACCGACGGTTTATGCCGTACAGTAGGAATGTCTCTGTTCCTTACTGTACATCAGGCAGAACCGAACTCAGCCCATACTGTGCCGAGTCTTTTGAAAACTTACCAGTATTTCTTTGCGTTTCAGTGTTGTCAAGAAATGTTCAAGTCCAGAAAACACTGATCTTTAAGTCCATGTGTTTAATATACATGCTTAGCAAGGATTTGTAATCGGAACGCCTGAAATTTCATAACTCGACAGATCTCAAACATACAGTATACCCGTACCCGATAAACCTTAAACAGGTTTGATCATATCGAATCGTGTTGATTTGTTGTCACATATTTATATTTATAAAGGGAGAAAGAAACTCTAGAAATGTTTCGTGTAAATATTGTAGTTCATGGGGAAAATGCAGTCACCCCAGTCAGAAATAGTATAGGCCTACCCGGTCATCCTAATTCATGAATGGCTTGTTTTGATCATGTGACAATATTTTTGTTACTGAATTGTTAAATTCATGGTTAATAACTCCTGATCTTGATTTGAATCCACACAAATCGCCCAGAAGGCCTGTTGACGTGTGGTCCTTCTTCGCCGGAATTAGATGTGGGTCTGGAGGAACTGCTTGAAGGATAGCACACTAAGTCCAGATTTAGGCTCTGGTGGAAGTTTATTCCACAGAGAGATGGTGCACAGATAGAGCGAATACTTATAACAGTCTTTATGTGTTGAGGGGGCTGAATAGTTCATGACATAAGAAGCACGTGTCCTATAGATTGTGCTGCCAGTTTGGAGATGAGAGACATTGCTAGGTGTGAGTCCATGATTTTCCTTGAAAATAGTAATAAGACGAGCTTTAGTCCTACGTAGTTCCAAACTTTCCCACTTAGGATCCTTAAGCATAGAATTAACACTGCAGGTGTGGCTGTAGTCATTTTTAACAAATCTTACTGCACGACGTTGGACTTTTTTAATGGATTCAATATGAGTTATGTGATACTGCAGATCCCAGATAGAGCTAGCATATTCTAGTTTTGGTCTAACAAGGGTCTTGTAGGCAAGTTCTTTGGTGGATGGTGAACAGTTCCACAAATTTCTCTTCAAGAGTCCAAGAACTTTATTTGCACTACTAACAGTTTGAGTAATGTGTTTTGACCAAGAAAGATCATTGGACAGTTCAACACCTAGGTAAGGATGGTGTTTTACTTCTTGTAGGGTGGAGTTGCCCATATGATAATTAAAACAGATCGGCCTCCTCTTGTGGGTCATACGCATTATAAAGCACTTGGATTTGTTAAATTTCATTTGCCAAAGGCACTCCCAATCACAGAGAGCCGATATATCATGCTGAAGGCTGGTACAGTCATTAACAGTATCGATCTGGCGATATAAGATAAGATCGTCGGCAAATAAGCGTACCTTAGAAGAGACACAATCTGGCAGGTCGTTTATATAGACTAAAAACAGAAGTGGGCCAAGGACTGTGCCTTGGGGCACACCGGACAACACTTCGGAGCTGGTAGAAAATTCCCTATCAATTAAGACCTTTTGCGATCTGTCTTTTAGGAAATTTTCGATCCATTTGTTAAGATTGTCCCTAATCCCTAGATGGTTCAACTTCAAAAGTAAGCGATGATGCGGAACAACATCAAAAGCCTTGCTGAAGTCCATAATACACAAATCGGCTTGACCACGATTATCTAAAATTTGAGCAAGATCATCTACCAGGCCAGCAAGCTGGGTTTCACAGGATCTACCTCGTCTGAAGCCATGCTGTTTATCACTTAATATAGAAAAGTTGTCAAAGTGAGCTAGGATGTTACTAACAATAATGTGCTCAAGTTGCTTACAGACAATGCTGGTAAGAGAGACAGGGCGATAATTTGAAGGTACAGATCTATCACCTTTTTTGAAAACAGGTGACACATTTGCTGTGCGCCAATCCTGGGGTATGGTAACGGTAATGATAGACTTCTGGAAAATCTTCTGCAAGATTGGAGCAATGACTGAGGAGCAGTTTTTCAAAATCTTAGCTGGTATGTTGTCCGAACCAGTAGCTTTGTGGACTTTTAATTCCCTCAGCAGTTTCTCAATTCCAGAAGTGGTAATAACAATATCAGGCATGGTAGCAAATGGTCTTCCATATGGTATTGGTATTTCATGTAGGTTTTCCTTTGTAAATACTGAGCAGAATTGAGCATTAAGAACATCAGCCTTTTCTTTAGCACTGGAGACAAGGAGTCCAGAGTACTGGAGAGGACTAACACGAAATGACTCACGGCGAATGGATTTAATTTAACGCCAGAAAGGTTCTTCTTTACCTTTTGTAAGAGTTATGGTATGTTAAAAAAAAACTTTTAGAGGTACTTGTAATGCAAATAAGAGAAGATTTGCAAGAGTTGCTGATTTTTCAAAGCAATATTGGGGCGACTGCCTATTGCCTTTAAGCCTCAGAAAAACGAAATAAAAAACAGTTGATGCCGTGATACGAGTTTTCTTGCAATTTAGGTTTGATTCGCAGTTATTCTTCGACAATCACGAAGGAAGTGATGAATTCTGTCACAACTGATACGTAGATTAGAAGTCCGAGGTGGTTGTACAAGTGATTAGGTCTACCGGTGTCCCCCCTCCCCCAACCCCCCCCCTCCCAAGTTCCAGATAAACAACCAGGCACTCAAGTAGCAATAATACCAGCACTTCAAGCAATTTTCTTCAGTGTTTTATAGGGTCTAGTTATCAACTTGACTCCTTCCCGAAAACATTGCAGTAGACTGGCGAGAGGCAACAGGGATTTCGCACAAAACTGATCTGAGAGATATGTGAATAATTCTTCAGAACTTTTCTTACCTCAAGCACCGGTAACGGTTGTATTCCATGCATACAAAAATGTTTTATAATCTAATTTAAATCTGATTATATCCACTTAGCTTCATCTACTGGGTAGATATATGCTGCGAGGAAAGACAGACACACATTGATAAAACAGTACCTACTGCGCAAATTGTACATGCAAAAAGCGTTGCACTAAGCCTAGACAGGCTTTCTACCAACTCTTAAAAACTAATGTGCATCCAAGGTCCGTTGTTTTCAATAACAGAATGGATCACAGTCTCCCAGAGTTCATTAAGTGAGACCTTGAATCTATCAATCATAAGTGAACTCTACGCGACTAAGTCATTGACCCCGTTGTTCCAAAAAGTGGTGTGTTTGAACAACTTTCACGTACAGGCGCCACGTAATACTCTAAGAGAATGTGACCGCCATTAGAGCGCTTGTATGAACCGACTTAACATGACCTGCATTTGTAAGTTTTCCTTGAAATTTGCGCATGCTCAATGAAGCAATATTTATTACTCACAAACTTGTGGAGAATACCTGCAACGGTATGAGATGTAGAACATATGTTAACTGTGCATATTTACCAAACTGCAGTATGCTGAAGAGGACTGCGGGTTGGGGTGGCAATGGGCTAGTAAAGAACGAACGTGAATGATACGTAAAGGTCTAATACCGCATCATAGTTAGATTTCAATTTTCCGGCCAGGGCACATTTTGGGAAGGCTGTATCTTTATGGCAAAGGGGAATTTGGGAGATTGCAAGTAAATGTCCCACTGGCAACAATGCATAAAAAGGTCAGATAAAATCAAATGAATACTGCTTTCATGTGGCTTTATTCCGTAGCTATAGTAGTAAACCAAACAGTAACAAAAGTACACAACATTGTCTCATTTGCATTTGACTCACACACCACCCCTTCCACCCCCCCCCCCCTTTCAGGTTAATATTCTCTTTCCTCTCATACTAAGATACCAGATAGTAATGATGGATAAAGAAAATGGGCTAAGATTTAACAGCATGGCAAGGAACTTATATCTTTAAAATATGTTATAAATACAGACCTCTCACCACCTGTTTAAAATGTGCTTAATGCATAGTTAACATATATGTAATAAAATTTGTACGTGTGGCAAAGGACTAGTTTGTCAAAAATTTATGTATATAGGCTCCTACCCCCCTCCCTCTCTCGTAGAAATTTATCTGGTGCATAACATGAATTGGTTAAAATTGACAGTGAAATGAATGGCAATGGATTAGCGTAGTTTTAAAAACGTATGGCAAGAGGGGTAATAATCTCCAGTAACATTCATCCTATCATACCAATGCACCTGATGCACAGGCTAAATCAAGAAACTGGACTTAAATTTAAAAGCATGGCAAGCAAATACTGAAAGAAAAAAGAAAGTAGTAATTTTAATGACGCGTTTTCTATCACATAGACATCAATCAACATAGAAACAAATGGGCTGGAATGTATAAAAAAGATGGAAAGTGAAAAGAAAAGTTCAAAGTTTATACACATAAAATTCCTAAAAGTTAAGTCTATTTTGTTCAACGGGGTAATCCCATTACTGGTGTTTAAAATTCCTCTAAAAACAGTCCTTTTCTGGTATGAGAGTTTACTTCTGGTCTCTGTATCTAGAGCCTTTGTCACACTACTCCACACAGATGCTTGTTGCCCAACAGGAGTCTGCACAATGCTAACTAGTTCTTGCCTTAAAGCGGCCAACTTCTGGGGTGGGAGGGGTAGCTTTCGTATGCCATTACAGTTACATGATTTCCGCTTATCTTCCGTGAGGTAAATCTTGGCAAGTTGTCGGTCAGCTTCTCTTGGGTTGTCTGCATAGCAGGCCAGTGACATTCGGACATTCTGTGGAAGGGTATTGTGTGTCAGCGTTATGGCTATATTTTCTTTATTATGAGCCTGTGGTGTGGGTGGTGTTTGGGGTACTACAGGAGGTAGCACCATGCTTGAGTCATTTGCAATGTCCAGACTCTGACTTAAAACCTCGGAAAGCATTGTCCTGTTGTTTCTCCAGCTCCTTAACTCTTGCTTTCAGCTCAGTGTTCTTCGCATGCAGTTCTCTCAGCTTCTTTGCTGACTCTTCGGATTTACTAACAAGCGTGTCAACCATCTGTTGCAGTTGCAGCAGTTACTGCTCCATACTACGGACATCTGGCTGAGATGCAGACTGTGTTGGTTCTGGTTGGAATTCTACTTCTCTTTCAGGAGCAGTAGTCACGGTTGTGGCGGGAGCTGTTGCCACTGTGGTGACAGCTGCTTGTCCAGAGCAGAGAATTTTTGCACTCTGTGATGAAAGTAGGAAAGAAATGGTATGTGCAGACCAGCCAAGCAGGGCTTGAAAAATTGGAATTCACAATAGCCATACAGCCATTAGGCCCTTTGACTAAATATCTTGCTACTATTCAAAAGTGCTGCTTCATTTATTTCTGAAATTTCTTTATTGGATTTCCATGTGTCTGTTTGTTACGGTATTTTACCCACATTTTGGCCATTATTGTACCCCCTGCACCCCTTACCTCCTCCCTACTGTCGTCCGCCTTCTTGGCAAATTTTTACCAGCTGTTTGGTTCATCAAGTCCTGGCGAAGTCCACTGTATTACTGCATGACTGTATAGCCATGACGAAGTGTACTGTGTACAGTACAGCTGTGTCACCCTTGTGAGGTGTTATATACGTATATAGTGTACATGTTGCACATATTATACCCATAGGAGCCAGCTGTGTATGTAATTAATTTTAAGGCCTACATTGACTTAATACTGTAGAGAGTGCTTTTGTTGTGAGCAGGTTCCAGTTGACTGGTTGTTAAGTTATATGTCTGGAATAGAGATGTAATATTAATGGTACATTTATTATAAAATTAAATTTGAGGTGAGATTGATAAGTATCTGCCTAAATGTGACGGATGCCTAGATTGATGCAGTGATAATACTTAACTGTTATTTGTATGCATAGTGACATTGTCTGAAAATGGTCACTTTGAGTATTGTTTGCCTGTTTGAATTTAAGGTTGCTTTTTGTCAGGTAGGAAATTCTGATGATAAAAGAAACATTTTAGATCTTCTTTCAGAAGAGACTGTTGTGGCTGCATCCACAGTGTGTCATGTGGGTGTCCTCTCTGTGTGTATCATTTCTGTGAATAAAATGGTGTAAGGCAAGGCAACAATAACCTGAACTAAATACTCTACTCAATTTCTTGAAAATGCAAAACATATCTGTCAGTAGGAAGGTTTATGATTGAGACGGTCTTACCGCAAAGCAAGTCATAGGTACCTACAGATCATATCTGACTAGTGCACAGATACTGAAATTTAGTTCAGTTGAGCAGTTAAAAGTCTTACAAAAGAGTAGAGAGCATACTAAAAAACTATTAGTACATTCTTTATACTAAATGTGTTGTCTTACAGGGGGCTGACAAACCATTGATGGTCATGGAATTCTGGACAGGATGGTTTGACCATTGGGGAGAGAAGCACCATGTTTACTCAGCTAATGGTATTGTAATATTTTATTTCATTAGAATAAAGAGAAAATCAGAATTTTCAAGTTGTGAATTAGGAGGAACTATTAGTCCTACTTTTCAGTTTAAAGTTGGGACAATTTGATTTTTATTAGTCTCATTCAGATTATCCAACAAGAAAAACACCATAGAATACTTCTTTGTGGCAAAATGTGATGTATTAATTTTTGATCAGATCCTAAGCCATCTTTTCACCCTGTGGCTGGATTTTCATTCTGTTTCTTAGTCTCAGAAAATTGTGAAGTTATGATGAACACATTGCCAGTACTGTAGGTTGCTTGACTGCAGTATGCAGGTTTTGAATAGGGTTCCTGGAAGGAAAAGTTGCTGAATTTTTATAATGTTGGAAGATCAAATTTCAGTGATTGGTTTGGAAAAATTTCTACATCGTCTGTAAACCTGAGAACAGCTCTCTTTTAATATCTAATGTTGCTACATGTGTCAGCAGCCAGAAAATGAAGTAATTTGGGAGTAGACTTGCATGAATACCTGAACTATGTGTATTTAATTAATACAGCATTTCATTGAAGACTAGACTCAGTCAAAGAGTGTGTGCAAAAGTGGGGTGGGGAATGTGAATAGATCTTTTACGACTGAACACCAAATCCGTACGTTTTGTTTTGAAAGGTGACACATTTGTGTCTCAAGACATACATATATGCATGATATCATGTCTCCAGGTTAGGTTAGGGTTAAAGCAGTCAGGAAAGGTATAAGGTCAGAAGGCTCGAGACTTCTTATTTGCCTGATATCATGTTACGGATTGGGTGGACTGAATCTGTATTTCATGCATGTTCATGTGCTTGCTTTTGCACAGGTTTTGCCCATTTGGTTGAAGATGTTTTAAAAAGGGGAGCTTCTATCAACTTTTACATGTTTCATGGTGGAACCAATTTTGGTTTTATGAATGGAGGAAACTTCCAGAACAATAATAAGGATAAGCATATATACCTACCAACAGTGACAAGTTATGGTAAGCTGTTTGTGACAAGTGTAGGATCTTGTCCGATCTCTTGCTAGTTTGCATCAGCTAGGCTTATTTAGGAATGATTAATGTGTTAATCTTCTGTAAAAAGAAAGAAAAATGAGTGTTGTGTTCAGTTTTGTAATGATGTGTAAATTTAGTATGTGTTGAAAAAATTTCCCTAGAAAGCTTTGAGAATGACATTTCATCTGCTATAAATTTATGAGCTAATGTGAACTTAAGATATACACCACCAAGTCTTGTACAGTTAATACAAGAGACCAGTACCCCTGACAATACATGGGACAAGATCCCAAATGTATATGCTAAGTATTAATACAAAGATGCCCCCACCCCATACTTCTTTAAAGTATCTTTAGGAAGCAAGTTTGGTGCATGTTGAAAAGTTATATAAACTAATTCTTTTTCTGTTTTCTTCATCAGAATGGCAAATTCCGATGACTTCAGAATAATTGCAAATCTCTGAAAATGTTTGTCTTACTATTTTTTCTTTTCTGTGTTGTCCCTCACTTTCACTGCTTATGTTCTTACCCTTGGTGTAATGGAATCTTCTTTTATTGGACTGTTCCATTTCAGACTATGATGCACCAATAGCAGAGGATGGAGACATCACAGATAAATATTTGAAGATCAAAGAGCTTCTCAAGAAGTATTGCCCTGAAGAAACAAGTAAGCTATTTGAATTATTTTCTTACCTGAATGAAGTTTCTCAATTGAAGAGATTTCAAATCTGCACTTCAGTTTTCAGTGGGAAGCCACCTATCATGACGTTATAGTTTGAAACCCTAGCATGTTTTGGCCATGTGGGTGGTTGCTTAGTGCTATGAATTAAGTGACCCTCAAAGCGTAAAATATTCCTTACTGTCCATTGTGTAACTTGCTTTTGATAGTGACTAGCTAGAAATTATATTTGAATAATTCATTGTGCTGCTGTAGTTTAAGCAGGTTTTAATAAGTTTGAGCAAGACTCATAGTCGTGTATGGTTTAAGATATCCAGGCCAAAGAAGTAGTCATTGAGTAAAGTTATGTCAGCCTTGTCTTGTTATTTTGTAGATTACTTGTTAAATGTTCCTCTCTTTGCGGTGTAGTAGTGGCTATCATAACTTTTGCTGATGACAAGTAGCAGACCAGTCCATTCCAACTGTAACCATTTGTATGAATAATTTGCTGATATTGTATCAGGATAGACAATAAGAGTGCCCAAATGTGCATGTTTCTTTTTGTGGGAGAAAAAGGTGGGGGGGGGGGGAAGGGGGAGGGGAGCTTGCTGCATGCAAAAGGCACAAGAAAGACACAAGGTAGTGGCATAGCCTAGTCTAGTGGTTACCCAAGTTGAACTGAATTTGAATAATCACAAGGTTGGTGTTCTACACTACAGAAAATTTCTGTCCTTGGGCCAGGTATGTCATCTACTTGTCTCTCTTTGACCTTCTTTTTGACCTTTGTGACAACTCCCCTCCCCCCACAGACAAAGAACAAGGAAATAAAAGCAACCTACAAAATAGTTGGTGAGGTACACAGTGTGTCTGTGCTCTTTTAGTGAATGTATGGTGTGGGATCTGTTACTCTGTTACTACCTCTGTAGGGGCCAAATGTAAACTTAATCTGGAAAAAAAAAACTTTATTTCCTAAATTGGCAGATGTACACAACTTTCATTATAGTAAATTTATTAAAAGATAGTAGAAAACTTAGAACTTAGAATGTTAGTCTAGCCTGTCATTCTGAACTGAAATTGTACCTTCCATTTGAAGAGAATGCACCAAACCTCCCTAAGGACATCACCAAGACAGCTTACCCTGTAGTAGAAGTGACACACTATATGCCCCTGGACACACTCTTGGGTATCAATGGGGTAAGTTTATTACAGGTTTTTAAGTGATTCCTACTTTTATCCTACATGTTGAACCTTTCTCCTACTTCTCATACTGTTTTGGTAAATCCTACTTTATCCTTCTCTCTCTTCTCCATTCTTTTTCCTACTTTGCTCTGTTTTTTACTTCAGAGAAAGGTATAAAATAATATGTAAAATTGTTGGAAAAATATCTGAAAAAGGTAGTCATGATGCTGTAGTTTTTGCTGAGTACAGATGAATGAAGGAAGCCCTAGGTCTGTTCCATGTTTGCTTGGCAATATCCTACCGTTTTCTTGTTTGATTGGGAATTTTGACCCTACCTTTGCCTACCTTTGAATATTCAAACATATTGTATACTTTAACTCAAGTTCTGCCCCACTCAAACTAACTAAGAATGGGTTCTTGGCACGGACTTCAATACATGGACAGAGGATTACGCAATCAATACGGTCGCCACCGTTAGAAAAAATTTTGGCTAACCAAGATGGCCGCCGGGCTACTACCATTTGCCCAATTTGACGATGAATCTGCAACATTTCAGACAAAACATCAGTATGAATGGAAGAACGATATCACAGTCCTCCATTCTATTTGTTAAATTTGACCTGAGCTTGCTTTCTTTCGAAAATATTACAAGTTTCTCACACAATTTGTCCATACTGAGCCACTTGAGCAAGTCCAAACTTTTACACACAAGACTATAGCAGGCAGCCATATTGGTAAGCCTATTCGTGTACGTACGGTGGAGACAATTTACGCATAGGACGTTAGTGCAATATGCTCTGTCCATGTATATAAGAAGTCCGTGGTTCTTGGACATCTCCTTCCAGGCAGTTCCCAATTGGTCAATTCCCTCAGGATTATTTCCTCAGGGACAATTCTGAGGACGATTTTCTTTTCAACAGTTCCCTCATTGGGCAGTTTCCATCTGAACAATTCCCAACCAAGACAACTACCTCTCAGACAGTCCAGAAAAGTTTGAATTGTCTGGGGTGGGGATTGCTGAGGGAAATTGTCCCTGTGGGGAATTGTTTAGGTTGGAATTGTGTGGAGGGGAGTTGTGTGGAGGTAATTTGTGGTGGTGGAAATTGGGGAAGGGGAAGTTTTCAGGTCACATAGAAAGAATCCGTGTCTGTCATGTGTTTTTTTTACTTCAAAGACATTGGACACTGCTCTAAATTATGTACTCATGACTAAACAAATCATCAGGGTGGTTCAGTTGTTAAAGCTAATAATTACTACAGAAGAAGCATTCAGCACACAATTTATAAATGTGTGGGCACAGTGCAGGAGAGCGTTTTAAATTATGTGTCCAGTAAGCAGTGCCTGTGTTCTTTTTAGCTTTCAGTGACCTTTGAACTCGCTATTCATAGCAATTTTGAAAAGAGATTGAATTGTACTATGCATGGTGGAGAGTATGATGTAAAACATTTAAGTCAAATTTTTGTGTACATTCTTTAAAGGGTACTTTGCGCAAAGGCCTTGTTACCATGGTAATTATATCCAAGCATTATTTGTTAAAAAGCAATCATCTGAATGTGGAAAAACATTCCTCCTCACTTTGGAAATAGCTGTTTGTCATGTGTCTTTGCCATTCATATTTTGTAACAATATCATCATCAGTTATGAGCTCACATGATGTTTCAGGTCCATTGAACTCAATTGCAGCTGATCTAGGTTGTTAATAGCAAGCCTGATCAAGCACAAAATTGCAAGTTTGATATTTCATGACATATGTGTAATGTCCTAACAACATTGGAGAACAGGTTGTGGCTGGAAATGGATGAAATATGCTCCAGTAGGGATAGATGCAGTATGACCATGTTAGTACAGTTGCTTTTCCTTTTTTCATTTCAGGAACCAATCAGAAAAGATGCCACCTTAACCATGGAGAAGTTACCTATCAATGGAAACAGTGGACAGGGGTATGGATACCTGCTGTACCGTACACATACTCAGAAGAAACCAACTCAACTGAAATTTGAAAAACCACCTCATGATAGAGCTCAGGTTTGAAGTTTTGTTGTTCATTTATATGATAATGTGCCGTGTGAGAAAAATAGTGTTTTACAGTAGATTGAAAGGAAAACTAGGAAAAATTTATTTTGTGGTGGGGGATATGAATGTGAAAAAGTAACCACCACCTGGGTGACAGAGAGCTGAGTTTTGTTGGGGTTTCCAAGTTTACACCATTCATCAGAGGTATCCCTTTTGTGCCTTTCTGGGCCTTTTTCCTTCCTTAGGGCTGTTTATTGTGAGAATGTTTACCCTTCAAGATAATTGAGGGCAGGGGGGGGGGGGGCGGGTGGAAGAAGAGAGAGAAGGGGTTTGCAATCAAAGAGATAAACATTGATTTGGAGCTGGCTCACGGTTTAGAAAGTTTACATGTTTTTAAGAAAAGTGGGAATTAAGCTTTTCATTCCTCATCTTTTATCATTTGAATTCAATAACTGAAACATCTTTGATGATGAATTTATACAATTTATATTTGGTTACAGGTGTTCCTAAATGGTCACCCTGTGGGTGTGGTCACAAGAAAGCATGATACCAGTGAAACAGTGCTTGAAATGGAGGTAAAATACCATCTTTTTTTTTTTTTTTTGTAGTGCTTTTGGGGGTTTATTGTACCTCTTTCATAAGGGCTCTCTTCCATTTTCACCGGCCACAGCCGGCCCGGAGAGGACTTAACTGTGCTCACTGAAGCATGACTCATTAGTGCCTGTGCACCTTCAGGTCGTTCACGATCATTTCCGAATTATGCACAAGTTACCCTCTGCCTAGATTTAATCCGATAAGTACCACAAAAGACTACTGGAGAGTCTTGAGTAACAAAGGGACCAGGATATCGATCTTTTTTATCAATTGCACAGAAGGAAATACACGTAGAAGCAGGTGTATTAGTGTACACACGTAGCGAAACCATTTCATCGCTCGTTTTTCTAAGACTGCCTTTTTTAAGACGTACGTACTGTTTCAACACTGTGGTCGCCCTACAAACTTCGTGCTAGCCTGAAAAGAACTTGCCGCGAAATGCGTACAACAGTACAGCTCAGAATAAAATGGACGTTAGTAGTGTTAAGCGTTAGATATTTTGCGTTAGAAAATAAAATTCCTACCGATACGAGTCTAACGCTAGTAACGATCACGATAGTTGCGTTACTAGCGTTAGAGGACTGCTCTACTGCTAGTAACGCTAGGATCGTTAATTGCAGTAAACTTCTACGCTTCCTAACGCTACTAGCGTTAACTGCGTTAGACCGACTTAAATTCTGTAACGTCGGTGGAAGCTTTGGTTTGCACATTTGTGATATTTAAAATGACCATCAGGCCGAACCTTACCCTTCTTAGATGCAATGGTTTACGGTCATCATTGGCATGCACGTGTAAAGTGTAACAGGTGAACGAAAGTCTGATTCAGATCTTTTTAATGAAGGCTAATTTGGGAAGTAAATATCCGTAATGTGTACTTCCGTCATTAATCAAAAGGTCCATGAAGTTTTCAAACACGCAAAAATATTTCGGAACTTGCAAATAAATTTCCGAAACATTTTCGAATATTCTAAATGATTTTTAACAAATGTCCGATAATTTCTTTTTATTGGCGGAGACTTTGGAAGTAAATAGCATGTTCTATGTTCTTCCGTTATTTATCAAAAGCTTCATGAATTTTTTAAACGCGCAAAATATTTTCGAACTTGCCCAGAAATTTCTGAAACATTTCGAATATTCTAGATGATTTTTAAACAGTGTCCGATAATGTCTTTTTAACGGCGGAGCTTTTTGGAAGTAAATAGCAGTTCTGTGTTCTTCCTTTACTTATCAAAAGATTCACGAAGTTTCAAAACGCGCAAAAATATTTTCGAACATACCCAAAAATTTCCGAAACATTTCAAAATATTCTAGATGATTTTTAACAAATGTCTGATGTTTACTTTTTAATGACGGAGATTTGGGAAAGTAAATAGCAGTTTTAGGTTCTTCCATTATTAATCATAAGATTCATGAAGTTTTCAAACGGGCAATAATATTTTCGAATATGCCAAAAGTTCCCGAAGATAAGAAACGTTTTTTGTGGTCTACAAGATTTCTTAGAAATGTCTGATACTTTCTCTTTAATGGCAGCGATTTTTGGAGGTATATTACAGTTTTATGTCCTTCCGTTATTTATCAAAAGATTTATTACGTTTTTAAACGCCCAAAAATGACGGAAGAACATAAAAGTACTATTCGATTCCGAAAAACTACGTCACAAAAAAAAAATAGTGTATCGGACATTTGTTAAACATAGTTAAAAACTTAATGAATCTTTTGATAAATAATGGAAGAACATAAAAGTGCTATTTAATTCCGAAAATCTCCGTTATCAAAAAAGAAACAAGAGGGCAATCCACGGAGTTGCTTATCTCATCGCAGCACAGGCAGTGCTAGGCCGTATAACTAGAGGACGCACATCAATGTGGAATCCAAAGATATCAGCATAGATTCCAAACTCCTATACCTACACTGTTAGGCTCAGTGACTCCCCATGGAGACACTAATATCGGGGCGGAAGTGTTTATTTGACATGAGCGCCGTTCTATTCCGCGATTTGCGTACAAAAATAAGAACGCGTCACAGAAACTTTCATCGTTAAAAGAGGTTAGTGTGCGTGCACTTTTACAACGCGTTCTATACGCCCAGAATACATTTCTCTGTGTACAGTATTATCCGGAATACTTGACGCACAGTTCTGCGCACTCTTGAAACAAACGCGCTAGTTGCTTTCCCGTTGTGAGCGCGTAAGTAGTTGAACGCGCATATAAAATTGCGTCACTTGGAGATACCATAGAAACTGACCAATGAATGTCCATGAACTTGCAAAACCAGTCATTGTGCGTTCATGTTCAAGTGTAAATACGTGGAATGCCGCGTTGAAGAAATAAGTTATTCTTGTTCAAGTGGAATTTACAGATAGTTCTCAGTGACGTCACAGCTAGGGGTTAGCAACCGCCATGTCTGAGGGCAAGCCTGTGCACACATGCCCGGGGTTGCCCTCAGACATGGCTGAAATAATACACGTGAAAAGCTCCTATGACGTCACGTGAGAACTATCTATTGAGGCGTAGTACTTCTTCAGTCAACAACATTCCGAAATAACAAGTATTAATACTTTTGAAGGACGTTCATTTGCCTGTTTGTTTTCAAAACGACTGAGCAGTGATCAGCACTTCCTCCCCGATATATTGGGTTCCGTGGGGAGTCAACGTGCCATTTTAAGTTTGGAATCTATGCTTGTAATATCTTTAGAGGAATCACAGAGCAATATATATCCTGCTCTATGTGTGGAATATAGATAGTCCTCAGTGACGTCACAGCTAGAGGTTAGCAACGCCATGTCTGAGGGCAAGCCTGTACACACATGCCGGGGTTGCCCTCAGACATGGCTGAAATAATACAGTGAAAAGCTCCTATGACGTCATGTGAGAACTATCTATACCGTGCGAAATTGAACCCGAATTGGAGATCACGTTATGTAGGTCACCTTCGGAAATAATGTAACACGGACCAATGTGGGCATGGTAACGCGCCCTACACCTGTAGCGTGTCCTTAACGCCTCTTCGGCCTCTAATGCTTTAATTCGCACAATCACGCATTAAGTCTCATCCACATCATTGCACTGCGTCTAGTACATGGATTGCCTTAGCAACTTAATGAAATGGCTACACATCAGAGTATCTGACGCAAATGTACTAATGTGTGACAAAAAACGATAAGTACCCTTACTTATTATTACCTTTGGGTTTACAAGTAAATCCAACCCCAAGAATATGAATCTAAAACTCCATTGGCCTACAGACTTCATGATACTGCTAATTCTAAATAGGGTGTGCGCTAAATGGAAAGATACAAAGATGTTATAAACATAGATTCCAAACTTAAAATGGCGCGTTGACTCCCCATGGAGCCACAATATCGGGCCGGAAGTGCTGATAATGCTCTGTTCAGCTGTTCAGTCATTTTGAAAGCAAACGGACAGATGTCTTACAAAAGTATGAACACTTGTTATTTTGAAACATTGTAAATTTAAGGAGTATTACTCCTCAATAGATTTCACTTAAAAGAAGAACTTTATTTTTTCCTTGCGGCATTTTGCATTGCATTAGGTGCACTTGAAAATGTACGCACAATGGCACGTTCGAAGCTCAGTTCATGCAGGGAGCTGGAAGCTCCCTGGTTCATGGGCTTACTATTTATTGGTCAGTTTTATTGAATCATCAGGAACACACTCTTAAATGAACCTTTAATATCTTACGCACTCACAACGGGAAATCAACTAGCGCGTTTGTTTCCGGAGCGCGCAAAAGTGTCAAGTCAAGTATTCGGGATAAAACACAGAGAACGTTATCCTGCGTGTACTCAATGCTCACGCATGCCACGCTATTTTAGGAATGAAATTTCCTGTGCGTACCTACCGGCATGAAAGTCGCGTGGCGATATTCGAACTTCGTTTGAGTATCAGACGCGCAAGCCGATCTGTTAATGGTAACAGTATTTAGCGGGAAGTATAAGTCAAACTTACTCCTTATGTAGGCCTAAATTGAAGAGTGGCAAACCTTCATCGAGTCCGTGAAGCAATTGCTATGGTTATTTAACTGATATATAATGGACGACGATGAATTTATGATATGTGTGCAACGCGTATTTTAAGTTTCTAACGCAACGATTGGCATGGCAACAAAAAATATATGACGTCATAAACTGCCTCTTGTTGCCCTTCTAGCCACAACGCCAAAACGAGCAACTCCCGATGTATATTACACCGACAACGTAAAGTTACAACATGACGTCATTACGTCGTAGCCGACGTCCGCGTCGTGCAATCTTAAGCTCCCTACTATACGCACATCACCGAATAAAAAGCGGGTATGTCAAATCCACACTTCTACTCCCATATTTGCGTCTCCATGAGGATTCAATCTCCGTTACAGTGTAGGTATAGGACTTTGGCATCTATACTTATAATAGACCTTATACATTGACATCACACTGACGTCATCTTGGGTGAAAATAATGAAGCACACGTCTGAAACGTGCACTCACAGCGTAGATTTCGCCGCGCGTGTAGTAGACTTACGCGCGTGTACGATTGGTTGCAAATCAGCTGTCTGCATTTATTGGTGTAACTTGCAATGATACGCGCTTTTCCTCCATTTTCCTCCAAACGAGGGAGCACTTTTTCCTTTGTGACATCATATGCATAAGGTCTATATCTTTGAAAAGATAACACACAAAGCGCCGATCGCGGGTGGTGCACTGCAGTGGCGTAGCTAGATGTTTTTGTCGGGGGGGGGGGGGCAAAGTCAAAAAATTTCCGACAGATTATTATCTTGAAGTAATGATGTACTATCCAAAGATATTATAAGCATACATTCCAAACTTAAAATGGCGCGCTGACTCTTCATGGAGGCCAAAATATCAGGGCTGAAGTGCTGATCACTGTTCAGTCATTTTGAAAACAGTTAGAGAGATTAAAGTCTTGCGCAAGTGTAACAGCATGTTAATTCGGAACATTCTTAAATCTGAGAAATAATCACTCAATATATTCCATTCACTGACAAGTTATGCTTCTTCCCCGTGCCATGTCAAGCAAACACTCTGTCATGAACGCACAATGACTGTTTTGAAGTCCGCAATCTATAAATAGGTCAGTTACCATGGTCTCGTCAAAAACGCTGTAAAAATGTGCGTCGATTTCTTACGAGCATTTAACGGAAACGAAATTAGCGTGTTCTTTTTTTAAGTGCGCGGTAGTGAGTTTCTCTGTGCATTTAGATAAATGCACAGAGAAAGGTATATTGCGCGTATGAAACGCGCTGTCAAAGCACACGTGGGTCAACCTTTTTATAAAAATGACGTTGTCCGTAACGCGTTGTTTTTTCGTACGCAGATCGTCGAACAGAACAGCGCTTGTCAATTCCACACTTCCGCCCCGATATTTGCCTAACCATGAGGAGTCAATTTCCGTAAAAGTATAGGTATAGGAGTGTGGAATCTATGCTTATAGTATCTTTGGTACTATCTAAGCGTACTAGCTTCCCTTCATGCGCCCTTTTGTTGTTGTGCAAAAAGAACGCTTTCAGTGCGCTATACAGAAAATATGTGCGCATAATACGATGTGCATGCTTGCTCGTGTTAGCATGCACATCACTGGAATGGCCAGTCAGTACCAAAAACATTACAAGCATAGATTCCAAATTAAGAATGGCGTGTTGACTCCCCATGGAGCCCAAAATATGGGGCAGAAGTGGTGATCACTGTTCAGCAGTTTTAAAAAACACAGGCTACAGGGAAATTAATGTCTTACAAAAGTATTAATACTATTTCGGAACATTGTAATGTAAGAAGTATTCATTCCTCAATACTAAATTCTACTTAAAGAAGTTTAATTCTTCCTGACAGCATTACAAATAAGTACACTTGAACATGAGCGCACAATGACTGGTTTAAAGTTCATGCACTTATTCGCCTACATTCATTAGTCAGTTCCTATATCTTTCAGTAACGCACTTTTATATGCGCGTTTAATTTCTTACGCCCTCACAACAAGAAATCAACTAGTGCATTGCTTCCCAAGAGCGCAGAAGTGTGTGTCAAGGATTTCGGATAATACACAGAGAAAAAAATGTATTCCGCACGTATAGAACGCGTTGTAAAAAGACACGCACGCTAACCTCTTTTAACAATTAAATTTCTGTAACGTACGCGTTCTTATTTCCCGGCTACGCAGATCGCCGAAAAGAACGGCGCGCATGTCAAATTCACACTTCAATATTTGCGTCTACACGAGGAGTCACTGAGCATAACAGTGTAGGTATAGTGGTTTGGAATCTATGCTTATAATATCTTTGGTCAGTACTAAAAACAAGCGCGTCTGCACTGTGTACTGTTGATTTACGTTGCTATCATCAATGTAAAGTCTTTGTGTACCGAAACGCTAAAAAAATGTGACTTCTCACAAAAATTGATCTTCGAGCTTGGTTGCCGTGGCAACCATATATTTTGGTAGCATTAGACACGTTCATCATATGTGTGAATTAAGTTTCATGTATGTGTAATGTTTCCTTCTGGAATGATATTAAATATACTAAAAAATGTGATTTTTACCAAAATTGACCTTTGACTTCTTGTCACGTGACCTTTGACCTTGGTTAGCATGGTAATCACATATTTTGGTACTATTTAGCACATTCATCATATGTGCGAAATTTCATGTATGTGGAATGTTTCCTTCTGGAATTATACTTAAAATACTAAAAAAATGTGATTTCTCACAAAAAGTGACCTTTGACATTGGTTGCCATGGCAACCATATATTTTGGTAGTATTGGACACGTTCATCATATGTGTGAAGTTTTGTGTATGTGGAATGTTTCCTTCTGGAATTATACTAAAAATACTAAAAAAATGTGATTTCTCACAAAAATTGATCTTTGACCTTGGTTGTCATGGCAACCATATATTTTGGTAGCATTCGACACGTTCATCATATGTGCAAAGATTCATGTATGTGGAATGTTTCCTTCTGGAATTATACTAAAAATACTAAAAAAATGTGATTTCTCACAAAAATTGATCTTTGACCTTGGTTGTCATGGCAACCATATATTTTGGTAGCATTAGACACTTTCATCATATGTGCAAAGTTTCATGCATGTGGAATGTTTCCTTCTGGAATTATACTTAAAATACTAAAAAAGTGTGATTTCTCACAAAAATTGATCTTTGATCTTGGTTGCCATGGCAACCGTATATTTTGGTAGCATTAGACACTTTCATCATATGTGCAAAGTTTCATGTACGTGGAACGTTTCCTTCTGGAATTATACTAAAAATACTAAAAACCGTGAATTTTCCCAAAAATTGAATTTGACCTCTGACCTTTGACCTTTTCTGCCGAAAGTCACGGAGACACAAGTTTACACTCTGGGGTACCTACTCACCAAATTTCAAAAGAATCGGTCTAGCCCACAAGGAGGAGTTCATGGAACACTTTTTTCACATTTTTTCGCTTAAAATGTTAGTATCACGTGACTTTTGACCTTGGTTGCCATGGCAACCATATATTTTCGTAGTGCCAGACACTATTATTATATGTGTGAAGTTTCAGGTTCATGGGATGTTTTTTCTTGGAGTTATTATAAAAAGAGTGATTTTCACATAATTTGACCTTTGACCTCTGACCTTTGACCTTTACTTCCGGGAGTCGATGCAGACTTGGGGTTCCACCTAGGGCACCTTCCCACCAAATTTGAAGAAAATCGGCTTTACCGTTTTGGAGATATTAAGAAAACAAAATTGGACACACACACACACACACTCACTCACTCACTCACTCACTCACACACACACTCACCCACACACACACACACACACACACGGACACGTTTTGACCCCTCCCTCTGTTATGGACTTTTGGTCACCTTGGGGTACCCCACCATGGGTTAGGACTTTAGACTAGTAACTTGTGAAAATTAACTGTTACCATGGCAACCGTTGTTATTTCTGCTGGCATTGCCGAATGTAGCCCAACAGGTCAAGTGACTACAATATCTCATCCTCCTCACGGAGCGATGAGATAAAAATGAGTTTATCGGACATTTGTTAAAAATCATATAGAATATTCGAAAATGTTCGGAAATTTCTTGGCATGTTCAAAAATATTTTTGCGCGTGCGTAAACTTAATGAATCTTTAAATAAATGACGGAAGAATGTAAAAGTGCTGTTTAATTCCAGAAATCTCCATCATCAAAATAAAAAAAAAAAAAACAGTTCATCCGACATATGTTAAAAATCATCCAGAATATTTGAAAATGTTTCGGAAATTTCTTGGCATGTTTGAAAATATATTTGCGCGATTAAATACTTAATGAATCTTGTGATAAATAACGGAAGAACGTAAAAGTGCCCTTTAATTCCGAAAAATCTCCGTCATAAAAAAGAAACAAAAACAAAATAGTTTATCGGACATTCGTTAAAAATAACAGGCCTCGGTAACAAGGGTGAAATTAAGTGGGCGCCCGGCGCTGTTTGACGCCCGTTTCCAGCCATACAGCGCCCCTTGACCCCCAAAAAGGATAAACTGGTGGTGGTGGTGGGGGGGGGGACACGGCAGTTTGTTTTAGTAACTTCTGTATGCTCTAGGCGGGATCGAGCACGTTCTCGCCCGTAGGCCTACGAAAATCTGGGGACTGAAACTATTGTTCAAACAATGTGTCTTACCATTAGTAAAGATTTTATATTCCACACAAAAATGCTTGTATGATCCAACTTAAATCCGATTAAATCAATCCAGCCTCGTCAATATGGCGGATGTTATAACACGTTGACTAACTTCGATATAGCCTACAGCAGCGCTTCTCAACCGGTGGGCCGCGGCCCCTAAGAGTGTTATCAAACGACAAGGAGCTGTACTCTGGCACTGACTGCTCATGAAGCGCATTACAGACAGCTTGTAAAATGTCACTTGTTTTCAAAACATAAATGCAAGCCCGTTCTCCCAGGGTTCAAATATTTCTTAGAATCTGTCAATCATACGTGAACACTTTGCACATTTGGGTCAATGACCATGTTTTTCTCACGGCGGTATCTTTGATCATCCACCACGATTAGACGCGATGTGTAACTGTCTAGACATTGCGGCGCTGTATGACCTGACTAGACCTTGTCCTATATTTTCAAGCTCTATCGGTACCGGTAACGTATTGCCCACCGAAACGATGTTAATTATTGTTTGGCGTAAATGTGACCAGGCCCCGACAAAACTTCTCGACTCCCATCGGCGAGAAATATTTTCACTGTTGTTGTTTTTTTTTTTTTTTGTCATTTTGACGCCAAGGTAACATTAACAGCATGGAGACTGATTTCTAGAGTGATCGGGGCGAAAAGGTATTTGCTAGTCAATATGTGAGAAAGTAAAACCTACCACTGGCTCCTTGAGTGAATGCATCTGCACGCGGGGGTGGGGGAAGTAGTACGTACTTCTCAGCCATGGACGTAAATCCCGGGGGGGATGGGGGATATATCCCCAACATTTGACTAGGGGGATGGCCCATGTAATCACCCCCCTCCAATGTTTCAGTCTACTGACCATTATTAAGGTAACAATACACGAAACTATTCTGATCACAACACTTTCCGAAGAACAAAGATACATCTTCAAACATTTGTGGGGACCTCGCATCAATATGGGATCTTTCAATCTACTGTAATATGTAGAACGATGTAGAAGGTTGAAAGTACGTATCAGCCGTTATACATTTTTCAAAATTTTTTACCAGAGCTTCGCCAGTTCGCGCTGAGCCATTATCCGTATAGATGGTGATTGTTAATACACTTATGACGAAAACAGCACTCTGTAACGCTCTGATTTAGTCCTTTACCCTTTTTGCTACACCTGTCTGGGACGGTCTAATATCACCTCCCAGCGGCATGCACCTATACTTTCCCTCCCTCGCATTTTCCATTGCTGGCATCTGTTCGTCCGGATTTTAGTTCGAAAGTAGTAAAACTACGATAGTTGTAAAGTGTTCGGCGTCGTACCCCCACCAGGGGCCCTAAGGCGGGCCCCTGGACCTCACCCGTCATGGGCTCGCGCTTCGCGCTCGCCGTGCACATTTGTCACATTTGCGATAGTTCACCCCATCCCCCCAAAGTTGAAAAGATATCTACGCCCTGTACTCAGCCCACCTTCTCAACTGAGCTGTTGCCGTCTACGTAATTTTCTCGTCCACAAGGGGAGGGGGAACCCTCCCCTTTGAGAAATTATTACGTGTCCTTAGATGCATTCTGGTGCTGTATTTTTCAGCTTTTGAACATTATCAGGTATCGGCGAGAGGGAGAATATTTTTTTCTTCTACCTTCACTTATCCAATTTGGCCTGTTTCCCATGTAATACTGTTAAAATCAAATTATCCCTCGGTGAACTTTCCACTTCGAAAGACTGCGCTTTAGTGAGCAACTTGGTGGGACAAGCGACCAGATCTACATGTGCTTATTTCTTTGGACTTAAAAAGATGTCTTGTGCTTGTACAGAACTGGTAAGCCACAATTTTTACTGTTCGGTTTTCCTGTGAGAACTTTCGAGAAGTCCCCTGACACCTGGAATATGCATTCTGCCTTACGTGCACGGATACATATTGTACATGTATCAATGTACGGTATTCCGGTGAAAACTTTCGAGAAGTCCCCTGACACCTGCAATATTTCTGCCTTACGTGCACGGCTACATGTACCCTTAGTACATGTACCAATGTACGGTAATGGTGAGAGAACTTTCGGGAAGTCCCCTGACACCTGCAATATTCTGCTCACGTGCACGGCTACATGTACATGTAGTACATATACCAATGTACGGCATTCGTGAGAGAACTTTCGAGAAGTCCCCTGACATGGGCACCGCATGCATGAGCTGATGGACACTGTCATTTCAACTAATTAATTTGAATACTTCATAGCATTGTGATAACTGTATCACTGCACTGGAAGTTCCCGCCCTACATACCCAGCTGGACCAGCTAGCTGTAAATACCTGCACACGAACTGTACTGTTTTTGCATATGCGAAGTTTGGGCCCATGCGTGTCTGAACATGTTCTACACATACACATACACACGCAGCATATAACTAGCTTAACCGTATTAGCAGCTAGGTATAATGCTGAACAACATACCTTGGGTCCTCAGGGACCGTCTCCACGTTCAGCTCTTGGACAGTCAAAACATTTTCAAATTCACTTGAAACCCAAATCAGGATAGTTCCATCTTTACATCGCGATAAATTTTGGCAAAAACTGAGCCTATTCATAGCAATTACCTGGTGGAATTACAAATTCACGGAATGGGCCATGGTTTTAGTCAAGGTTAACTGATCTAGGCCTAACGTTTGGTCTTTCTCGGTAAGGGAAGGGTGGAAGGAGAAAGGTCTGGGTGTAAAGGAGGGGGAAAGATTGAAAAGGTAGGCTCATACGGCGAGAAGACCTCTTCTATGAATTGGATCGATCAGCTGGGCACTCTGGATATAATTGGAATATGTACGGTGCTTATTTCGTTGGACTTAAAAAATGTCTTGTGCTTGTACAGAACTGGTAAGCCACAATTTTTACTGTATCTGGTAATTTCAAATTTGCCGTTTTTTAGTTTTAATCGGTTTCGGAAACTGTTCGTCTCCGATAACGGCGGGCGGGGCATTTTTTTTTTTTTTCAATTTCAGATTTACTTCTTTATATGCTTTGAAAACTTTACCCTTGGGGCTAGTAAAAGTAGGTCTTCAGAAATCTAAATTGTTCGGGATTGCGTGTGTTTGGAGAAAACAGGCTAAAATGTGTTAACGAGGAGAGATTGGGTACCAGGCACGGGGCTTCATAGTTTAGTTTTGTGAAGACCATTTTTAGTCGGAAAATATTTTTTACGGCACCCTATTTGTACTTTAATAGTATTTTATCATCCATCGGGCAATTGGGTATGTCTTACTTTACTGGCGGACTTAAAACTAAGAAAAATTGGCCCTGCACGCTTAAGAAAAGGAAAAAAAAGCTGTTAGCAATAGCTTATTTACTATCGAAGTGATTACGATTAAAAACGCTCTATAGGGGTGATATGAATAGTTGAAAATGTTACGTTTGGGTTTAGTATCATAGGCTTGCGCCGCTAGGTTTCGCTTGTGTTGGAGTATCTCATCATAGACCTATTATCATTGATTTTAAATTGTAAATTGTTTTTTCTTTCCTTCTGTGACTTCAAAATACGAGGGTGATCATCACTAGTAGAACCGAGTAGGGCAGGAAAGGGGGGGGGGGGTTGTACGTGCATACAATAGCAAGATAATTTTATAGCGAATCCTGCCTTGGAAGTCCCTTCCAACAAGTGGGCGCACATTCAGTCTTGAAGAGCAATCCTATAGCTTATGCATTTCTGCTGTGGGGGTGGCAGTAGGAGACGGAGGAGGAGAGAACTTGTCCAAACTATAGGTTGCTGTAATCGTTGGTTCTCAAGCTGTGGTCGCACCAGCGGGCTGTTCGCGGGCCGCAGCAGACAACTCTCCACTAGGGCGGCATGCCTCAGTGTCTGTGATCTTTCTACTTACTCGTGGTAGATGATCAATGATACAGCCGTGAGAAAAACATGGCCATTGACCCAAATGTGCAAAGTGTTCACGTCTGATTGACAGATTCTGAGAAATTCTTGAACCGTGGGAGAACGGGACTTGCATTTATATTTTGAAAACAATAGGTGACATTTTACAACAGACACGCGGCGGTAGTCTGCGCTGTGCTGTATGAGCAGTCAGTGCCAGAGTACAGCTTCATATGTTGTTGTACTAGCACTGCCATGTCGATAAGCATGAAAAGTCTTGGTAATCGAAATGGTGACACAGAACTTTGCTTGTAGACAACTAAAATATTGTAAAAGTGTTGTCATGATACACAGTTGATTAGCAACTGTACCGTCCACTTCCGGGTTGAAAGGCCTATCAGTGGGTAACCTAACATAGCAGGCAGTAATACTATGTAATTTCACGAACGTGACACAGCTGCTATGTTCGAAATTTAAGACAAGAAAAATATTGGCCAAATTTAACATTACGATTTTATTTAACCCCAAGTATTATACCAGCTTCAAAGACATGCCTTCAAGTGCTACAAATAATCGGAAAGAGAGTGACATCGGGTGAAATAGAGAAAGTTCCAAATATCAAGATGGCGTCGATGGAAAAACTTTCAGACGAAATGAGTGACGTCACTTGGCGCGAACTCAATTCGGAAAAGCATACGATTATTCACTTCACGTTACTGAAAAAATGAACAACTTTCGGATACCGTGATCAACATTTTAATAATAATTCTTTTTGTATGGAAGACTCACGAAGTTCAGAGCTAACTGATATAATTTTCAAAGGGTCACGCGATTGATGTTTTTTTTTTGAATCTGAAAAGAGTTTTTCGAACGCTTGAAAAAAATCGTTCCGTTACGGGAAAGATTTGTAAACGCGCAAGAATATATAAACGAACGTGCGAAAATATTTTTTGACGGAAGGTATGAAAGCATTTGAAACTAAATTTATTCATAATTGCAAAGAGATGTTCGAAAGTGAATGGCGGACCACCCCCTTTTTCTTTCTTTGTATGTAAAACACTCATGACGTTTGAGGCTAACCGATATAAATTTTTTTAAGGGTGACGCAGTTATTTTTTGGAACTTGCGAAAAATTTTTCGAACGTATGAAAAACACCGTCCGTTACGGGAAGGATTTGCAAACGCGCAAGAATATTTCCGAACGTGCGAAAATATTTTTTCACGGAAGGTATGAAAGCATTTGAAACGTTCCAGATTTTTCCTTTCCAAACTTAAGAAAATTATTCATAATTGCAAAGAGATGTTCGAAAGTGAATGGCGGGCCACCCCCTTTTTCTTTGTATGTAAAACACTCATGACGTTTCAGGCTAACCGATATAAATGTTTTTAATGGTGACGCAGAAAAATCTGGGATGTTTCAAAAACTTTCGTAAATTTCGTCGAAAATAATATCTGCACGTTCGGAAATATTCTTGCGCGTTTGCAAATCCTTCCCGTAACGGAACTTTTCTTTTCAAACATGCGAAAAAAATTCTCACGGAACTTTTTTTTTCAAACGTTAGAAAAAAAAATACTCACGTTCAAAAAAAAAATGCGCTAACGTTAACACTTAATATTAGTTAGCACGAAACTTCATGAATCTGTTATTGATTCCTTGCCAAAGGCAGAAGGAATCTATGCGATGGTGATGTCGTGTGTGTGTGTGTATGTGTGTGTGTATGTATGTATGTATGTGTGTGTGTGTGACGCTTTGCTTGTAAACACGATATCTCAAGAAGGGTAACTATGACTGAGCTCATACTTGGTGTGTGGGTTGGTCATATTGAGTAGATGATCCCTATTGTTTTTGATGGAGGTCAAAGGTCATTTGGGGTCACAGGAGGTCAAAAGGTCAAAACCTTGTAAACGCGATATCTCAAGATGGGTAACTCCGAGGGATCTCATACTTGGCAGGTAGTTTGCCCATATTAAGTAGATGATCCCTATTCTTTTTGGTGGAGGTCAAAGGTCATTTGGGGTCACCAGAGGTCAAATAGTAAATACCCTGGAAATTGCTTGTAAACACGGTATCTCCAGAAGGATAAATGTGAGGGATCTCATACTTAGCATGTTAATTGCCCATATTGAGTAGATGATCCCTATTGTTTTTGGTGGAGGTCAAAGGTCATTTGGGGTCACCAGTGGTCAAAAGGTCAAAACCTTGTAAACACTATATCTCAAGAAGGGTAACTTTGAGGGATCTCATACTTAGCATGTGGATTGCCTATATTAAGTAAATGATTTCTGTTATTTTTGGTGGAGGTCAAAGGTCATGTAGGGTCATCAGAGGTCAAAAGGTCAAAACCTTGTAAACATGATATCTCAAGAAGAATAACTGTGAGGGATCTCATACTTAGCATGTGGATTGTACATATTGAGTAGATGATCCCTATTGTTTTTGGTGGAGGTCAAAGGTCATTTGGGGTCATCAGAGGTCAAAACATCAAAACCTTGTAAACACGATATCTCCAGAAGGATAAGTGTGAGGGATCTCATACTTACCATGTGGACTGTCTGTATTGAGTAGATGATCCCTATTGTTGTTGGTGGAGGTCAAAGGTCATTTGGGATCCCTAGTGGTCAAAAGATCAAAACCTTGTAAACATGATATCTCAAGAAGGGTAACTGTGATGGATCTCATATTTAGCATGTGGATTGCCCATTTTGAGTAGATAATCTCTGTTGTTTTTGGATGGAGGTCAAAGGTCATTTGGGGTCATCAGAGGTTAAAACATCAAAACCTTGCAAACATGATATCTCCAGAAGGATAAGTGTGAGGGATCTCATACTCACCATGTGGATTGTCCATATTGAGTAGATGATCCCATTGTTTTTGGTGGCGGTCAAAAGGTCAAAACCTTGTAAATACTATATGTCAAGAAGGGTAACTGTAAGGGATCTCATTGTTAATATGTGGATTGCCCATATTGAGTAAATGATCACTATTATTTTTGGTGGAGGTCAAAGGTCATGTAGGGTCACCACAGGTCAAAAGGTCAAAACATTGTTAACATGATATCTCAAGAAGGGTAACTGTTAGGGATCTCATACTTAGCTTGTGTATTGCCCATATTGAGTAGATCATCTCTATAATTTTTGGTGCAGGTCAAAGGTCATTTCGGGTCACCAGAGGCCAAAAGGTCAAAACCTTGTAAACACGATAACTCAAGAAGGATAACTGTGAGGGATCTCACACTTGACATGTGGATGATCCCTACTATTTTTCGTGCAGGTCGAAGGTTATTTAAGGTCACAAAAGGTCAAGAGCTAGTAAACATATTTCAAGGAGGATAACTATGAGGGATCACATACTTGGCCTGTGGATTGTTAATATTTAGCATGTAGGTCATTTTGGGTCGCAAGATTTCAAAAGGGTTTGACCGTATTAATATGATATCTCAAGTAGGATAACTGTGAGGGATTTCATGCTTGTCATGTGGGTGATTCATGTTTGTTACAATATATCAATATGGCAAGGAATCACTAAGCCTTTTGGCTTTCTGGTGAAAAAGGTAGGGCCGCCAATTACTTGCCAAAATCTTATTGCAATTATGAATAAATGCGCGTTTGCAAATCCTACCCGTAACGGAACTTTTCTTTTTCAAACATGCGAAAAAATTTCTCACGAAACTTTTCTTTTCAAACGTTCGAAAAAACAAAATTCTCACGTTCAAAATAAAAAAAAAAAAATGCGCTAACTTTAACATTTATATTAGCATGAAACTTCATGAGCCTGTTATGAAAAAGGTAGGGCCGCCAATAACTTTTCAAAATCGTATTGCAATTATGAATAAATTCCGTCAGTTTAGAAAAAAAAATCTGTAACATTCCAAAAGCTTTTCCTTCCGTCGACAAAATAATATCCGCACGTTCGGAAATATTCTTGCACGTTTGCAAATCCTTCCCGTAACGGAACTTTTCTTTTTCAACCATGCGAAAAAATTTCTCACGGAACTTTTTTTTTTTTCAAACATTCGAAAAAAATTCTCACGTTCAAAAAAAAAAATGCGCTAATGTTAACACTTATATTAGTTAGCATGAAACTTCATGAGTCTGTTATGAAAAAGGTAGGGCCGCCAATTACTTTTCAAAATCGTATTGCAATTATGAATAAATTCCGTCAGTTTAGAAAAAAAAATCTGTAACGTTTTAAAAGCTTTTCCTTCCGTCGACAAAATAATATGCGCACGTTCGGAAATATTCTTGCGCGTTTGCAAATCCTACCCGTAACGGAACTTTTCTTTTTCAAACATGCGAAAAAATTTCTCACGGAACTTTTTTTTTCAAACGTTCGAAAAAAATTCTCACGTTCAAAAAAAAAATGCGCTAATGTTAACACTTAATATTAGTTAGCATGAAACTTCATGAGTCTGTTATGAAAAAGATAGGGCCGCCAATTACTTTTCAAAAATCTTATTGCAATTATGAATAAATTCCGTCAGTTTAGAAAAAAAAATCTGTAACGTTTTAAAAGCTTTTCCTTCCGTCGACAAAACAATATCTGCATGTTCGGAAATATTCTTGTGCGTTTGCAAATCCTTCCCGTAACGGAACTTTTCTTTTCCAAACATGCGAAAAAATTTCTCACGGAACTTTTTTTTTTTCAAGCGTTCGAAAAAAAAAATAATTTCAAAAAAAAAAAAAAAATGCGCTAACGTCAACACCTAATATTAGTCAGCACAAAACTTCATGAGTCTGTTATGAAAAAGGTAGGGCCGCCAATTACTTTTCAAAATCTTATTGCAATTATGAATAAATTCCGTCAGTTTAGAAAAAAAAAAATCTGTAACATTCCAAAAGCTTTTCCTTCTGTCGACAAAAATATTCTTGCACGTTTGCAGATCCTTCCCGTAACGGAACTTTTCTTTTTCAATCATTCGAAAAAATTCCTCAGGGAACTTTTTTTTTCAAACGTTCGAAAAAACAAAATTCTCACGTTCTAAAAAAAAATGCGCTAACGTTAACACTTATATTAGCATGAAACTTCATGAGCCTGTTATGATAAAGGTAGGGCCGCCAATTACTGCTCAAAATCTTATTGCAGTTATGAAAAAACTTCCGTCAACCTGGAAAGAAAAAAAAATCTGTAACGTTTCAAAAACTTTTGTACCCTCCGTCGAAAATATAACATCCGCACGTTCGGAAATATTCTTGCGCGTTTGCAATCCTTCCCGTAACGGAACTTCTTTCAAACGTTCGAAAAAAAAATGCTCCCGTAAAAAAAAAAATATCAATTGCGTTAACGTTGAAACTTATATTAGTTAAGTATGAAACTTCATGAGTCTTTTATTTAAAAAGAAAGAAAAAGGGAGAGCCGCCATTACTTTTCAAAATCTTATTGGAATCATGAATAAATTCCTTCAGTTTGGAAAGAAAAAATATCTGTAACGTTCCAAAAACGTTCGTACCCTCCGTTGAAAATATAACATCCGCACGTTCGGAAATATTCTTGGGCGTTTGCAAATCCTTCCCGCAACGAAACTTTTTGCAAACGTTCGAAAAATAATTCTCACGTTCCAAAAAAATATCAATTACGTTAACGTTGGGAAACTTATATGAGTTAGCATGAAACGTCATGAGTCTTCTATATAAAAAAAGATAAGAAAAAGGGAGGGCCCGGCCGCCAATAACTTTTGAAAATCTTATTGCAATTGTAAACAAATTCCGTAAATTTGGAGAGAAAAAACCGGGAACGTTCGTTCCAAAAGCATTCTTAAATTCCGTCGAAAATATTTTCGCACGTTTGAAAATATTCTTACGTGTTTACAAATCTTTTCCCGTAACGGAACGATGTTCTTTTGCAAGCGTTGGAAAAAAAAATTCACACGTTCAAAAAAAAAAACATCAATTGCGTGAACTTTGAAAATTATATCCGATAGCCTGAATCTTCATGAGTGTTTTATATAAAAAGAAAGAAAAAGGGCCGTTAATTACTTTTCAAAATCTTATTGCAATTGTAAATAAATTCCGCAAGTTTGTAAAGAAAAAATCTGTAACGTTCCAATAGCTTTCGTACCTTCCGTCGACAAAATATTTCCGCACGTTCGGAAATATTCTTGGGCGTTTGCAAATCCTTCCCGTAATGGAACATTTTTGCAAACGTTCGAAAAAAATTCTCATGTTAATTTAAAAAAGAATATCAATTACGTGAACTTTGAAAATTATTTCAGTCAGCCTGAAACTTCATCAGTCTTCTGTATACAAAGAAAGGAAAAGGGAGGGCCGCCATTTCATACTTTCGAATTTGTCTTTGCAATTATGAATACATCTCGTAACTTCGGGAAAAAAATCTGGAACGTTCCAAAGGCTTTCGTGCCTTCCCTCGAGAGTATATCTGCACGTTCGGAAATACTCTTACGCGTTTGCAAATGCTTTTAAAAATTTTTCGCATGTTCCGAAAAAATGGGAGGGCCGCCATATACTTTCCAATTCCTTTTTCAATTCTGAATGAAATTTGTAAGTTTGGGAAGAAGAAATCTGGAACGTTCCAAAGCTTAATTCCGTACCTTCCATTGAAGGGCGATTCATTAAGAGAGATTTTCACATGTGACACTTTTGGACACGTGCGTGCAAATGATGACCGTACATTACATCGTAGTGTAAGCTTCGGCTCTATCGTTTTTGCAGGTGCTATCAATACACGCAAACCAAACCTGAATCCACGTTACAAGGTTAGGAAAGGGAAAAGTTCACTGCAATTTACGATCCTAGCGTTACTAGCAGTGGAGCAACCTCTAACGATAGTAACGCAGCTATCGTGATCGTTACTAGCGTTAGACTCGAATCGGACGGTAGGAATTTTTTTCTATAGCAAACTTTCTCACCTTAACGCTACTAATGTCCATTTTATCCTGAGCTGTACTGTATACTGTACAGTATCATCGTACTCCAATCAAACTGTAAACGAACTGCTCATAACACATAGAAAACAGCTTAAGTTCCAGACAATAAGCTGTTCGTGAACTTCGCCATTCATGCCACGCTAAGCTGGTCTATTCATGCCAGACACCTATTGTGTTGCACACAATAGTGTGCTGGCTTGCCAGCTCATTTAACTTTGGAAAGCTTCGGAAAAAACCGAGTGACGTCACTGCCCATATTCATAGCTGCCGGGAGTTAATCCGTCTCCGGCACGGATGCTCGCGGTGAAAATGGAAGTGAGCCCTAATCACAGCAGTAGAGATTAAACTTATACTTTCTCTGGTCACTCCATTTCAAAAGTTTTGATAATGGGGGAGTGGACCTGTAAGCCAAGGTTGGTGTGGAGGGGGGGGGGGGTGAATCTTGGATAACTCCCCCCTTCATCAATTTTATCAAATCTCTGGTTTCATCAGCAGATCTAGATGTGGATCCAGTAACAGGTCCCGCAAAATAGAAAATCTTGTAGTTGCAGTTGACAAGAATGTGGAAGGAGGGAACTATGTTTGGATTCTGAATGTGGAAGAAAGAAACTATGTTTGAATTCTTAGCTTTCTTTTCAATTTTTCATCTTTAAGTTATTTTTGTTAATTTTGCAGAAGTGAAAGTTAGTTGGTGTGAGACTGTGTGTCTAATGTACTTTTGCTCTCTTCTAGGGAGGAGTAGATGGGGAAAACACAATAGAGATACTGGTTGAAAACCAAGGAAGGGTAAACTATGGCCTGGACATAAAAATAGAGAGGAAAGGTAAGTAGTAAAAAATAAAAATAAATGTCTTTGTAATGTGTAACAATTCCACCAATGGGTTCAAAAGGTCCGTTATAAAGGTAAGAAAATTAAAAGATATGGCAAGGATAAACAAAGACAATAAAGTTAAACAGTCAGGCAGTAGACTAAAAATATTTAAATCCTGAAATCTTGGTGAACACCCCTGAGAATAAAATAGATACAAATAATGAAAACAACTGAAAACTAGTTAAAAACGAAGGAGAATCAACAAAATGATCAAATGAAAGGCAAAAAATAACCATGATGGTGAGATTCAACATTAAAAGCTTGAGTAAAAAAAAAATTAGTTTTCAAAGGAGTTTTAAAAGATGGGCTACTTCAAATGCTGATTTTACCTGTGAATCATAGAATTATTATGTGGGTAATAGTCCTTATAAAGTGGGTGCATTTGTATTCTCAGAATAAAGTCTGTAATAGATACCTGCTATGAATTGGTATCCAGCCTCAGATATTCTTGAAAAGACAAAGATTGCTCTGTACTTGCTCCAGTGGAAAACCTAGTACTTATCTAATTTTAAAAAAGTCTTAGACAGAAAGCTGCTTCGAGTCCCTATCCACTTTTTGATTGTCTGGAAATTGTTTATGGTATTCAGGATTTTTGGAAAAACCGAAATTCTTCTTATGGTGGAGTTGAGGTCTACCTTGAGGTTAGCATTAAAAGTGGAGTTTGTTGGGAAATTGTTTCAATGGAATCTAAATGAGCCTGTGGAGTAGGGAAATGGTAAAATTATGATAAAAGTATGAAATAATTGTATATGATCAGAGAAGTCATTTAACTTTTTGTGTTTGGTCTTGGAAAATTTTCCATTTGGCCTTGGAAATTAAAAAGTTTACACTCTTTGTACAGTAGATTATATTGCTACATTTGGCCACAATGTGTGAAGATGTAGAATAAGTGCACTTTTTCTTCCAGGAATAGCACTTTTTTTTGGATGTAAAAATGGCGGTCAGGGTCATGAAAAATTTTTGAATTTTAGTATCTGAAAGCTGTGGGGACCCTGTAGATTAAAAATGAACAAAATTACTGTTTTCATTTTATGGATGGTAAAGTAGATGAAGCGTTTTAATAGATATTTGTAGCAACCTCTGTGTTAAAGCATCAATTGTCTGCTCATTGAATACATAGCTATAAAAAGCTTATTCGCAACCCTGATTGCACATGCTCAAGGCCAGGAATCGTGGGATGTATATAAGGCAAACCATGCTCAGCATACAGAGAATGCAAAAGACAGGTGATTTGTGACAGATTATGAGGCAATTTTTACACTAATAACACAGTGTATATGCTATTAAAGACACAAAACTATTAGAACCCATCTTATACTTCCGCTTGATCTAAAAAGGAATGATTCAAATATCTTGTAAAATGAACTCAGTTTTTTGGCACGTGTTGTAGGTATACCGATGTCATTGTTAATCGCTGGATTTTGGAGAGGGAAATGCGTTATTGCGTGCAGTTAAGATTGTGAAATCTTATGATCACAGTGTATACTATGCCACATTGTTTGGTCGCACACTCACTTATGAGACATTTTTTTGGTTGAGGTCTTTAATTAATAATGTTGTAATTATCTCATTCCTAAAGGTATTCTTGGAGATGTTTTCGTCAATGGAATTAAACAAGAAAAGTGGGAAATGTTCCCGCTGGAGTTTAAGAAGTCTCTTATTGAAGCGTGAGTAGCATTTTTTCCAAGTTTGTGTGGGAGATATATACTGGTCATGCAGGCATAGGAACAAGTGCTGCTTAGAATGGCATAGAACCATGATTGTAGGAAGAAAAGTAAATGCTTAGCTTCAAGCTGGTAGAAATTATTGCCAGAGGTGCACATATTGTTTAAAGATTCAGCATGCCTAAAGGAGGCTTTTTGAATTCTAACAAGACCCAATGAAATGGACCAAAACCTAAGCCCCACATGTACTCTGGTTAGCCCTAAAGACACTTAAAATTAATACAGCTTTTCCAGTGCTTACTCAAAGGATTTCCTGTTCGGCTTAGAGTGCAGAATGAAACCAGTATAATAAAATCCTTCAGTGTCATTGTCATGAATCATAAATTCTCACACAGTTTGGCTAGTTAAAGGAATGGGGGTGGGGGGACAGATGGAAGGGAAGGGGAGGGGAGAGATGACACTTCATCTGTTTCATGTGTCCAGAATGACTACAAGTTAAGCTTGACTTATCATTCCTTTTCTCCATTCTACAATTATTTGCTTGTAATTATTGTATCCTTTTTTATA